>CM055126.1:88221445-88711445 GCA_029206835.1 Rana muscosa
GGGAGGTTGTCAGTTGTGCTCGTTCTCTACGGACCGCTGAGATAGATGAGATATAGTGGCCCCTGGTGTAGGCCTTGAAGGCATCCCACATGACCTCTGGTGAAGAGGACCCCGAGTTGTGTTCCCAGTACTCCGTGAGAAGGGGGGGAATTTTGTCAACTATCTCAGGGTGGGCAATCCAGTGGGGCCCCAATCTCCACAGAGCAGAGCTGCGTGAGCCCCGGCAATGAATCGTAAGCTTCTAGGGGTTATGGTCGGAGAGGCCGCTAGGCAGGTAGGTAGCTTCTAGCACATCAGACATTAGAGAGGTGTTAGCAAAGGCCAAGTCTATACGGGAGGCCGTTTTGTGTGTGGCAGAGAAGCAGGAGTAGGACCGATCGACAGGGTGTCTCCATCGCCAGATCTCCTCCACCCCCACCGCCTGGGCCCACGCCCCCAGCTCTGCGGAAAAGTTCTTGGGGGGGCTGGGCCTATCTAGTCCCGGGTCTAGTATGGCATTGAAGTCTCCCATTAGAATCAACTTAGCCGGGCAATATGGAGCAACCCTGTCCATGATAGCATATAGTAACTCAGAGGAGAAGGGAGGGGGTATATACACACTCACCACCACATAACGTTGATTCCAGAGCTTCAAGACCACAACCACGTATTTGCCCTGAGGGTCCGTGTGGACGTGTTCAACTTCCCAGGGAAGGGATTTAGAGATCAACACTGACACCCCACGGGCATAAGTTGAATGGGATGCATGAATCGCTCTGTATACCCATGTTTTTTTAAGCGCCATCAGTTTGCTGCCCACAAGGTGCGTTTCTTGCAGTAGTATCAGGCTCGGGGTGTGAGATTTGAGGTAACGGAACAGCAGTGCCCTTTTAAATTTTGAATTCAGACCACGAACGTTCCAGGATAAGATGGTAAACGTGGGGTCATTGGAAGGTGTCATTATAACTGGGAACATAAATGAGCACAGTATGAACAGTGGGGAATGTCCCAAGACCACTTGGGGGCAGCAAAGACCGAGGGATCCAACACCAGGACATAGGACAGCAAAGCATGGAGCAAAAAAAATAAAACATAACATACAACAGTGCAAACCGAAAACCCATCGGCACCCGAGTGCCGTCCCTGCCCAGAACTGTGCACATCCCTCTACAACTAAGGAGGACACAGAGCGGGCCTAATCCCATAAACCGTAACACTAAACTGGTGGATTGCAATAAGTATCCAAGAAACCTGAGAGACTGCTGTGAGATCAGGGCATCTCACAGACAGAGTCAGTCACTGGGGGGGGGGGGGGGGGTACAGCAATAGCCTGCGGAGGGCTTCTACCAGGGCTGCCCTAGGGCCAGGGGAGTGGGAAGAAGGGGAAAGGGAAAATTAGTCACTAGTCCAGATCGCTTTGGAGGTGATGCAACAGGACAATAGATAAGAAGGGGAATAGCAGCAGCAAAGTCCAAGAGAAAAAATTAACAATTAAAATTTAGGGGAAAAAAAACCTCGGGTAACACTCTGGAGCTCCACATTAAGGAAGTTAAAACCGTAATCCAGACTGCAATGAAGCATGATGGGGAAGTCTAGGCGGCTGTAAATGTCTGCCAGGCCGAGCCGGGGAGAGGAGGAGAGGTGTCCAGGCCTCACCGGATCAAAGCAGGGGAAACATTGGGAGAGGGCGGCATACTTAACTGAACACAGTGAGACGGTGCCGAACGCTCCTCCTAGGATAGGCATCTTCAGCGGGTGTCCAGCCACTCCGAGGCAGCCTCTGGCGTGTCGAAGAAGTGGACGCGGTCTCCATCGGTGACTCTCAGCCTGCTAGGGTACAGGAGGCCAAAACAGATTCCCTTGTCCCGGAGCCTGCGTCTCACCTCCGTGAAGGCCTTGCGGCGGTGTTGCACCTCCTGGGAAAAGTCAGGGAAGAAAAGCAGCTTGGCATTTTCGTATTTAATCTCCGGCATGGTGCGAGCAGCCGCCAGGATACGGTCGCGGTCCCGGTAGTTCAATAGACGCAGCAGGAACGGGCGCGGGGGGGCCCCAGGCCGCGGAGGCAGCAGCGGGACCTTGTTGGCCCTCTCCACCACGAACGTAGGAGGGAGGTCAGCAAAGTTAAACAGGGTAGCCAGGAGCTTTTCAGTGAACTCCGCAGGTCTGGGGCCCTCAGCCCTCTCAGGCAGGCCCAGTATACGGACATTATTGCGTCTCAAACGATTTTCGGTGTCCACCGCCCTCTCCTGGATCTGCAGAGCTTTGAGCTCCCTGGAGTCCATCCGGACCGTGTCTTCCACCGTGGAGACCCTCTCCTCCACCTCTGAAATCCGGGAGCGGAACTTGTCCAGATCCTGGCGAATCAGGCCAACATCCACAGTCAGTCTATTTTTGCCGTCAGCGAGTCCCTGCATGCCGTAATCGCGGCTAGAATCTCGGTTCCTGTGGGGGAATCAGCCGCTCCCAGCTCAGCGGAGGTCCGAGCGCTTGCTGCCATGACTGAGGATGGAGAGCTCGTGGTCAAGATGGCCGCCGGCGGAGGTGGGCGGGGAGCCTTCGGGCCCGGCTTAGACTTGCGGGATTTCGGGGGGGCTCATCGGAACCACGATCTGGCGTCCGGGATGACAGCGGGAAGCGGTCAGGGGGAAGTCGGTGTCTGGTAAGCAGGATAAAGGCTGTAAAGTGGCTGAGAATGATCGTCAGGATCGGAGCTCCAGTGAGGCACGTCCTTCTCTCTTCACATGCTGGCCACGCCCCCCAAAGATTTTAACAGTCTATCGCTGGCTTTACTGTCCACCATCAATCATACCGCTAACCTCTATGGCCTCTTCTGCACATACTACATGCCACTGTCTGAAATTTTCTCCTGCACATACTTCCCCATGTCCTAGTCACTGCACTGCTGTCCTTGTTACCCACCAAAACAATTGTTCAATATATAGAAATATGCCCAACATATTTTCTAGTCCTTTTTATACATTGATAGTTTTGGATGTCTTTAACATTGTCTTTCAGTGGACTGTTGGGGGAGCAAAAAACAAGAGAAAACTCAAGTCTGGCAAGGGTTTGGATAAGAAAGGGGGCACAAAGAAGCTTACCAGCAAGGGAGCCTCTTCTGGCAGCTCTGGAAAGGATAGTTCTGCTGAGAGTTCAGCTCCTGAGGAAGGTAAGTAAAACCGTTATTTTCCTGAAATTTGGTTGACTCTAAGCGTCAGTTCACACTAATGCAATACTATTTTGAAATTATTTTTAGTGTTATTATATAGTGCAACTTTGATTTGACTTGATTGTAATTTTTCATATTCTACTTGGCCAAGTCGCACTAAATGTAGAACAGGAACCTTTTCCAAAATCACATCTTGCTCAATCACATTGCTGTGAACAGGCACCATTAATGATATTTCCCTTGTCATGCGTGTTTTTTTTTTTTTTTTTTTCTTCTTCATTCCGACCCATCTATAGCCAGCTTTAGTCACGTCTTTTTTAAATTGTATGTTTTGTCCCAACACTGAACCTTGTGTACACCACTAATAACTTTACACCCTTCATAGTATTAATCGTTACTCTGTGAATTCTGACTTTTAGGCAGTTTTCTATCCATTTACAAACTGAATTTCTTCATTGTACTCAGGACACAGTATCTTTATATCAATTAGGATAGGGTTAGGCTGCCACTGTCAGGTGATTGGGTGCCAGCAAAAAAAAAGTACAGGAATCCCCACCCAGTCATAAATGTAATCAAAAACTCATAAGCTGCTATCACTGAGGTAAGTAAAAAGATAAAGCAGTATAAGTGAACAAGTATAGAACTGCTGCAACCACTCAGAACAGTGTACCTAATCACTTTGATACAAAGAACTGTCTGTGAATTTAGGGGTGTGCTATTCCTTTAAATATTTAAAAAAATAAACCCTGCAAAAAACACAAATTAGTGATGCGGGTTTAAGGAAATTTTAATCTATAATCAAAATAGAAACTCGCAGCATATGTGCAAAATACTTATACATAAATCTCAAATATACGCATTTCTAAAGTACTCTAAAATGACAACATTCACACATGTATCAAATATTCATATAAATCCAGTGCTTGGTGTCTGTGAAGTAGACAATAAAGAACCCCCCCAGTCCAAGTCTTTTACAGACTCTAACAGGTTTTCTTTTAAGATTGTCCTGTATTTGGCTCCATATATCTTCCTATCAACTTTGACCAGCTTCCCTGTCCCCGCTGAAGAAAAGCATCCTCACAACATGATGCTACTACGGCCATGTTTTCACTGATGGGGTGTGTTCAGGGTAATGTGCAGTGTTACTTTTCTGCCTCATAGCGTTTTGCATTTAGCCCAAAAAGTTCAATTTTGGTCTCATCTGATCAGAGCACCTTCTGTTTTTCTATTTCCTGTCATTGTGCCCAGCAATGTAGTGTCAGCTGCTTATACGGTTTACTGTTTTTAAGCGCAACGAATCTGTTTTCTTTATCGTACATCACGGGACACAGAGCGGCATAGTAATTACTATGTGGGTTATAGAGCTTACCTTCAGGTGATGTACACTGACACACCCAAGACAGGAAGTCCCCTCCCTATATAACCCCTCCCATATCGGGAGTACCTCAGTTTTGTTGCCAGTGTCTAAAGGTGTTGGTCACGGTTAAGCATCTATTCAAGTTAGCTCTGCGTATGGTCTTTGGGTCCTAAAGGCGAGCTATTCCAGATCCGTCCAAAGTGCTTCAATGCCAAAATGGACGGTACCCAGGCCTCGGACCATCTACGAGGTTTGGCCTGTAATGCCTCTCTTAGGAGGGCTGGACCCTGGGATCCAGTACTCTGGTCAGATCCAATACCAAGAGGTTTTCTGGCAGGCTGCTATACAGGTCCAGGGGAGTGGTGTTCCTTTTCAGTAGGACCCCAGTCCCTGCAGGTCAAATGACGTTGCCCGCCAAAGGGGCGAAGTTTGGGCTGTCTGTTCCGAACAGGGTCCTGCGGCGGGGACAGGTAAGTGAGGGTCCCTGATGAACTTGGTCCAGCATGGACCCTACAAAACTAATGTGTTTGCCTGTATTTTACCTACATGGTATATTTCCCACTGTACCTGATGCCTAAAATATCTTTGATAAACCTGAAATGTATTTTCTTATGGTTCTATTGGACATTATGTAGTACCCCTGTTTGGCCACAGGAGGAAGATACTTGAGAATGTCTATATAGCTGGGCATACCTTCTATAAGTGTAATGCCTAGACAGATGGAGGAGCATTCTTCTATGTACAAGCTCTGCAGTACCCATCTGTAAAATTTTTACCATTCCTGCTAGGGAAGTGGTTCTCAACCTGGGGGTCGGGACCCCCTTGGGGGTCGAATGATTTGCCAGGGGTCACCGAACCCTGGGCTGCTCCTGAAGCCCGCACCACTCTCCCAGCCTTTTCACAGCCGCCCAACAGGGCTGTTCCTGGAGACCGAGGCCGCCCATACCGTTCACGGCATGGCTGGGGGGCAGGGACTAGAGGTCAGCTGAATGTGAAGTGGGAGGGGCTGAAGGAGACCGAATCTCCTGATTTCGGCATATGTGTCACTGCTACGAGACACCACAAAGTCAGAGACACATTGAGTAACACTATCTGCGATTTATAGTTGCCATTAAATATCCCCACTACAGTTCTCAGATCAGCAAATGACCTTGATCAAGAGCACCTAAGTTGGCTGATCAGAACTCCCACCAGCATTGCCACTCATCCCATTCCCCCCACCAAGGAGTAAGAGAAGGAATAAAAATAGAGAATACATGGAAGGGAGAAGAAAAGAGGGGGAGGAACAAAGAACAAGAAATATGGCTAGAGAGAGGGATGGGGGAAAAGAAACAAGAAATTAGAGAACAAAGAGAGAGTGGTACATCCTAAAATGTACCATAAGGGGTTTTAATACTGTACGAGTGGAAGGGACTTGGAGTGCTAAATGTTTGTGGGTTAGGGGCGCAAATTACTTGTCTTGCCTTGGGTGTTGACAACCCACAAAAATTATTTTACTGTTAGGGGTCCCCACAACTTGGGAAATTTTATCAAGGGGTCACAGCACGAGAAAGGTTGAGAACCACTGTGCTAGGGGGACCTGGAAACAGCGTCGTTAGTACATGGCGCTGTGGTCTCCCTCCTATAGTGTCAGCTTGGCTCCAATGTAAAACTGCAGCTCCCTCCTGCTCCTCTCCCCATTCCTTCCAAGCGTTTCTGGCGCGCGCCGGCGCGCTTCTGCGCATGTGCGGGCGTCCTTTGCTTTAAAAAGACAGCCTCTGCGAGACATGCTGTAAGAGGATGGACACATCAGCAGAGCTCCTTGTTGACATTTATTTTTGATATTATATTGGGCACACTACAGGTGGTGATACAGGCATCCCCAAGGCACATTAGTTTAGTCACCTGACTAGCTCTCATAGCAAGCTTGTACGCTAGACTATAGCTAGTGGTGGGTGCATTTTTGGCTGCAAGTCCCTTAGCTTGAGCTAGGATTATGCCTTCCAAGGGCTTTGGGAGTAAAAATCCTAAGAGGCTAAAGGGTTCTGCCATCGGGCTCTGAGGATCTGGGGCTTGCTCCTACTAATATATCCTCCCCTGATAAATCAGAGGTAGTTACCCGAGGGGAGCCATCAGGAATGCTAGGTGCTGCGGCTGCCTTCAGTTCACCTGCTCCGGTATATGTGACAGAGGAGGCTTTTACCTCTGCTCTGGGAGGAATAGAACAAAGATTGGCAGCATTAATCGATTCCTCCCTGCCGGGAAAAAAGCGGGCCAGATCTCCATCTCCACCATTAGAGTTATCTAACAGCAGAGCAATTGTCTCAGGATGAAATTGATTTTCCTGCAGGGGATCAGGAGGATGATGCAGCCTCGGAGGAATCTACTTTAGAGGAACCATTTTCAGCCCCATAGGCTGAAAAATTGTTAGTTCAGTCTTTAACAGACATGGTTCGGTCAGCTTTCAAGCTGCCCCTTTCAGAACCAGCAACTACGTCGGTTTCTTCATTGGGCTCTTTGAAAGCCCCTCAAGCTAATGGTTCCTTTCCAGTGCATCCATTGTTAGGTCTCATCTATAAGGATTGGGAACATCCTGATAAATTGTTCCTTCCTCCCAAAAAGTTTTCTGTGGTATATTCTATGGACGAAAAGTTCACCAAAAAATGGAGCCTTCCTTCTGTGGACGCTGCCATCTCTTCTGTGAACAAATCCCTTACATGTCCAGTGGACAATGTACAGTTGTTTAAAGATCCAACAGATAAAAAGTTGGAAACCCTATTAAAGACTGCTTTTTCTACAGCTGGTACTGTAACTCGGCCTGCAGTGGCAGCCATTGGCATCTGTCAGGCCTTGAAAGACCGGATGAAGCTGGCTTTAAAAGACATGCCAGTTCAGCAGGCGCAGGTTTTAGCAGATCTACCTAGGGCTTTATGTTTTGCGGTTGACACCATTAAAGATTCAATTCATCAGGCCTCCCGCCTTACGCTGGTGTTGGTACACATGCGTAGACTCCTATGGCTGAAAAACTGGTCAGCCGAGACTCCCTGTAAAAAGCTCCTGGCTGGATTTCCATTCCATGGGGAGCTGTTATTTGGCGAGGACTTGGATACATACATCCAGAAAATCTCCAGTGGGAAGAGTACCTTGTTACCTGTTAAAAGGAAATTCAGAGGTCCTGCCTTCAAGCGGCCCACCTCGCCAGTCCCAGGAACTTCAGCCTCTAAGCAGTTCCGACGGCCTCCCCGATCCAATCCCGGAGGGAGAGCTCAGGGACAGACACAGGGTAATAAAAAGCCCCGGAACCGAAGGAATACTAAACCAGCCCCCAAGTCGGCCTTATGAAGGGTCGCCCCCACTCAGATGAGTGGGGGGGAAGACTTCTGTTTTCAGGGGCTTGGCGAGAGACGATCCGGGACAGATGGGCTCTCTCCACGGTATCCTTGGGATACAAGTTGGAGTTACAGGAATTTCCTCCTCCTCGGTTTATAACATCAAACGTCTCAAAAGATCCAATAAGGAGAAGATATCTCCTTTCGGCGTTAGACCGACTATTATCCCAAGGGGTAATTGTGGAGGTTCCGGTAAAGGAACAGAGGTTGGGATTTTACTCAAACCTCTTTACCGTTCCAAAGCCCAACGGAGATGTAAGACCCATACTAGATCTCAAAAGTCTAAACAAATTCCTAATCGTTCCGTATGGAATCAATTCGGTCAATAGCCGCCTCCCTACAAGGGGGAGAATGGTTGGCGTCCATCGATATCGGGGACGCTTATTTACATGTTCCTATATTCCCCAGTCATCAAAAGCTTCTACGCTTGCGGTGGAACAGCGCCATTATCAGTTTGTGGCACTACCCTTCGGGTTGGCCACGGCTCCGCGAGTATTCACAAAGATCTTGGCCGACTTAACTCAGGGAATATCTATAAGGGCCTACCTGGACGACCTATTGATAATAGATCAGTCGGCTTCCAACCTAAGGGTTGCTGTACACAACACAATACCTGGAATCCCGGGGCTGGGTCCTAAATCTGGACAAATCGGCCTTGCAGCCAGCAAGAAGACTGGAATATTTAGGCTTACTTATAGACATCTACCAAAGAGGTTTTTCTGCCTCAGGCAAAAATCTCTTCCTTAAGAGAACTAATTTAAGCGATCTGTGCAAAGAGACAGCCATCCATTCGTCTTTGCATGCGGTTGCTGGGAAAGATGGTAGCCTCATTCGAAGCAGTTCCGTATGCTCAATTCCATTCAAGGAAATTGCAGAATGCCATCCTATCCACCTGGAACAAAAAGGTTCAAGCCCTAGACTTCCCAATGTCCCTGGCGTCGTCAGTACGCAGGAGTCTATGTTGGTGGTTGGTACCCCAAAATTTACAAAAGGGAAAGTCGTTCATGCCAATCTCTTGGAGGGTAGTAACTATGGATGCCAGGCTTCTAGGCTGGGGGGCAGTACTGGAGCAATGTTCACTCCAGGGAAAGTGGTCGAATATCGAGAAGACCTTGCCCATCAGCCTGCTGGAAATTCGGGCGGCACGGTTGGCCCTGGAAGCATAGACTTCCAAGCTACATGGGTCTCCTGTCAGGATCCATACAGACCATGCCACAGCTGTGGCATACATCAATCACCAAGGGGGCACCAAGAGCGGTGCGGCCCAGAAGGAGGTGAATCATATCCTGATATGGGCAGAAAAACATGTCCCATGCATATCCGCTATCTTTATTCCAGGAATAGAGAATTGGAAAGCGGACTTCCTGAGTCGTCAGCAGTTATCCCCAGGGGAATGATCTCTTCACCCCGACATCTTTCAGACAATGTCAGAGATGGGGGACACCAGATGTAGATCTATTGGCATCCAGGTTCAACACGAAATTGAGCAGCTTTGTATCCAGAACAAGGGACCCGCTCGCTTGCGGATCGGATGCACTGGTGTTCCCGTGGGATCAGTTCGCACTAATATATGCATTCCCTCCGCTGCAGCTACTACCTCGACTCCTCCGCAGAGTCAGGTTGGAAAGGAGGCCGGTGATTCTGGTAGCCCCAGCATGACCTCGGAGATCCTGGTAGCTATGATTAAGCATTGACCTTCAGTGTGAAACATGTAAGCTGTTACCCCGGCTATGCTGTGATGATTTTTGGTGTGATCTTCCATTTTTTACAATAAAGGCGACCGTCAAAGGTTTTTTGGAGTGCGGCTGTCCATATTTTTTATTTTTTTCTCTATATGCTACGTGCATTGCTGGCACCCACGGTAGTCCTGATACTACAAATTGCTGGAGCGGTAAAAATCTTTCTCTATATTCTTTGGATGTAGTAAGAGCAGTTAAAGCCTATCTTGAAGCTACTGCTATGATTCAGAAAACTGATGTTTTATTTATTCTGCCAGAAGGCCCCAGAAGGGGCCAGGCAGCGTCGAAATCTACTATTTCTAAGTGGATTCGGCAGGTTATTATTCAAGCCTATGGTCTGAGAAAGAAGGTGCCTCCATTTAAAATTACAGCACACTCTACTAGAGCGGTTGGTGCTTCTTGGGCAGTGCATCACCAGGCCTCCTTGGCTCAAATCTGTAGGGCCGCAACTTGGTCTTCAGTCCACACATTCACTAAATTTTATAAGGTGGATGTAAGAGGTCATGAGGATATCGCCTTTGGGGCGTAGTGTGCTGCAGTATAGATCCTCATGCCTGATGGCGCCCAGCTTGTTATGGTGTCTCCCTCCCCTCCATTTTGGCATTGCTTTGGGACATCCCACATAGTAATTACTATGCCGCTCTGTGTCCCGTGATGTACGATAAAGAAAATAGGATTTTTATAACGGCTTACCTGTAAAATCCTCTTCTTGGAGTACATCACGGGACACAGAGCTCCCACCCCTCTTTTGGGGACACTTATTGCTTTGCTACAAAACTGAGGTACTCCCGATATGGGAGGGGTTATATAGGGAGGGGACTTCCTGTCTTGGGTGTGCCAGTGTCCATCACCTGAAGGTAAGTTCTATAACCCACATAGTAATTACTATGCCGCTCTGTGTCCCGTGATGTACTCCAAGAAAAGGATTTTACAGGTAAGCTGTTATAAAAATCCTATTTTTAATGGTTAGCAAATTCCTTTAGACGTGGGAGAATTTTTTTTTTTTTTTTTTAAACCTATTCGGAGCATAATGTGATGAACTTTTCCTGCAATAGTAGGTATCCTCCCAGTAGGATTGACGATCTCCAAGGTACATGAGGAGGAGAGGTTGTGACAGAATACTACAAGCAGTCTGTTTCTCCTGAGAGGATGCAGTGTAGAAACCTGGAAAGTGGGTGATGGGGGAAGAGAAGGAAGAAAACACTCTTGAATGCATACCAAGTCCACTTGCCTAGGTTTTTAGGTGGCAAAACAATTTAGTTCTCAACACTTTTTAGTTCAATCTCCGGATGTTTTTTAACAGGAGTTGAAGCCCTGGATGTTCTATAAGTAAAATGGTTATTGGGCAGTTATGGGGCATAATAAACGCACCAACTTGTGAACTAGGTAAGTTTCAGTCATTTTGCCACCTCAGCCCTGGAAGGTTTCCCCCCTTTATAATGGAGCATTTTTTGCCTCGTCATATCCTTAGTCATAGCGTAGCTATGACTAAGGACGAATATCTCAAACGCGTAGGATGTTTTTACAGCGTTGTACTTGTCTTTTCAATAAAGGAATACAATTTTTTGGATGGCATCCTGAGTGCCGACCATCTCTTAACCTACATCATAGTGCTTTGTTTTCCACCAATATTTTATTAAAACATTTAAAATGGAACTCGCATTTAAAATGTGCACATCTGGTGCACCACAGTAAAGAGACTGTGTCTCTGGTCACTCACAAAATGGTCCCCACTCACTTCTGGTATTGGTAAATTTATAGGATTGTAGCGTTTGGTTAAAGTTTTTTTCATTTTATGGCCCTGCTACTTTTGTTGTCTAGATATAGATATATTTATAATAATAATTATAATTTGTATTACGTATGTTTATGAATAAACGTCTTGAAGCTTTGATCATCTTCACAACTACAGTGTCTTGGCTTTCAGGTGAAGTTTCAGACTCTGACAGTAATAGTTCTTCATCCAGCTCCGATTCAGACTCTTCATCGGAAGAGGAAGAGTTTTTTGATGGCTATGGCGAAGATCTTATGGGAGATGAGGAAGACAGGGCTCGACTTGAACAGATGACTGAAAAAGAGAGAGAACAAGAGCTTTTCAACCGAATAGAGAAAAGAGAAGTTCTCAAGAGACGGTAGGTTTTTAGACATGTTTGTAGGCATTTTTAAAGCAGAACTTCACCTATATTCACTTTTGTAAAAAAATAAATAAAAATGTTTGTTTTTTAACTTGGAGCATATACCTATTTATGATCGCCTAGGCGATCTGAGTGGTATTTTGGCCCCCACCTCTCTGCCTGCAACTTCCTGGGACAAGTCACACAAGCCTGCGGGTCCATTGGGAAAGCGTGACGCTACTCATGGATGCACAGTGGGAAGCTGGATGTGAAGCACCAGGATGCCACAGCTGGCTTCTCACATCCAAGATGGTGGCGCTGGAGACCTGAAGGCCAGCAAAGAACCAGCATGGATAAAAACAGGGCTGCATCCCTGGACTGGTAAGTATGTTTACAAAAATTCAGCAGCTACAGTATTTGTAGCTGCTGACTTTAATGTATTTTTCTAGGGCACTGTTCCTATATATATATATATATATATATATATATATATATATATATATATATATATATATATATATATATATATTCTAAAATGTTTTTTCCATGGTTTTTAAATGGATACCATACCTTGGACTCATATACATGTGGTTATATTGCTCCCCAGAAGAAAAGCATATTGAAGGGGGGGGGGGGGGGGAGCCATTTCCCTGTAGTGGCTATTTTTTCTGTACCTGCTGTACAGCCCTGTTTAGTTTGGCATCATAGAAGTCCTCTATCTCCAGCTCTACCATATCAAGACTTATTGTGTGGATTTCTTTTAGCCTATTTAACCAACCAGCACAGTGTTTTCTACAACCCCAATTCCCCAAAAAATTGACTCAAATCTACATAAAAACAGAATGCAATAATTTGCAAATCTTAAACCCATGTTTCATCAAATTTTTAAACTGAGAAATGTACAATTTTAACCACTTCAACACCGGGCTTTTTTACCACCTCAATACTGGGCCTATTCTGGCACTTCTCTCCTACATGTACAAATCATCATTCTTTTGCTAGAAAATTACTCAGAACCCCCAAACATTATGTTTTTTTATTGGACACCCTAAGGAATAAAATGACGTTCATTGCAACTTTTTTTTTTTTCTTGCACGGTATTTGCGCAATAATTTTTCAAACGCCTTTTTTGGGGAAAAAAATGGTTTCACGAATTAAAAAATAACAAAACCGTAAAGTTAGCCCAATTTTTTTGTAAAATATGAAAGATATTACGCCGATTTGAAAATTTT
Organism: Rana muscosa; assembly: GCA_029206835.1. Lineage (NCBI taxonomy): Eukaryota > Metazoa > Chordata > Amphibia > Anura > Ranidae > Rana > Rana muscosa. Next base: position 88,234,401 of record CM055126.1, read on the forward strand.
TACATGTTAGAGTTACAGAGGAGGTCTAGTGCTAGAATTGTTGCACGTGCTCCAACGCACGCGGTGATACCTCACATATGTGGGCGGGACTTGCGTGTGCATTCGCTTTTGATCGCAGGCTACTGGGGACAGGGAGTTTTTAAAAAAATGTTTACTTAATTTTTTTTCTTTTTACACTTTTTAACTTTTTTTTTATTTGATCACTTTTATTCCTATTACAAGGAATGTAAACATCCCTTGTAATAGGAATGGTGTGTGACAGGTCCTTCTTATGGAGAGATGCGGGGTCAATAAGACCCCACATCTCTCCTCCAGGCTGGAAAGCATGAGATCGTGAAAAAAATTTCACAGATCTCATGCTTACTAGCCGCAATGGCGGCGGCTTTGTTTACGTCTGAGGACCCGGGCGTGACGTCATCACATCGCGCTCGGGCCTCCGGCTGTCATAGAGATGACTGGTGACCATCTGGTCACCAGTCATCTCTATGGTTCACCTCCGGCGCCGGACGATTCGATCTTCGGGCCCCCGATGGCACGGGAGAGCCCGGAGAAGCACCGGATGGCGGCGGGAGGGCGATGTCCCCTCCGCCTATAAGAACGATCAAGCGGCAGAACCGCCGCTATGAGCGTTCTTATGGTGCGCAGAATTGCCGGCAGAAGACAAGGATATCTGAATGATGCTTCTAGCTGCAGGCATCATTCAGATATCCCCCCCCCCCCCCTCAAAGCCCAGGACGTCATATGACGTCCACCCAGGATGGGAGATCCCATCTGTGGACGTCATATTACTATGCGCGGGTAGTGAAGTGGTTAACAAAAATTAGGTCATTTTGAAATTCATGGCAGCAACGTATCTCAAAGTTGGGACAGGGCAACAGAGCTGGCAAAGTGAGTGGTGCTAACAAGGAAGAGCTGGAAGAACATTTTGCAACTAATTGGGTTCATTGGCAACAAGTCAGTAATACGACAGAATATAAAAGCATCTTGTATGAGCAGAGTGTCTCAAAAGTAAAGATGGGCAGAGGTTCACCAGTCTGAAAAGCTGCGTTTTTAAAAATTGTCACACATAATCCAACTTGATATCTTTCTATTCTCATGTTAAAAGCCACAAAATCACATTGGCTTTTAAATTAATCTCAAGTGACAAATCCTATTGCTTGCTTAGTTTTACATCTTAAAACCTAGTTTGAATTGAGTAAAGCGGAAGACGCTACACCTTCTATAAATTGGGCAATAGTAACAACGAAATGGTCGCACACTGGAGTCTTGAATTGCTTGATGAAATTCTTTACAAAGCCAGTGATCAAGGAAGACACATTCTTGTGAAACGCGTTAACTGCATTTCCTGTTATTTGTCCTGCTTTGACAATGAGGCTACTTTCACACTGAGGTGCTTTTCAGGCACTATAGCGCTAAAAATAGCGCCTGCAAAGTGCCCTAAAGAGCCTCTTATCTCACTCCAGTGTGAAAGCCTAAGGGCTTTCACACTAGAGCGGTGCGCTGGCAGGACGCTCCAAAAAGTCCTGCCAGCCGCATCTTTGAGGCGCTGTAGGAGCCGTGTATACAGCGCCCCAGCCCTATCGGCCGAATAGCGACGCAAAAACTTACAGTAAAGCACCACTAAAAATGGCGGCGCTTTACCACCGATGGCGCAACACCTCAGTGTGAAAGTAGCCTAAAGAATTTCATCAACCAATTCAAGACTCCAGTGTGCGACCATTTCGTTTTGTTTCTATTGCTGTGGATGATGGCGAGCCGAGGTCTATTACCTGGTTTCTATTTGCACCTGTGGTCAGCCTGGAGTGGTGTGTTCGTCTCTCGTTTGGCTATAAATTGGGCAGCCCACAAGCCTTTGGTATGTTGATTTGTTTGATTTAACTTTTCTTCTATATTGAAAAAATCCCACAATTAACTTCTTGACGCCAAAACCAAAGACTATAACACTGTTGTCCGACAACATAAATGCTACCTCAGCTACCTTTTTCCAAGTTGGAACAAGCCCGTATTGAACTGAATATATGCTTGACTACAAGAGCAGAAAAGTCTTTGTTGGGCAAATCATACATTTTTGTTTTTGTTTTTTTAACCTGGAAAGACAAACCAGGTTTCATGTTGGCTAACAGACTCCTTGCTCCCAGACCTGTGCATTACCTAAACTCAAACTATGTAATGGTACCCTTTCTTAATAAAATACCCTTCAAGAATTTCATGATTTCTACACTGACTTTTATAGCAAACCAAAAACTGATGATCGTTCGGCACTTTCACAATTTTTAGCTTCTCTAAATTTTTCTTCTCTTTCGCCCACACATCAGGATCTAATGGATCAGCCTATTACTTGGGAAGAACTCCTTAAAACGGGCAACTTTTATCTACTCCTAAATCCCCCTCACCCGGATTGGCTTCCCAATAGCTATTTAAAAAAAATGATTTGATTACTTAGTGCTGTGAATAAGTATTTGCCCCCTCCCTTGATAAATCATCATTGAACTGTGATTAACAACATTTTATAGAAAGCAGAGTTAAATTTCACTTGCCACACCCAGGTCTTATATTGCCAGCTGTTGCATCAAGAAATAACGTAAAAAGAAGCTGTTTGACAGTCATCATACCGCAATCAAAGAAAATTCAAGAACAGATGAGAAACAAGTAATTGACCTGTATCGGTCTGTAAGGGGTTACAAAGCCATTTCTAAGGCTTTGGGACTCCAGAGAACCACAGTGAGAGTCATTATCCACAAATGGAGAAAACTTTGAACAGTGGTGAATAGGGATGTCCCGATACCGATACTAGTACCGATACCGAGCATTTGCCTGAGTACTTGTACTCGGGCAAATGCTCCCGATGCTTCACCCGATACTTGTGATCAGCAGTGATCAGTGCGGTGGGGGAAGTTACCAGCACCGATCACCGCTGTATATATTTAAAAGTAGTTTCTCCGAGTCCACTTCTCTCTCTCTCTCCCCCCCCCCCCCCTCGCGCGGATATCAGCTGCTTTAAAATCAGCGGTGATCGGTGCTTGTAGCTCCCCCACACACGATCACCGCTGATTGTCCCCGTATCCTCCTCCAGCCCCCTCCGTTTTGCTGCTGTCCCAATCCGTGTGTCCCTCCGTGCTGCCGTCCCAATCCGTGTGTCCCTCCGTGCTGCCGTCCCAATCCGTGTGTCCCTCCGTGCTGCCGTCCCAATCCGTGTGTCCCTCCGTGCTGCCGTCCCAATCCGTGTGTCCCTCCGTGCTGCCGTCCCAATCCGTGTGTCCCTCCGTGCTGCCGTCCCAATCCGTGTGTCCCTCCGTGCTGCCGTCCCAATCCGTGTGTCCCTCCGTGCTGCCGTCCCAATCCGTGTGTCCCTCCGTGCTGCCGTCCCAATCCGTGTGTCCCTCCGTGCTGCCGTCCCAATCCGTGTGTCCCTCCGTGCTGCCGTCCCAATCCGTGTGTCCCTCCGTGCTGCCGTCCCAATCCGTGTCCCTCCGTGCTGCCGTCCCAATCCGTGTGTCCCTCCGTGCTGCCGTCCCAATCCGTGTGTCCCTCCGTGCTGCCGTCCCAATCCGTGTGTCCCTCCGTGCTGCCGTCCCAATCCGTGTGTCCCTCCGTGCTGCCGTCCCAATCCGTGTGTCCCTCCGTGCTGCCGTCCCAATCCGTGTGTCCCTCCGTGCTGCCGTCCCAATCCGTGTGTCCCTCCGTGCTGCCGTCCCAATCCGTGTGTCCCTCCGTGCTGCCGTCCCAATCCGTGTGTCCCTCCGTGCTGCCGTCCCAATCCGTGTGTCCCTCCGTGCTGCCGTCCCAATCCGTGTGTCCCTCCGTGCTGCCGTCCCAATCCGTGTGTCCCTCCGTGCTGCCGTCCCAATCCGTGTGTCCCTCCGTGCTGCCGTCCCAATCCGTGTGTCCCTCCGTGCTGCCGTCCCAATCCGTGTGTCCCTCCGTGCTGCCGTCCCAATCCGTGTGTCCCTCCGTGCTGCCGTCCCAATCCGTGTGTCCCTCCGTGCTGCCGTCCCAATCCGTGTGTCCCTCCGTGCTGCCGTCCCAATCCGTGTGTCCCTCCGTGCTGCCGTCCCAATCCGTGTCCCCCTCCGTGCTGCTGTCCCAATCCGTGTCCCCCTCCGTGCTGCCATCCCCCTCTGTTCTCCTCCTCCACCCCCTCCATCTGTCAGGATGGAGAGCGGAGGTAGGAGCCGGTAAATCTGTCTCCTTACTGTTCGGAATGTACAGAGTCAGTGATCACTGACTCTGTCCATTCACATAACTGAAACATCGTAAACTGTGTTTGCAATGTTTTAGTTTATGAATGAAGAGAAGCCGCGGTCTTCTCTCCATTCATTTTCAGCGCAGCAGAGGCTGCTGAGAAAGGGACTGGGGAATCTGTCCCTAGTCCCTTTCTCTGTCTCAAAGGGGAGATGTCAGAGGTCTGTTAAGACCCCTGATATCTCACCAAAGCCCCCCAACAGGGCTGATAAAAAAATAAAAAATTTAATAAAAAAATAAATAATAAAGAAATGAATTGTAAAAAATAAATAAAATAAAATAGAAGAAAAAACACACTGACACTGTCCACCCCCCACCCCTTAAAAAAAAGAAAACATTATAAAAAATCAATCAATAAATAAATAAAAAAAATTGTAAAAAAAAAAAAATTGTAAAAAAAAAAAATTTTTTTTTTTAAAAGAGATAAAAAAAAAAGTATCGGTATTCGGTATCGGCGAGTACTTGGAAAAAAGTATCGGTACTTGTACTCGGTCTTAAAAAAGTGGTATCGGGACAACCCTAGTGGTGAACCTTTCCAGGAGTTTGCTGGCCTACCAACTCATCCAGGAGGTCCATTTAAAGAACTGCAGGCCTCACTTGCTTCATTTAAGGTCAGTGTTCATGATTCAACCATAAGAAAGAGACTGGGCAAAGAGACTGGCATCCGTGCGAGAGTTTCAAGGCAAAAGCTACTGCTGACCTAAAAGAACACAAAGGCTTGTCTCAAATTTGCCAAACAAATCTTGATTATCCCCAAGACTTTGGGCAAATATTCTGTGGACTGGTGAGACAAGTTTTTAACTTTTTTGAAAGGTGTGCGTCCCAGCACATCTGCCGTAAAACGAATACAGCATTTCATAAAAAAAACGTAACAGTCAAACATGGTGGCTGATCTGGGGCTCTACCAGAAAATCCTGAAGGAGAATGTCCGGTTACCAGTTTGTGACCTCAAGCTCCAGCACACTTGGGTTGTGCAGCAGGACAATTATCCAAAACGCCACAAAAGCCCACCTCCAGAATGGCTAAAAAAAAATGGAGTAACCCCACTTTCGTGGGGGGGAAAAATAGTGAAAAAATATAACATACAATTGGGACACAAGTCATATTGTAACTTAAGTTTAATAAAATGTACCTTTTTTCCTTTTCAATTTGCAGGTCTAATTTTCTGTGAAATGCAATGCGGCCACCTGGAGGTGTTGTGTACATAAAATGTGTACAGAACGCCCCTCAGATATGTCATGTCCTGCTTGTGTGATTGGCTCACTGATTTTTCCAGAAGTCTGCACTAAGATACAAGTCAGATTTCAGACATCCGATGCAACAAAAATTTTATTTTTGGTTAGATACTCCCAATAAGAAATCGCATCTAAAGGGAAGCAGGCCCTGTAGTTTTCCTCATTAGTCTTACAGGTGCAGCAGCTGGTTGATGATTAAAAAAACACTCCCATTCGACTCACATGGCACAGACAAACACACTGGGATTTCTGTTTTAAATGACGATTGCGCAGTCATGCTGCACTTTACCCAAACAGAATTTTTATAATTTTGTTCCCACAAATAGAGCTTTCTTTTGGTGGTATTTGATCACCTCTGCGTTTTTTAACAAATAAAAAAAAGACCGAAAATTTTGAAAGTTTTTGTTTGTTATAAAATTTTGTCAAGTCTTTCTCCATTGATGGGCACTGGTAGGCGGCACGGTCAGGCATTGGGGATGGACACTGGCAGGCAGCAGCTGCCTGGGTACTGATTGGCATTTCCCTGGTGATCTAGGGTGGCATACCTGGTGGTCCAGTGTGATGGCCATCCCTGGTGGTCCTGGGCGAGCATCCGAGGGGGGGCTGCGCTGATGAACAATCAGCACAGACCACCCCTTGTCGGGAGAACAGCCGATCGGCTCTCCTCTACTCACGGCTGTCTGACGCGAGTGAGGAAAAGCCGATCAATGGCTCTTCCTGTTTACATTGTGATCAGCCGTGAATGGACATGGCTGATCACGTGGTAAAGAACCTCCGTCAGACCGAGATCGGTGTGTTAGACTGACACCCCACACCACCGATCGCTGCAATGTGCACCCCCACGGCCGCGTGGCGGCTGTTATCCTGCTGGACGTCAGATGACACCCAGTCAGGATAACTGAACCACCGCCTGGCCGTCATTCTGCTATAGGCCAGGCGGGAAGTGGTTAAACAAGGCAGGCAGTTCATGCTCAACCTCCAAATGTGGCTAAATTAAAACAATTCTGCAAAGAAAAGTTGCCCAAAATTCCTCCACAGCAACGTTGAAAGACTCATTGCCAGCTGTTTCTGCTAAGGGTGGCACAACCAGTTATTAGGTTTAGGGGGCAATTTTCTTTTTTACACAGGTCCAAGCATGTTTGGACAGCTTTTTCCCCTTAATTAAATCCTCATTTTAAAAACCTGAGCTTTGTATTTACTAGAGTAATCTTCATGTAATAAAATGTGTTCTGAATCCTTGAAGTGGGACAAATATGCAAAATAAAAATCAGGAAGGGGGCAGGTACTTTTTCACAGCACTGTACTTACTCACATGGAACTTTACCTATCTGAAAGACGGCGCATCTGTTCCTTCTGCTGAAAATAAGGCATATGTCGGTGTCCTCCCTTAATCCAACAAAGATGCCTCCTGATGCCTGTAATTACCACCCAATCTCGCTGATAAATTACGACCTAAAAATATGCACCAAAACACCTGCATTATGGCTTAACCTACTTTTTGTAACCCAGTATATCCATAAAGATCAATCTGGTTTCATAAGAGGTTGTTAAACGCTAGACTAAATCCATAGAATTTAAGCATTAATCTCAGCTGTCCAAACCCAAAGGGACTCGCCCATTCAAAGAGCTATGTTACACTCCTTGGATTTACATAAGGCTTTTGATGGCCTTTCCTGGGATTATCCTTCTTTTTTTCTTTTTTTTTTTTTTTGGTCACAAGAGTCGCTGGGTTTTGGAGCCTCTTCTTTGACATTATTATGAGTGCTTTAATTGCCTGTAGCTTATGTCTTTTATTATTTATTTATTTTTTAAACCGCTTCAGCCCCGGACTATTTCGTAGGCCGATACACCACAAATGACTACCTGGCTCCTTTAACCACTTAAGCCCCGGACCAATACGGGCCACTATGACCAGGCCCCTTTTTGCGATTCGGCACTGCGTCGCTTTAACTGACAATTGCGCGGTTGTGCGATGTGGCTCCCAAACAAAATTTTCGTGCTTTTTTCCCCCCACAAATAGAGCTTTCTTTTGGTGGTATTTGATCACCTCTGCGGTTTTGAATTTTTTGCGCTATAAACAAAAATAGAGCGACAATTTTGAAAAAAAAAAAATTTTTTTTGCTGTAATAAATATCCCCAAAAAATATATAATTTTTTTTCCCTCAGTTTAGACCAATACGTATTCTACATATTTTTGGTAAAAAAAAATCGCAATAAGCGTTTGGTTTGCGCAAAAGTTCTAGCATCTACAAAATAGGGGGTATTTTTTTTTTTTTTTTACTAGTAATGGCGGACATCTGTGTTTTTTTTTTTTTTTTTTTATCCTGACTGCGACTTTATGGCGGACACTTGACACATTTTTGGGACCATTGTCATTTTTACAGCGATCAGTGCTATAAAAATGCACTGATTACTGTAAAAATTATACTGGCAGTGAAGGGGTTAACCATTATGTGGCGCTGAAGGGAAAGTCAGTACTAGGGAGTGATTCTTACTGTTGGGGGGGCGCGGCTACGAGTGACACGTCACTGATAAACCGTTCCCGATTTACGGGTAACAGTCAGCAGTGACAGTGTCACTAGGCATAATAGGGGAATGCCTGGTTTACAAAGGCATCCATCCCCCTGTTCTGCCTTTGCCGACCACAATCGCGGGCCACCCGGAAACATCAAGCTCCCAGGACCTGCGGGCACACTCATGAGGCGCGCGCATCTGCTGGGCGGCAAATTTTAAAGGGACGTACAGGTATGCCCATTTTCCTGCCCGTGCCATTCTGTCGACGTGCGGTTGGTCGGCAAGTCTTTAAATCCTCTGAATAAAGGGCAGACTCAATCAAATCAAGAACACCTCATCCCGTTTAAGGAAACAGAGAAAATTGAACAGAGTACATGTGTACCCTGGGACTTTTGAGGCGGTGTTCAATAAAGATCGACCAATTTTAAAATTGTTTAAATGTTTATTGAAAACGGTACAAAACACACAAGCATTAAAGTAAAATGACCATCCATACTGGCTTGATCTTCACTAATTTTGTATTTAAAGTGATTCAACCTAAGATGGTAATGAATGGCAAAACATTTGTGTATAGACATAAAAAACATAAACACACCCCCCCCCTCTTTTTTGTTTTCCCCCTCATATAAGCGATCACATTCCCTCTTTTCTCAGCTGCATAAGAGCTGTGGGTAGGAGAAAAAACAGTACACTGAGCTTCCCAGTGACTGGCTGTGCCGGCGAGGTGTGTCAGGACAAGTCTCATTAGAGGAGAGCAAGCTGAGCTCCTTCCATAGCTAGGGAACTGACTGCGGTGTACTCTACTGCTTAGTGTGGTCAGTTTTCAATAGGAAAGCAGAGGCACAAAGGAAGTAATGCAAAAAGAACATGATACCTCTCCACACAAGTACATGGTGTACAGCAGATACATTGGGAATATGATTTTTTGGGGTAACAAACACTTTAACTGGTCTTTATACCGGTTACCTTGGCCTTACCTAGGTATCAATTTGGTATTGTCCATCGAAGCCTTGTATAAAGCTCACTCTGTCGCTTATTAACCACCTCCCTTCCGCTGTATAGGGAATTAATAGTTTTGGGGTGGCTCTATTGTTCTGGGACGACGTTGTATGACGTCATCCTGTTTTGCCGGCAACTAGTGTTGACAGGACACGGCACATACCCGCTCTTAGTAAAGAGCTGATGACGTGGATCTTTACCCATGTGATCAGCTGTGATTGGACATGGCTGATCACATGTAAACAAGGAAATGCTGGTTACCGGCTTTCCTCGTCTCATACTGACAGCATGTGAGACGAGCCGATCAGCGGCATTTTCTCACAGGGGAGACCTGCACAGATAATTGGGGCACTAATTATCGGTGCCCTGAATATCAGTACAGTGCCGCCTATCAGTGCTGAATATTAGTGCCTCCTTATTACCACCTCATCGGTCTCGCCTATCGGTGCAGCCTCATCGGCGCACAGCAGTGAAGGAAAAAAATTACATACCGTATTTATCGGCGTATAACTTTAACTTTAAGAGGCAAGTTTCAGGAAAAAAAAATTCCACAGCCCCCTGCAGGCACAGTTTACCCTCTATTTTCAGGTTAAAAAAGTGAGTGTTATACGGCAATAAATACAGTATTTACTAAATGTTTTTTGCAAAACTTTTGGTCTTTTTTTTTTTTAGTTTTGGCAAAAAATGGCAATTGAATACCACCAAAAGAAAGCACTCTGTCTAAAAAAAAAAAAAAAAAAAAAGATAAAAAATTTGTTAGGATACAGTATCGCATGACTGCGCAGTTGTCATTGAAAGTGCAACAGCGCTGAAAATTGGCCTGGGCAGGAAGGGGGTATAAGTGCCCAGTATTGAAGCGGTTAAACAGTTAAGAGGATCTAGATAGGTGGTCAACCTACTCTTGGTTTGGCAGAATTCACTCCACTAAAACAAATTTTGCTTTCACGACTACTTTATTTCAGAACGCTACCTTTAGTGATCCCCAGGCAGAAATTACTTGGTGGATGTAAACCCGATTTTCATGAAATTTGACCTGGGCACAGTTGTGCTTAAAATTTCAGACCTCTGAGGTTATTTACTCTCAGCTGCTCACACTCTGGGACTTCGCTATACTTTTGCTTCTACCTTGCTGTTGCCTCAGCTCTACAAATGCCTGGTTAAAATTGACTGATCTACTGAACCGGTTTGCAACTCATATTTGGCTACATGCCATTTCCTTACAGGACTCTACATCGGTTTATCACTGGTATTTAGTAACGGTAGTGGCACAATAACTCTAGGAGCCTCATGTGCATAGCTATTTATAATTATCCCTGTTTACTCCCCGGGGGTTGGGGGGGGGGGGACCTCTCAGCTTATAATATTGGCTGAGCTAAACGTTTGAAGCTCCATTTATTGGATCTGTAATCTACCTACCAGATGCCATTAGTTTGGTAACTTCTCAGAGGGGAATATGCATGCATGCATTATATGCGACGTAGTAGCTTTTTAGTTTAGACAACGTTGTCTCGCTATTTTTATATAATTGGGTGTTGTGACAGGAGTCACTTTGGGTAGGGGGTTTGTGCGGCTCAGCTTGCCCTGAAGAGTTGTGGAGGTTCCTGCTTCCCTGACGCCTCTTGTGTGTAGAATCACCCTGTGTCTCTAATGGGGGCACAGGGTGAATGAGAACCCCAGTCCAATCTGTGCTAGGCAGATTCAATGCTGTATACATTGTGTATATATTGTGTGTTGGCTGTTGTGTACTATTTGGTGTGATGAGGTGGGGTGTGACTATTCGATTGTCAATTGTGACAGGATGCATCAACTATTATGGGATGTGGAAGTGTCTTGCTGGGAGGAAAAAGGCAGGGGGGATTCCTCCAACCCCCCCCCCCCCTGCTGATAAGACTGTGTACTGAGAAGTTGGAACACACCTGACCTGTTTAACAATTGTAATTGAACAGTTTAACCCGCCCTGTTTCCCAAGGGTGGGGGGGAGTGTTTTTTGAAGAGATATCTGTGAACATGTGCTTGAATAAACTGATTCCTGTTTGACCCTCAAGACAGCTTTGTCTCGTTTTGAGGGGGGAGAATTATTCTTATGGGTCTTATTCGCCTGGTAGGAGTGTCTGGTAGCTGCCTTGTGTTCTGGAATGGAATATCCTAAACTACTTTAACCCCTTTCATACACGGGGTGTCGTTGCAATTGGTGGCAAGCAGCGGGTTGATTCCCACAGCCTATAAGAACAGCTACAAGAGGACACAGGCCAATGGAGGCACAGTATTAACAGCTAAAGCTCTCTTCCCTCAAGGACTTACTGGAGAACCGGGGCAGACCTGGCCAACAAACGTAAGAAAAGGGACATTATCGCATAACTAATCGAAATGGATAGAGCCGAAAGACCCAACATAACGGAAAAGCCCAGTGTAACAGACAGGACACCCGAAGAGGCAAGTTTTGCGCGCGCTGTTAAAATAAGACTGGCACCTTTATGGTCCTAACCCTACAGCAGAGATCATAGACCTAGTTATAGCAGCTGTGGATGCAAATTGGCTACATCAAAGAGGTGTTGCAGCAGCAGGAGTCACCGCAGCACCAACTGAAGTGAGAGGCAGAGGTTGGCTGGGTGAGTAAGGCTCTATTTGGGACAATTTATCTGGGGTACTGTGTGGATTCCGGCATTGGGGGACTGGAACTACTGACTAACTTCGGAGTCAACCCGTCTGGGGTCTCCTCCTGCGTTGTTCTGCCGAAAGGCGAGATGTGTGACAGGAGTCACTTTGGGTCGCGTGTTTGTGCGGCTCAGCTTGCCCTGAAGAGTTCTGGAGGTTCCTTGTCCAGCTTCCCCTAGTTCCTGTAATATGTGCAAAATTAAATTTTCTATAAATAAACTTGTACCATTTTTTTTTACAAGCAGCTTGGTCTACCCGTAGCACTTTTAGGGGGTCCGTCTTTCCTCCCCCTTCCATTTTTGTAGTGCTTAAAAGTTTGCATACCCTGCCAGAAATTGTGACATTTTGGCATTAATATTGAAAATATGACTGATCATGCCAAACTTTTTATTTTTTTAAGGATGGTGATCACATGAAGCCATTTATGATCACATCGGTTTTTTGGATCCTTTTTTAAATCATAACAGAAATCACCCAAATGGCCCTGATAAAAAGTTGACATACCCTGGAATGTTTGGCCTTGGTACAGACACAGGTTGCACACACAGGTTAAAATTGGTTTTGGTGTATAAATGGTCAATGAGTTTGTTGGCTCTCACTCGGATGCCCTAAGCAGGCTAGACACTGAGCCATTAAGTCCTTGCATATTCAGTGACCACAGCATTGTTTTATAGTAGTCTTAACTGGCCTGCCTGCAGTTCAAACCTTTCACCATTTGAAAATATTTGGCTCATCTTGAAACCTAAATATACAACAAATATTTAGGACTGTTGAGCAGTTAGAATCCTATAGCAGGCAACAATGGGACAGCATTGCTCTCCCAGAACTCCAGCAACTGGTTTCCTCAGTTCCCGTACATTTCCCGAGTGTTTAAAAGCAGAGTGGATGCTGAACCATTGTAAACATAGCTTTTAGCATTTTTTTTATTTTTTATGTCAGAGCAGGGAAGATGTTTCTCAGGATCAGCACTGGAGCTTCAGGGAGACGCATCCTACAGCATGCCATGCTTGACCACACCTTCCTTGGTTTATATATTTGATATGTTTTGGATTTTCTATTGTGAAAAAATATGGGTTTATGAGATATAGAAATCATTACATTCTGTTTTTTATGTAGATCTTACATGGTGTCCCAACTTAATTGGGGTTGTACCTAGTCCGTATTAACACAGATCTGACCTTGTGCCTTGACAAGCTTGATATTGCATAGCAGATTTTGCCAGGTACCAAAACTCTTTCCCAGGCTAGTTCAGTGGCTGTATTTTGCTGTCCCTAAGGCTACTTTCACACAGAAGGGGGGGAGCGTTGGCAGTAAAGTGCAACTAGTTTTAGCGGCGCTATTTGGCCGCTAGCTTTTAACCCCCGCTAGTGGACACAAGGGTTTAAAGCGCCACTGCCGAAGCGCTTTTTCAATGGCAGGGGTTTTTTGGGAGCGCAATGCCCCAGAGAAGCTGCTTCCAGGACTTTTTTTTTCCCCTGTCCTGAAAGCGCACCGCTCCAGTGTGAAAGCACTCAGGCTCTCACTGAGGCTGCAGGGGAGGCGTTTTTCAGGTGCTTTACAGGCGCTATTTTATCCCCAAAAAGTGGCTGAAAATCATACATAAATCAATAGAAACAAACAAATGCACAGACTTCACCGAACCCGTTTCCCCACACATGGCATCCTCTGGGATTGAAGAGATCGCCATTTGTGGGAAATGCGTTGGGAATAATCTTTGTGTGATGTGATCACGTGCCAGCAAGTCGGGTGACTCTGCAGCCCTACTGTTATCATACTGCTCACTTTTAACTGCCTCAATGTAAGTTTAATGTAAAAAACTGTATAACGCTATGAGAATAAAAAATCCACAAAGAGCCCTTTCACACTGGCAGCGCCCGGGGGAGGAAAGAAAAAGGGCATGGGTACCCCAGTTGTTTTTTGCCCTACTTGCCTCCACTGTGCAGCTAGGATGCATTAAGGCGAAAAAAACATGAGGGTTTACAATCCCTTTTAAGCTGTATCACATAAATATAAAAAGTGGATGCAGCGCTAATCTAAACACATTACAAAATTTACAAACTTTAAGATGAAGAAAGAAAACTAAACCAAAGTCACAATTTTCAAATTATTAAATTGAAAAAAAAGGTGAAAACAGAGAACTAAGACCCAAAATGATTCAGATCCGGGAAATGTAGGGTTAACCAACAGCCATCCGTGCAAATTGCAGGTAACAAGGAAAAATCATGAAAGAATCCTTCATCCAATGTGCTTCACACCCGAGTGAATAAGTTGTCTCCTTACCAGATTTCCATGACCACTTATTAATAGTAGTCTCACTGAGCATAGGCAATTCGGTCTCCCCAGAACTCTTAGTGATATCTGGAACTGTTGCTATACCGGTGACGCTAAAAAGATATAAACAAAAAAAGCTCCCATAGTGTAGTGCTGAATAAAAATGAATTTAATAAAACAAGTGGGTTGGGGAACCAAGCCACCATAAAATTACTATCCAAAAAAGGCAAAGACCCCCAATAACCAGGTTCCTATCGTCCTATCTCACTTTTAAACCTTGATGTCAAGATTCTCTCAAAAATCGTTGCCACTAGATTAGCCTCCATCATTCCTTTGATCCACTCAGCTCAATTGGGTTTTGTAAAAGGCAGAACTGCCACCCTAAACATCAGGAAAGTGGTGCTGGCCCTAGAACATGCCCAAAACAACCTGAGGGGTGATATGCAATCATCACCCTAGATGTGGAGAAAGCCTTCGACAACGTTAGTTTCAAATGGCTTTCTTTAGTCATGTCCACAATGGGCTTCACCGGCCCCTTTGTCCACCTTATAGAATCCATGTATACCGCTCCAGCAGCTAGGCTGGTGGCAGCAGGCCTTCTATCGGCTGAATTTTGTCTCCATAAGGGCACTAGACAGGGCTGTGCTTTGTCCCCGCTCCTCTTTAACATAGCATTAGAACCCTTATCGCGGTTTTTATACCAAACGGCCCCGCTCCATGGCAATCAAATTGGTGATCACGAGTTACGCACTTCCCTCCTTTGCGGACGACGTTCTTATTTTCTCTTCCAACCCATCCTCGGATATGCCCTTAATCAAATCCATATTCGATGATTTCAGACTGTGCTCAGGCCTTCGTATAAATTATAGCAAAAGCGAAATCCTCCCCATAGGCTCGCGCCCTGACCCTCCCTGGATCCGTCACTCTATTTTCAAGGTAGCGAATTCCCACATCACCTACCTAGGGATCAACATAGGGAAAACACCTTCCTCTCTCTATCATCTCAACTAATCCCCCTCCTACTCACAAAAATCTCTCAAGAACTTGATAATTGGATGGATCTGCCTCTTTCGCTCCTGGTGAAAATGGTGAGCTTTGCCCGTTTACTCTACCCACTCCAAACCATCCCACTGCTTCTGCATCATAAGCATACTAAAGTTCTTAATGCAGCCATCTCTAAATTCCTTTGGAAAGGCAAGCGACCGTGCATAGCCCTCAATATTATATCTTCCCAGGCGCGAAGGGGGTATTAGTCTCCCGAATGTTAGAACCTATAACCTAGCTTGCCTACTACGGACAGGTCTAGACTGGATAGCCCAAGCATCCCGCTACTCCAATTATGCCTTAGAAACCCAAATGGCGCACCCATACTCCCTAGTAGCCCCCTCCACTGCAAGTGGAAATATGTTCCAATGCTACTCCAACATAACCTTCTACGAGACATGGCCATTGCATGGAGGGAAGTCAGAAAAAGCCTGAATCTTTCACCTTTCATATCCGGCCACCTTCCAATTCAAGGTCACCTGAGTTTCATCCCAGGTCTGGAACATCGATCCTATGACACCTGGCATCGGAAAGGACTTACGAAATTTTCACAACTGTGTGACCCGGAGACTAGTCGTCCCATTAAATTCCAAACCTTAGCCGACACGTTCTCACTTCCACACTCCCACGCTTTTCACTATGGACAATGCTTCAGTTTTCTGAAAGATGCATGTAGAGACGATAACAAAAGGTTAAAAAAATTCTGTCACGGAGGTCCTTCTTTTTGGAAGGTTCATAAAAGATCTCGGATATATATCGACCTCTTCTACTAAAAACAACATCCTCCCTAGCATTCTCATCCGTGGCCAATTGGGCCAAAGACTTCCCAGACACGGAGCTGGTCAACAAACTCTTACAGGGCCTAAATACTATACATAAACTGATCCCTAACGAAATCTGGAGGGAAACTCAGCTGAAAATTGTTCATCGGGTTCACATTCCCTTTTCTCTACGCCAACCAATCGCAAACCTCTTAGACATGTCCTCTGTCGTCAACTCAAACCCTCCCTGACACACCGCTTCTGGTCGTGCCCCCACAGATCCGTTTTTTGGGATCAAGTCCTAGCTTACATCTTCAAAGTGACCCTGTTGAAACTACCTAAAGACCCCTTCCTCCTCATCTTTGGCTACTGGGACCCTCTGTTGCTACCTTGGTCCCCCAATGCCCCCCCTTCTCATAAAAACTGGTCTTTGATATGTCTACTACTCGCCAGGAGAGCCCAACAGTTCCCCGAAAATTTCACAAGTCAAAAAGGACCTTCTGCTGCTTCTTTTCAAAGACAGACTTAACACAGACTTCTCGCATGAAACTGCAAAACAACGTTTCTATCACAGATGGCAAGCCTATATGGTTTACACGCTCTCCCCAGAAGACCGGGCGAAACTCGAACTGTTTTCATTCTCGTATTACGGGCCCCCCCCCCATCACCTCCAGTGATTCTACTCTCTCCCTCAGTGAATCCTCTATTTGATGGGACTCAATCTCCAACACCTCAAAAGGATGCTATCCAAACTTTCTCTTTCTTCTCTCTACCATTGGTCTCCAGCCATCCACCCGATACTTGAACGAGAGATACACTCTAGATTTTGCTGGTGCAACTTGATGTCTACCTCCTTGCTACCCTGCATAACAAGACCTTGGTGACTACCTCCATCTCCTCCCTCACCCCCCCCCTTTTTCTTTTTCTCTAGGTTTTCTTTTTGTTTCCTTCCAGTAATCCTAGGGTCCTCCCCAGTTCCAGATCCCTTACATAGATATTTTTAGTCTCGAAAGCTCTTACCTCCTATTTGTTTATCCCTTGCATGGGACTCTCTCATGTATCCCCTACGATGCTGATTGTTATCTGCTCATTGTTATCTCCTATTATTTAATTCACTGAGTTGCCACAACTATTGATATGTGAAAATACAACTACTTCTATTGTTATATTCTGTATGACTTTTACTTTTCAATAAAATCTATTTGAAAAAAAAAAAAAAAGTGGGTTGCACGATGTAGAATATTCATAAGCGGTACAGCAATATGTCTCAAGATGGAGATTGCGGCGTCACCACAAGCTTCTTTCTGCTTCCTGTTTTCTTTGCCCAACAACATAAATACATTTATCACATAAATACCTTTTTACATGTCTAGAAATAGGGAAGTCAATTGAGAGGGCAAGGAAGTGGTCTATCCAGGGCTGCCAAATACGTTGGAATTTGTCATACTTGTCCAAGGATTGCCATCAACCTTTCATTGGCAGGCGTACCATGCACCCGGTTCTTAACCTTCAACGCTTTAGTTTGCTTTGTTGCCATAAATATATGAGTGATTTAGAGTGTTTTTGTCAGGTAGCATCTGCAATAGGTTTATGTAAAAGTGCCTCCCATGGGTCTCTCCGTAGATTCACTTGGAAAACAGTATCGACCAGTGTGTACACCCCAATTCATAACTTCCTGACTTTAGGACATGTCCACCATGTGTTTCATATCGTCCAAGTCAGAAGCCATTAGATGGCCATGATGGCAGGCATTTCACAATCCTAGCTGGGGTAAAGTACCATGGAGACATAACTTTAAAAGTTTTCAAGAGCAAGAACATTGCGAGAGGACTAAAAGTGGAGGTCCACACAAAGTGAACGTCCGCTTTTCGGAACCATTCGGTGTCACATTTGGCACCTTTCAGGGGGGAGGGGTTTGCAGATACCTGTATAATACAGGTATTTGCACCCACTTCTGGGAATGACTCTCACGGGAGTCACTCCACTTCCCGCCCCCCCCCCCCCCCGCTGTCTTCTGGGGAAACACACTGGTCCCAGGAGACAGCGGGGACCAGTGAGGGCACGGCTCGCGCATGCGCAGGAGGGAACCGGGCAGTGAAGCCGCAATGCTTCACTTCCTGATTCCCTCACCTAAGGATGGCGGCGAGGGCAGCCGAGAGACGAGCGATTGCTTGGCTGCTGACATCGTGGGCGCGCTGGACAGGTAAGTGTCTATTTTTTAAAAGTCAGCAGCTGCTGTATTTGTAGCTGCTGCCTTTTAAAAAATAAAAATAAAAAATCGGGTGGACCTCTGCTTTAAACAGGGTTTCCCGCATTTTACACCAGTGGCCTGGCTGTGGATCTGAACCAAAATCTTTTATCAATTTGTCACAGTACATGGGGGTTTTTCTCCTGTATTGTTCAATATGTAGGAGTATAGCAAAGGAGATGAGGCCCTGAGTGGTAGGGTTGGTTCTGCATCTGATCTCAAAAGCAGTTTACAATAATGGGTGTTCATGAGACTTCGTAAGAGACTCCACAAAGTGGTGTGTGTGTGTGTGTGTGTGTGTGTGTGTATGAAAATTATCGATATAGGTACCTCGTGAGAATACACAGACTTGGGCGATATGAAACAAATATGGTGGACATGTCCTAAAGTCAGGCGGTTATGGATTAGGGTGTATACACTGGTCGATACGTTTTCTCCACGTGAATCTACGGAGAGATCCATGGGAGGCACTTTTACATAAACCTATCGCAGATGCTACCCACCGGGAACGTACTCTAAATCACACATATATTTATGGCAAAATAAGTATTGGTGTGAACAGACTCTTCGGTTGTGAGCAGAGAACGGACGGTGGTGAGGCCCCCTTTGTGTCTCCACCATTGAAAGCTTTGAAGATTCTCCATCCCAGGAGGCAACAGAGGACAGTTAAGCAGAGGCAAAAGTGGAAGATATGGGGGGGGGGGCGGGAGGAGATATCAAGCGGGCCGAAAGTGGGCCAAAATTGGGTTCAGAGATTTGAGACGGTGTGGGAATCCATGGTATGGAAGAAAGAGGGGTAGAATTGGTGTACAGGACGTCAAGGGTACATAGAGGAGCCAAAATACCCACATGTAGTTGAGCGATCTGGGCAGCTTTATAATAGTGGGCAATATTAGAGCATCAATTCTTCACTTGCACACACTTTTTTTTTTTTTTTTTTTTGAACCAAGGCAGAGTATGAAAAAGGAGGACAGAGAAGGAATCTTGGGGGCAGCAACGCATTTACAAATGTTGGTATTTCAGTGATAATCCATAGACACCATATAGAGGTCAGTAATACATATATAGGAAATTCCATAAACGTCAGGCAGATGTGGGAGAATTTGGAGGCTGGCCAGCGGTTGGGAGGTCCAGCACTAGACCAGTACTATGATCTCACATTAATCTCTGGCAGCGGGATGTGTGTGAGTGGAGCAGAGAGCCAGCAGCACACTGCACCGCTGCCACATGCACACAGTTTTTGAAGAAACTTGGCAGGTAGGTTGTTTCAAACATCTGGGAGAACTAACCACAGATCTTCTGTGGATGTAGGCTACCTCAAATCCTTCTGTCTCCTCATGTAATTCCAGACAGACTCAATGTTGATCAGGGCTTTGTGGGAGCCAAAACATCACTTTTTGTTCTTTATGCTGAAGATAGTTCTTCTTGAAACTGGCTGTATGTTTGGGGTTCATTGTCCTACTGCAGAATACATTTGGGGCCAATCACACACCTGTGGGTATGGCATGATGGTTAAGTATCTGCCTGTATTACTAAGCATTGGGGGCACCATTGATCTTGACCAGATCTCCAACTCTTTTTGCAGAAATGCAGCCTCAGACTTAAAAGGAGCCTCTACCATGCTTCACTGTTGCCTGCAGACACTCCTTATTGTACCACTCTCCAGCCCTTCGCAAAAAAACGTCCTTTTGCAACAGCCAGATATTTAAAAATTTGACTTGTCAATCCAGAGCACTAGCTGCCATTTTTTCTACACTCCAGAGTTGAGTTGCTTAGCCTTGTCATGTCATACGCATGCTCTGGACTGTTAAAAAAAATGATAGCAGGACCATATAAAACTAGAAAAGCTACAATTTCTGTGGAAATTGTGTGAAGTGTTCTTGCCTCCACCAATACTCCTGACTGGAGACAGTGCCTCTGGAGATGTAATTGTGATCCAACAGTGTGTCGATCCATTGCACCATCAAAAACTGCCCCCATCAAAATTGCCCCCATCCTCAGCGTTGTGTGGGAGGAGCTATTATTCCCCTCAGCGTTGCCAGGAAACCAATGTTTGTTTATGCAGGCTCTAAGCACAGGTCAGTTTTTTCAGCCTCTCCTGAATACTTTTCATTCTTCAAATAGTCGTATTTTATTAAAATTGAAGGCACAGTCGCAGTTTAGATATTGCCCTTCAAATTTTAGGTGGCTACAGTGTAGTTTCAATGGATGGCGTGAGTTGCAAACAAATGGTCATATTGTGAAAACTATCAGGACCGTGGACATGTGTAGTGGCAGCAGGGATAGCTGAACGTTTTGATATAAGATTTGTGTAGGTGGGCTTGAAAATGAGGGAGTGTTGGCAGTTTAGAAATCATGTCCTGATTTTTCAGCTTTTGTCAGCTCCCACTCTAGTTTTGCCATTCATTCCTATGGGACAAATTCCGCTGCAAAAACGATATTTCGTGATCCATTCGGTGAAACCTTCCACAAAGTAATAGCACAGCAATCGGGAACAATCCGCACGTTTCGATAAATTGCTTGTCTATGTAGTGTAAAATCTGTGGGAGGAGTTAAGGTGGTAAATTTGGCTATAATAAGTGATCTTGATGTGCAAGAACACTTAAATATAGTTTGTGAAGACTAATTTGTGACTTCATTATGTTGGTGAGCCAAGTCGCAGGTTTCTTGCGTGTAAAGTTTTCTCTTTTCACCTTTTTTTTATTCCTGTTTTTTTTTTTTTTTACTGTTTAAAATATTTACCGTTGCAGTGGAAGCATTTTGCGATAAAGAAATCCTGTGCTGGTGAGATCCAACGGCTAAAAGCGTACTTTTGCTTTTCATTAACCTCAATGTTGCTGTACTATATCATTCTACACTGAATGCTAAAAAAAAATAAAAAAAGCCATTTGCGGTTGTGGAAAAGCATGTGTAGGCCAGTCACCAACCAACCAGTGCTTTCACTTGAGGCAGGGTCTAACTGACTTTTATAAGCAGGGGCAAAGGAAAGGTGAGGTATTTGGTGCTAGGTAGGGACTAATTGGCAAATCAAAGATTCCCTTTAAGTAAACATGTGATAAAGCAAAAGTCTATATGTAACTGAAATATCACTTTCAGGCACTGTGGCCCTTCAATTTATTACACCCTTGTTTTGATTGATCTATACATTTCGATTGTTCCCATCGTACTTGTATGTATAACAAACAAACATGTTTTTTAGATATTTTTTTTATTTTATTTATTTTTTTATCCCTTTTAGCTTTGAGATAAAGCAAAAACTTAAATCTGCAAAGAAGAAAGAAAAGAAAGCAAAGAAGAGAAAAATTGATGAGGAGCAGGAAAAGAAAAAGCAAACACAAGTTGTGGAATCTCAGGCACAGGTAATTGCCTTCAGAAGATTGTCACCTGGGTTTACATCCTGTCAGAAATGTAGGTGTTTTTACACCTACATTTTCACTGTGTTTAGTTAAATTGGTAACCTGTCTATAGCTTGTAGGTGATTAGCATCCAGTTCTGTACTTTTTCTTGGCATGTGAAGACAGTCTATAGACTTCTGCGGGAACATTTGCTCTTCAGTTTTTAATATTTGGTAGAGGTGCACCGAATGGGAAATTTTGTTACTAAAAATGTTTTAAAAAAATATATATATAATTTTTATATATAGCTGTATTCTACTTTTTTTTTTTTTTTATTATCATGAATTTATTGGCACCTTTTTTAGCACAAGAAAAGCTGAAGAAAAATGTATCCCTTTAAATTGTGTTTTCACAATGATCTGTTGCGCTTCCGTTGTGATCTTAAAAATCCTGCTTGCTGCATTTTTTGGTCAGTTTAAAAAATCGCATCAATAACGCATGTGGTTTTTGAGTCACATGACCTATCAAAAACACACCATAAGCACAGTAAAATCGCGTGTATTTTCAGTGCCCTTATTGGCACCTTTTTCTCTTATTGACAAAATGATGCCAATAACGCCTTTTTCAGCCAATACAGTGCCTTGAAAAAGTTTTCATACCCCTTGAAATTTTCCACGTTTTGGCATGTTGCAACCAAAAAGGTAAATTTATTTTATTGGGAATTTCATGTGATAGACCAACACAAAGTGTCACATAATTGTGAAGTGGAAGAAAAATGATAAATGGTTTTCAATTTTTTATTTTTTTTTACAAATATCTGAAAAGTGTGGCGTGCATTTGTATTCAGCCCCCCTGAGTCAATACTTTGTAGAGCCACCTTTCACTGCAATTACAGCTGCAAGTCTTTTTTGAGTATGTCTAAAACGGCTTTACACATCTAAAGAGTTACATTCTTGCACATTCTTCTTTTCAAAATGGCTCAAGCTCTGCCAAATTGGATGGAGAGCGTCTGTGAAAAGCAATTTTCAAGTCTTGCCACAGATTCTCAATTGTATTTAGGTCTGGACTTCCATTCTAACACATGAATATGCTTTGATCTAAACCATTCCATTGTAGCTCTGGCTGTATGTTTAGGGTCGTTGTCCTGCTGGATGGTGAACCTTCCACCCGGTCTCAGGTCTTTTGCAGACTAACACAGCGGTAGGCAACCTCAGCCCTTAAACTGTGGTGAAACGATGTCCCATGAGACCTTGCAAGACCCTGACAATCCCAAGCATGACTCCTAGAGGCAGAGGCATGATGGAATTTGTAGTTTTACCACAGCTGGAGTGCCGAGGTTGCCTCCCCCTGCTCTAACTGGTTTTCTTTTAAGATTGCCCTGTATTTGGCTCTAGCCATCTTCCCATCAACTCTGACCATCTTCCCTGTCCCTGCTGAAGAAAAGCATCCCCCCAACATAATGCTGCCACCACCATGTTTTGCGGTGGGGATGGTGTGTTCAGGCTGATGTGCAGTGTTTTCTGCCACACAGCGTTTTGCTTTTAGGCCAAAAATTTCAATTTTGGGCTCATCTGACCAGAACACCTTCTTCCGCATGTTTTCTGTGTCCCTCACATGGTTTCTCAACAACTGAAAACGTGACTTCTTATGGCTTTCTTTCAAAAATGGCTTTCTTCTTGCTACTCTTCCATAGAGACCAGATTTGTGGATTGCATGACTAATCGTTGGCCTGTGTACAAATTCTCCCACCTGAGCTGTGGATCTCTGCAGCTCCTCCAGAGTTACCATGGGCCTCTTGGCTGCTTCTCTGATTTAATGCTCTCCTTGCCCGGCCTGTCAGTTTACGTGGACAGCCATGTCTTGGTAGGTTTGCAGTTGTGCCATACCCTTCATTTTCGGATGATGGATTGAACAGTGAGATGTTCAAAGCTTGTGATTTTTTTATTTTTTTATTTATTTTTTTATTTATAACCTAACCCTCCTTTAAACTTCAACTTTATCCCTGAATGGTCTGGTGTGTTCTTTGGCCTTCATGATGCTGTTTAATCACTAAAGTTCTCCAACATACCTCTGAGGGCTTCACAGAACAGCTCCATTTATACTGAGATAAAATTAATTAGGTGACTTCTGAAGGCAGTTGGTTACACTAGATTTTAGTTAGGGGTATCAGAGTAGATTGGGGTGAATACAAATGTACGCCACACTTTTAAGATATTTGTAATAAATATGGAAAACCATTTATCATTTTTTTTCTTCCACTTCACAATTATGTGCCACTTTGTGTTGGTCTATCACATAAAATCCCAATAAAATACATTTACGTTTTTGGTTGTAACATGACAAAATGTGTAAAATTTCAAGGGGTATGAATACTTTTTAATATTTTTATATGTAGATTTACGATAGGAAATTGTATGAACTGTTTCTTGTACTGTACAGGGCACATTACAATTGGGTTATATGTAGCTACCTTAGTGATTGGACACTGCCAAAAAAAACTGCAGTGAAATTGCACATAGTCATAGCCGAAATTGTTGGCACCCCAGAAATTTTTCCAGAAAATCAAGTATTTCTCACAGAAAAGTATTGCAGTAACGCATGTTTTGCTATACACATGTATGTTAATTCCCTTTGTGTGTATTGGAATAAAAAAAAGAGGGAAAAAAAGCAAATTGGACATAATGTCACACAACTCCAAAAATGGTCTGGTCAAAATTCTTGGCACCCTTTCAAAATTGTGGATAAATAAGATTGTTTCAAGCATGTGATGCTCCTTTTAAACTCACCTGGGGCAAGTAACAGGTGTGGGCAATATAAAAATCACACCTGAAAGCAGATGAAAAGGAGAGAAGTTCACTTATGCTGGCCATACACTCTACGAAAAATCGTCCGAACGAACTTGTTATCAGGAGACAGGAGGGACAGGTGTACGATGGGCTCCGGATAGGGATTGCAGATTCTAGGTCAGGGGACAGAGATACCAGAGCAAGGTGTGTTTGTACTTGCCGGGTATAAATAGGAAGGCTTGTAATTGTCTTCAAGTCACACCTGAGGACAGGAAGAGCAGTTGGCTCCACACTGCCAGGATCCATCCGCTGGTGGAGACCAGTACTGCGTCCATAGGAGAATTTTTCCCTGCTGATATTATATTATCCTGACAGTTCCACACTGCCAAGAGACACCTGCTGGTGGACCACAGTACTGCAAGCCAAATAATAAATATCACCAGCGGATGGAACCTTTCCTGACACCATGGCACTGTAGCTAATCTCTCTGGGCGTGGACGGAAGAGAAAAATTGAAAGGTTGCAACACAGTATAGTCCGGATGGTGGATAAGCAGCCCCAAACAAGTTCCAAAGAAATTCAAGCTGTCCTGCAGGCTCAGGGAGCATCAGTGTCAGCGCAAACTATCCGTCGACATTTAAATGAAACGCTGTAGCAGGAGACCCAGGAGGACCCCACTGACAGACATAAAAAAGCAAGACTACAGTTTGCCAAAATGTACTTGTGTAAGCCAAAATCGTTCTGGGAAAACGTCTTGTGGACAGATGAGACCAAGATGGAGCTTTTTGGTAAAGCACATCATTCCACTGTTTACCGAAAACGGAATGAGGCCTACAAAGAAAAACACAGTACCTACAGTGAAATATGGTGGAGGTTCAATGATGTTTTGCTGCCTTTGGCACTGGGTGCCTTTTGAATGTGTGCAAGGCATCATGAAATCTGAGGATTACCAAAGGATTTTGGGTTGCACTGTAAAGCCCAGTGTCAGAAAGCTGGGTTTGCGTCGGAGATCTTTCAGCAGGACAATGACCCCAAACATGCGTCAAAAAGCACCCAGAAATGGATGGCAAGCGCTGGAGAGTTCTTAAGTGGCCAGCAATGAGTCCACATCTAAATCCTATTGAACACCTGTGGAGAGATCTTAAAATTGCTGTTGGGAAAAGGTGCCCTTCCTATAAGAGACCTGGAGCAGTTTGCAGAGAAAGAATGGTCCAAAATTCCGGCTGACAGGTGTAAGAAGCTTGATGGTTTATAGGAAGCGACCGATTTTCAGTAATTTTTTCCTAAGAGTATGCAACCAAATATTAAGTTAAGGGTACAAAGAATTTTGACCAGCCCATTTTTGGAGTTGTGTGACATTATGTCCCATTTGCTTTTTTCTCCTTTTTTTTTTTTTTGTTTTGTTCCAATACACACAAGGAATAAACATGTGTATAGCAAAACATGTGTTGCTGCAATACTTTTGTGTGAGAAACTTGATTTTCTGTAAAAATTTCTGGGGTGCCAACAATTTCGGCCATGACTGTATATACTGCCTGACACTCCCAGCTAGCCTTAGCTTTTTGCTGGTATCCAATAAGTACCAACTGGGTTTGATTGTAAAATCTTACTGTGCAAAATATTTAATGTACATGTATGTTATGTTTTTATTAAAGGGCTTGTTTGCCTACGCTGTATATGCTATATATTAAAGTGTCATAATTGCCTTTTAAACTATCTATATTGTTACTCCAATATCCGCCTTTTAAAGTCCAAGGGGATTATTCCAGTGCTATGCACACTCTATTCTTTATATATTAGGATGTTGGCAGTCCCTTATACCCTTCCCAGAAACATATTAATGGCTCAACAAAGGTACAGAGGTTTGTGGCAAAGTCACGGGATCCTCTGGTGGACGCCAGACACCCTGGTGGCCCCATGGGGCTGGTATCTGATCTACGATTTTTTCTTAAGCTTCTGCCGAGGCTTTTGCGCACCATCAAGGCAAAGGGGTTTCCGGTCATTTTCGTGGCTCCAGACTGGCCTCGCCAGTCTTGGTACGCCAACCCGGTTGCCGAGGTCCCTTGGAGACTGCCTCTCAGGGAGGCTCTACTGTCCCAAAGGCCTATCTTCCATCCTGCTTTACAGTCGTTGGCTTTGACGGCCTGGCTGTTGAAAGCCAAGTGCTGAAGGATAGAGGTTTGCCTGGATTGGTGGTTCCAACACTGCTGAAGGCTAGGAAGTCTACCTCCTAGGAAGATCTACCATTGTACATGGAAAGCAATACATTTTGTGGTGAGTTGATAGGAGTTCACCCCAGTTCTTTTTCGGTGTCTTGGATTTTGACCTTTCTTCAAAGTGGTGTCGAGCAGAAATTGGCTTGCCATCAAGGGCCAGGTGTCTGCCTTGGTGGTCTTTTTTCAGCGTCCCCTGGTACGTATTATTATTATTCAAGGGGTTTCTACATCTGACTCCACCGGTGCGGTCTCCCCTAATGGTGGGTTCTGAACTTGGTGCTTCAGTCCTCCAGAAGCCTCCCTTAGAAAATATTAGGGAGATTTCCCTGCTTACGCTGTCCCAGAGGGTGGCCTTTTTGGTGGCTAGTACTTCTGCTCGCAGGCTGTCGGAACTGGTGGTGTTATCTTGTCGTACCCCCTACTGGGTGGTCCACAAAGATAAGGTGGTTATTTTGCCCTTGTCCGTCATTCCTCCCAAAGGTAGTCTCTGATTTAAATTTGAATGAAGACATTGGGGGTTATTTACGTAAGGCAAATCCACTTTGCACTACAAGTGCAAAGTGCACTTGAAATTGCACTTGGAAGTGCAGTTTCTGTAAATCTGAGGGGTAGATCTTAAACGAGGGGACGCTCTGCTGATTTTATCATTCAGTCGTATGCCAGCTAAAATGCTGGTTTTTAGTTTCCTTGCATGTCCCCCTCGGATCTACAGCCGACTGCACTTCCAAGTGCACTTTCAGTGCAAAGTGGATTGCCCTCCCTGTGTCCCAGGCCCAAACATTCTTAGGAATTTGCTATGCATGCCCTGAATGTGGTTCGGGTGTATTTTGCAGCCATTGAGTCTTTTCGGAGGTCAGACTCACTGTTTGTCATCACGGACGGGCTAAAAAGGGCTGGCCACTTCTGCGACCATTTCCAGATGGATCAGACAGACTATGACTCAGGTCAATTCTGTCATGGGTCAGGTTCCTCCTTTCATTGCAATGGCGCACGCCACTCGGGTGCTTGGGCTACTTTCACACTGGGGCATCGCGGGCATTGGTGGTAAAGCGGCGCTATTTTTAGCGGTGCTTTACCGTAGTTTTTGCGGCGCTTTTACCCCCGCTAGCGGGCGAAAAAGGGTTGGAGGCGCTGCCCATTGATTTCAATGGGCAGGGGCGCTGTAGGAGCGGTGTATTCACCGCTCCTACAGCGCCTCAAAGATGCGGCTGGCAGGACTTATTTTAGCGGCCTGCCAGCGCACCGCTCCAATGTACACTGGAGTGAAAGGAGCGTCTTTCAGGGTGCTTTGCAGGCGCTATTTTTAGCATTATAGCGCCTGCAAAGCGCCTCAGTGTTTAAGGCGGCCACTTGGTCGTTGGTGCACACTTAAAATTATACAAAGTGGATGTGCTGGCATCTTCGGATGCTTCTTTTGTCCACAGGGTTTTGCAGATTGCTGTTTAAAGGGTCTGTTCCCTGAGGGTGTGTTGTTCAGGTTGGGCTCCAGTTGTTTTTTTGTTTTTTAGAGCTCCTGTTGCTTGGTTGGCTCTTGGGTTTAGCCTTGGGATTTTCTTTCTCGTACATCACGGGACACAGAGCGACATAGTCATTACTAATGGGTTATATAGATACCGTCAGGTGCTGGCACTGGCAACTTCCAAAACTGGAAGTACCCTCCCCTATATAAGCCCCTCCCATCCGGGAGCACCTCAGTTTTTTTGCCAGTGTCTAAGGTGTTGGCCAAGAAGAAACATGTGTTTTTCACTGAGCTTGTGTACAGGTTCTTTTGGGCCTTATTAAGCTATTCCGGATCCGACCAAAAAAGCTTCATAGCTAAACGGTCGGTACCCGGGCCTTGCAGAGAAGAGCAAGGTTTTGCCTGTAATGCTTCTCTTAGGAGAGCTGGACCCTGGGATCCAGAGCTCTGGTCATACCCACGACCAAGATGTTTTCTGTGCAGGGTGCTATACAGGTCCAGGGGAGTGGAATCCTTGGGAACCCGGTCCCTGAAGGTTTGATTACAATGCCTGCCGTGATAGGTGAAGTTTGGGCTTTTGTGGACCAAACAAAGTCCTGCGGCGGGGAACAGGTAAGTGGGGGCCCCCAGGAACTTGGTTCTATTGGGGGACCCCCAAGCCTAATTTGTCTTTCTGTCTGTTACCTAATGGTATTCCCGCAAAATTCTGTGCATGCCTGTAACTAC
The DNA here is from genome assembly GCA_029206835.1 of Rana muscosa. NCBI lineage: Eukaryota > Metazoa > Chordata > Amphibia > Anura > Ranidae > Rana > Rana muscosa. The sequence continues at coordinate 88,262,891 of CM055126.1, forward strand.
TAAAAAAATGTAATAATTTTTAATGGTGGTCAAGAAAAAAAAAAAAAAATTTTTATATATATATTTAATATATTAGACTGCGGTACCTGTGTTTGTCCACTAGAGGCCGCTGTGGAATGTTTTCTTGTCATGTGGACTAGCTTCTTCTCAGCAGAGCAAAGTCCAGGCAGATGGTGAGTTCTCTTATAGGAAACTGCTTCCTCTGCCATGTTGCAGTGCTTGTCCATCCCCCGGCCTGCGGCAAAGAGGGGCCCTGGCTCCTGTCCCTTGTTACCATATTTGAAATTAGCGCCGAAGGCGCACGTGCCCGCGCGCGTGCACGCGCCTCTATATATAGAGGTGAGCCGGGAAAGGGGGCGGAGCCTGGGGGATGACGCTCTGTGCGCGCCGCAGCGCTTCTGCGCATGTGCGGGCGTCCCAGCAGTTTTAAAAAAAAAAAAAAACACAATATTGTAGTGAGCTGGCTATGAAGTACAGAGACAGAGCTGGCAACATTTAAAGGCATACAGCAAGCGGTTGATACAGGCATCCCCTAGAAAGGCACATTAGTAGACACCAACTGTGATATAGCAGCAATTGTGCTAGACTATTCTCAGTAAAAGTGGTGTATTACGGCTGGAATACCTCAGCTTTAGGCTTAGGAATATGCCGTCCAGAAGCTCCGGAACTGAATCTTCCAGGAAGCGAAGGGGGTCTCATCGGGCTCGGAGGATCTTGGGCATACTCCTGCTGCACCAGTCTCCCCTGAAGTTCAGAGGTAAGTGACCGTAGAGACCCCGCAGGGGTACTTGGTACTGTGGCTGTCCTCAGTTCACCTGCTCCTGTGTATGTAACAGAGGAGGTTTTTTCCTCAGCTCTGGGAGGATTAGAGAGGCTGCCTCCCTGTCAGGGAAAGCACGCCCGATCTCCGTCTCCTCCTTCAGAGTGCCTGTTAGCAGAGCAACAGTCCCATACAGGGATCGACCTGCCTGAAGGGGATCAGGATGAGGTTGATTCTGTTATAGAGGAATCAACAGTGGGGGAACCTTTTCTCAGCATCTCAAGCTGAAAGATTATGGGTTCAGTCTCTGACTAACATGGTCCGATCAGCATTTAAAAATGCACCTTGCGGAACCATCAACCACTACTGTATCCTCGTTGGGGTCGCTAGAAGCCCCCAGACTGTTTGTTCTTTTCCACTTCACCCTTTACTGAAAGGGCTCATTTACCAGGATTGGGAACGTCCTGAGAAAATATTTATTCCCCCAAGAGATTTCCGGTGGTCTATCCCATGGAGGATAAGTTCATCAAAAAAAAAAAAAAAAATGGAAGGTCCCTACAGTGGACGCAGCCATCTCTTGTATGTATAAATCACTGACATGTCCAGTGGATAATGTCCAAATGTTCAAGAACCCAATAAATAAAAGATTGGAGTCCTTATGAAAATCTGCTTGGTGATACAACCAGCAGTAGCAGCTATTGGGGTCTGCTAAGCAGTGAAGGATCAGTTGAAACAGGTCTTGAGGGACTTGACAGGTCAGCAGGCTTTGCCCTAGCTGATCTACCTAGAGCCTTAGGCTTTGCGGTTGACGCCATAGAGGATTCAGTCCATCAGGCCTCCCGCCTTACGCTGTCTATAGTACATATGCGTAGGCTCCTATGGCTCAAAAACTGGTCTGCTGAAGCTCCCTGTAAAGAATGGCTGGTTAGCGTCCCATTTCATGGTGAACGCTTATTCAGGGAAAACCTGGACAAATATATCCAGAAAATTTCCAGCGGTAAAAATACGCTCTTGCCGGTTAAAAGCAGAGTTAGAGGTCCCTCTTTAAGAGGCCTGCTTCTCCAGTCCCTGGGGCATCGGCTGTGTAACAGTTCCGACGGCCTCCTCGGTCAAATCCCGGGGGTAAAAAACAGGGACAGTAGCAGGGTAATGAGAAACCCTGGGTCAGGGGAGGTACAAAACCTCCCCCAAAGTTAAATTCATTGAAGCCCCCACTCAGTCGGGTGGGGGGAGGACTCCAGTTGTTCGCAAGAGACCTGGCGGGACACGATCAAGACAGATAGGTGCTCTCCGCAGTAGGTTTGGGATACAGTTTGGAGTTAAAAGACTCTCCTCCTTCCCATTTTTGAGGTCAAACGTGCCAAGGGATCCCCGGAAGAGAGAGTCCCTCCTGTTGGCACTAGAACAACTATTGCTCCAAGGAGTAATTATGGAGGTTCCCCTGGAAGAATGAGGGTTCGGGTTTTACTCAAACCTCTTTACAGTCCCGAAGCAAACGCGGACGGGAGGCCCATATTAATTCTAAAAGGGCTATACAAATTCCTGTATATCAGGACTTTCCGATGGAGTCGATCCGATCGGTGGCCACTGCCCTACAAGGGGAGGATTGGTTAGCCACGATCGACATCAAAGATGCTTATTTGCACATTCCCATCTTTCCAGTCCACCAAAAATTTCTACGCTTTGCAGTAGAAGGGCGCCATTTTCAGTTCAGAGCCTTACCCTTCGGTTTGGCCACAGCACCACGAGTGTTTACAAAAATTCTGGCCCTTTATTGGCCAATCTAAGAACACAAGGTGTAATGATAATGGCATATCTGGATGACTTGTTGCTGATAGACCACTCAGTGAAAAAACTAGACGTGGTCGTTCACAAGACGATCAAGTATCTGGAATCTCACGGTTGGATTATCAACCGAGACAAGTCAGCCCTAAAAACCAGTCAAAAGTCTGGAATACTTGGGGCTAAGGTTGGATTCAGGCCAGAGAAAAATATTCTTGCCTCGAGGAAAGGTGTTGTCTTTGAAAGATTTGATCCACTTAGTGGGTACAAAAAAGACAGCCGTCCATACGCCTGTATATGAGGCTGCTGGGAAAAATGGTGGCATCATTCGAAGCAGTACCCTACGGTCAATTCCATTCAAGGAATTTGCAAGGGGCCATACTGTCAGCCTGGAACAAAAAAATTCAGGCCCTAGACTTACAATGTCCTTGTCCCCTTCCGTTCGCAAGAGCCTCCGTTGGTGGTTGGTTCCCCAGAATCTGGAAAAAAGGAAATCCTTCAGTCCGATTTCTTGGAAGGTGGTCACTACAGATGCCAGCCTTATAGGCTGGGGAGCAGTACTGGAGCAATAGTCTCTCCAGGGCAGATGGTCGGATGCAGAAAAGGCCCTGCCCATCAATCTCTTAGAGATACGAGCAGCCCGGTATGCCCTAGTAGCATGGACATCCAAACTCCAAGGGTCCCCTGTCAGAATTCAATCAGACAATGCCACAGCAGTGGCATATATCAATCATCAGGGGGGCACCAGGAGTCGTGCAGCCCAGAGGGAAGTAAATTACATCCTGAAATGGGCAGAAAAAATATGTCCCAGCCATATCTGCGGTATTCATTCCAGGAGTGGAGAATTGGAAGGCGGACTTTCTAAGTCGCCAGCAATTAGGCCCAGAGGAAGGGTCCCTTCACCCCGAGGTTTTCTGGACAATATGTCAGCGGTGGGGAACATCGGATGTAGATCTTCTAGCATCCAGATTCAACGCAAAGGGGGACAGGTTTGTCTCTCGGACAAGGGATCCCCTAGCTTGCGGCTCGGATGCCCTAGTGTTCCCTTGGGATCAGTTCAAGCTGATATATGCATTCACACCGCCACAATGGTTACCTCGATTACTCCGCAGAATCAGGGTAGAAAAGAAACCAGTGATTCTGGTGGCTCCAGCGTGGCCCCGAAGAGCGTGGTACGTGGAGATTGTAAAATGTCAGTGGGGAGTCCTTGGACTCTCCCACATCGTCCGGACCTGCTTTCGCAAGGACCGATATACCACCCTTCCTTACCAGCCCTAGGTTTGACGGCCTGGCTATTGAAGCCCACATTCTAAAAAAGAGAGGGCTCTCTAATTCTGTGGTATCTACCATGATCAATGCCAGGAAGCCGGTATCCAGGCAGATCTACTATAGAATCTGGAAGGCGTACATCGCCTGGTGTGAAGCCAAGAAATGGCATCCACGTAAGTACGTAATAGGTAGGAGTCTGGACTCCCTACAATGGGCTGTAGATAGGAAGCTTGCCTTGAGTACTATCAAGGGTCAGATTTCGGCCTTGTCAATATTTTTTCAAAGGCCCTTGGCTTCGCATTCACTAGTCAAAGCCTTTATACAAGGAGTGATGCGTATTAGTCCTCCGGTTAATATTCCCATATGTCCATGGGATCTAAACCTGGTTCTGTCGGTTCTACAGAAACAACCATTTGAACCATTACAGCATATTTCTTTGGTTCTTCTCACCAGGAAATTGATTTTTCTAGTAGCCATTTGTTCGGCTAAAAGAGTGTCGGAATTAGCAGCTATGTCCTGTAAGGAGCCGTATCTGGTTATCCATAAGGACAGAGTAGTGTTACGTCCTCATCCAGCCTTTCTTCCTAAGGTGGTATCGAGGTTTCATTTGAACCAAGATGTGGTTCTTCCTTCTTTTTTCCCCAAGCCTACTTCGGTAGAGGAAAAGTTATTGCATTCTTTGGATGTAGTAAGAGCAGTTAAAGCTTATCTAAAAGCCACTGCTCAGATTCGCAGAACGGATACTTTGTTTATTCTGCCGGAAGGCCCCAGAAAGGGTCAGGCAGCGTCAAAATCTACTTTAGCCAAGTGGATTCGACAGGTCATTATGCAAGCTTATGGCTTGAGAAGGAGACCGCCTCCGTTCAAAGTTAGAGCGCACTCCACGAGAGCAGTTGGAACTTCATGGGCAGTGCATCACCAGGCCTCCCTGGCTCAAATCTGTAAGGCCGCAACATGGTCTTCGGTACACACGTTTACTAGGTCCTACCAGGTGGACGTTAGAAGTCAGGAGGATGTCGCCTTTGGGCGCAGTGTGTTGCAGGCCGCAAAAGATCCTCATGTCTGATAGCGCTCAGCTTATATATGGTGTATCTCCCCCCCCCCTCATTTGGCATTGCTTTAGGACATCCCATTAGTAATGACTATGTCGCTCTGTGTCCCGTGATGTACGAGAAAGAAAATAGGATTTTTATAACAGCTTACCTGTAAAATCCTTTTCTTGGAGTACATCACGGGACACAGAGCTCCCGCCCCTCTTTAGGGACACTTATTGCTTTGCTACAAAACTGAGGTGCTCCCGGATGGGAGGGGCTTATATAGGGGAGGGTACTTCCGGTTTTGGAAGTTGCCAGTGCCAGCACCTGACGGTATCTATATAACCCATTAGTAATGACTATGTCGCTCTGTGTCCCGTGATGTACTCCAAGAAAAGGATTTTACAGGTAAGCTGTTATAAAAATCCTATTTTTTTGTTGTCCTACCCCTCATGTTTGGCACTGCTTGGGATATCCCTATGGTTCTGAATATGGAGCGCTGTGTCCATAAACGATCATTGACAGACACAGCACTCAACCCTCTATAGTGTTTTTAATACTTCTGAAAGTGAAGGCCTATAGCAGAGAGGTGGCTGTATACCACCTAGGACTGTCCATAGGCATAGCCAAGTTTTTTTTTTTTTTTTTTTTAACTAGTGTCCTACACCTAATAGGGGGCGATATAAACCTATGGTTCTGAATATGGAGCACTGTGTCCGTCGAACTCAGAGAAATAGATTTTGCGTTAAGCACAAGAATCATATTTTGCCTGTACCTCGTATTCTGTCCTTCTTACCATCAGGTCTTGATCAAAATTTGGCCTTTTTAATGCACTCGTGAAGGTCAGATTTCAGCCTTGTCCAATCATTTTCCAAACCTGTGGCTTTGCACACCTTGTAAAAGCCTTCATCTTCCTTGGGATCTCTGCCCTGCAGAAGACACCCTATTAACAGGGATATTTCTTTGGATGACCTCTCCTTTGGTTGCCATCACCTCGGTTAGCCTTGTCTGAGTTGGTGTCTCTTGTAAGGAGCTGTTCATCAATTACAAAGATACGGTAGTCTTATACCCAATACCATCCGTTCTTAAGGTGATATCGGTTTTCTACCTCAATGAGAACATTGTCCTGCCATCCTTATGCCCTGCTCCACAAAAGGAATTATCTTTGCCTGGACTTTGAGCCATTGGAGTCTACCTCAAAGCAAGAGCCTCGATCAGAAAGACAGATTCCCTATTTGCCCTGTCCTCAGGACCCCAAAGAAACACACTGCTTCCCCGTCTATTATCACTTGGTGGATAGAAAAATCTGGTCGCTGTATCTTACACCCTCGAGCACAAATCTCCTGTGCTTTTATGTGCCTGTTCCACCACAGCGGTGGAGGTTTTCTGGGCTTTTTGTCGCTAGGCCTCTATAGACCCGATTTTTCAAAGTTCTACGCAGTGGACACCTAATCTTTTGTGAATACGGTTTTCCCAAAGCGTCTTTCAGGACCGCACTTGAGAAATTGTGACTCCTCCCACCGGACCACAGGAAACACCTCCTTCCTCCAGATCTTTAAAGGGAGACAACTCCCTACCACACATTTCTCTTTTCGTCCATGGACGGACACAGCTCCTTAATTCTTGACAGTTGGGTTATGTTCCTGTTCTATAGGAGAGGACTAGGCAGAACATATTGGATATTTTAATGCATGTTACTTTAACAGAGTTGAACAGCCCCGCCCAGGGGGCGGTCCCTCCGTAAATAAACCTCCACCCTGCAGCCTGTTTTTTTTTCTTCTGCCTACTAGACAGGGTTCGCACGGTCATTCAATTCCTGGAAAGTCGTGGGATTTTGACATGGCACTTTCCAGGCCTGGTAAAGTTTTGGAAAATGACTGAACCCCACTATGTTTTGGAAAAGTCATGGAATTTTGAGAAGTGGTGCCAACGGATCGTAAGGATCCGTGATCCTTTTCGGATCGGCACACGGCGCGCTCCGGAGCCTCGGCCATTAGGAAAGGCCGCGGCTTCGGCCTAGCTCCAGAGCCGCGGCCATCTTGGTACACCCGGCGGCGGCCTATTAGCGGCTTAGCGGCACGCTGACATCAGCAGGAACAATAAGCAGCATACGGAACGAAGCCGTCTCCCCCTCCTCTTTGTTTACATCCACAGAGGAGGAGGAGCCCGCGTTTGAGGGACACACACACCGCGCCCTGTACTGGGGGGTGTCTGCCTGCACTACTGGGGGGGTCTGCACTGGGGGTGTCTGTACTACTGGGGGTATCTGTACTGTACGTCGGTGCTACAGTTTTGAATTTGTGTGAAGTTAAGTCATGGATTGTGGAAACTAACTAGTGTCGGGTGATTGTATATAGTGTATACCACATTTGCCACTGACTAATGCAGAGTTGCAATGCAAGGAGATCAGCTAAAAGTAGTTGGATCTGTATGTGCGTTTTTATAATTCATTAAAATTAGTAGATTAATCGATAAAAAAAATTTTTTGGTCAAACACAAAAATTTTAATCAGTAACAGCCCTAATTTATATTAAAAATATGCTGGGTGTGACATGGATTTTCTTCTTATTTAACATGTATACATAGACATTTCATGAAACATTAGGTCGTGAATATTTACGTGAAGTCATGGAAAAGTCATGAAATTTTATTGGTAAAATTGTGTATGAACCCTGAGTAGAGGAGAAGGACCTGGCTCCCTTTTGGGCCCAGAGTCTTGAAGAAATGTTTTACTTTTTTATTTTATTACATTTTTTTGAAGAATCTTCTATCAGCTGCCGGCTGGGCATGACAGGCAGGATATTATAGATCCTTGTCCCCCAGTCCGGTCAGCGGGCGTGAGCAGACCTTAGCTACGTGCGGGGTCGGTCACGACATACCCCATGGCTCCAGGGGTGGCCGTGAGCTATGCTCCAGGGTTCACGTATGACCGGGCGGCTTGCTGTCTCAGCACTGTGGACCGGGCTGACAGCTACTCCTCCGTACTGCTCGGTTGTAGGTCTGTCAGGAACGCACCAGCGGGTCCTCGCAAGGACAGGTAAGTACAGTTCCTCCTACTTTGGTGGCATGGAACAGCTGGGCATTCCTAAGGGGGTTGTTGGGGGATTCTCCTGCTCTCTCTCCCTCTGTCACCATTTTTCCTCCTCCTCTTGCGGGGCTCGCTGCGACCACGGAATATCTTTTGGGGGACTGTGGGGGTGTCCAGGCCCTCTCTGTGTGGGGGGTGGTAATTTCTTGGAAGCCTCTGCTGCTGGCCTTCTCGTCCACCTCGCTTGCTGGGCGCCATTTTTTGGGTCCTGTGCATTGCAAATCCTATTGGCGGCCATTTTGCCGTGGCCGCGTGATGATGCGGGCGGCCATTTTCTTGTGGTCCGCGGTTTCTCTGAGGCACCCGGCAGCCATTTTGTAGTGGGTTTTGGCCTCTAATGCTCTGACTGGCTTCCTGAACGGTGCAAGCAGCGCCATTCACCTCACACAGTTCCTAAGTCACTGGCTTGGTGGCGAGTCCCCTGGGTATCCCCCCCCCCCCCTCGGTCAGTGCAGCAAGGCGGGTGGACAAATTATGTCAGATAACTTGACTAGGTCCCTAAGGGATGTCAGTGGGCAATCTGGAGCCAGAAACCGGTGTTTTTTTCCCTAGACATTCCAGAGGCAGCAACTGGTGCCCCTGCGGTTCCCATGGACGCGTTATAGGCAGTCCTAAAGTCGGTGTTGCCAGGGTGGAAGCGAGCGTAAAGTGGGTACTAAGCGCCCCCTCCCCATCGCCTTGGAAATTGTTCTGACTCAAAGACCTGGCTGCGGCTCAGGACCCCGGTTCTGATATGTCAGAAGAGGCGGACCAGGACCTTCCCTGTGAGGAGGACCCCTCGTCCGGCTCGGCTCAAGACAGCACTTACCAATGCTATGAGGGACACTCTCAAGCTGGAAGATACAGCTGGGACTCCCACAGCAGGGTCTGTCCCTTTTTGGGTCGCACAAACCGACCCGCTCTGTTAAGGTTTTTCCTTTTGTTGATTTCTTTGACAAGTTCATAGTTAAAGAATGGAAACGGCCGCAGAGGCCCTTGCGGTCCCTCAGCGAACCCCGGTTTCTCGGTTATAAGTAACCTCTAACCCGGGGGAGGGGACCCCTGTTTTTAAGGACCCTACTGATAGGAGGTCTGAAGCGGTGAGCCGCTCCATGTTCACCATGCTGGGGCCAGCATTGCAACCTATTGTGGCTGCTACCTTGGTGTCCCAGACGCTCACGGAGAAGTCAGACCCTTCGGGAGTTTGGTGGATACTGAACCTCCAGAAGTCTGTCTTGGTACCGACCCAGAGCCTAGAGTACCTGGGGTTGATTCTGGACTCTTCGGGGGCCAGAGTCTTTCTTCCTTTGGAGAAGTTGCAGACACTCCAATCTGCGGTGAGGTTGTTGACATTCCGCAAATGGTCGTCTCTCAGTTTTTTTGCATGCGGGTCCTGGGCTTCATGGTAGCTTCTTCGAGGAAGTACCATATGCCCAATTCCACACTTGGGTCTTGCAGACGAAGGTTCTCTAAAAATGGAAGATCTCTGTGGTCTCTGGATCATCAGATTCAGATAAGTCCTCTTGTCAGGTTCTCTGAGTTGGTGGCTGAGATCCCCGGCTCTTCGGTCCGGGAAGTCGTTCCTCCCTTTTTCATGGACTGTTATCACGACTGACGCCAGTCTGACCGGTTGGGGGGGGGGGGAGTCTGGGGCTTTCAGGCGGCCCAGGGCCGCTAGACTCTGACCGAATCCCAACTGCCGATCAATGTTCTGGAACTCCGGGCGATCAGGCTGTGCCTTTCCAGGTGGTCTCAGACTAAGAGGGCGTTCTGTCAGGATCCAGTCAGACAATGCCACGGCTGTGGCATACGTCAACCATCAAGGAGGAACAAGCTCGGCTGCAGCGCCGGATATCGCTCACATCCTACGGTGGGCGGACAGGAACGTGTCGGCCGTTTACGTTTCGGCGTGGGAAACTGGCAGGCGGACCAATTGAGTCGCCAGATGCTGAACCACGGGGAATGGTCGTTGCATCCGGAGGTTTTTCGACTCCTTTGTCAGAAGATGGGGCACGCCAGACGTGGATCTCCTGGTCTCTCTACTCAATCAGCAAAGTGTCGAGGTTCGTGGCCAGGTCCAGAGATCCCTGGGCAGACGCGTTGGTGGCCCCGTGGGGTCAGTATCGGCTAAGTTATGCCTTTCAAACACTGTAGTTGCTTCCTTTTCTACTCCGCAGAGGAGAGACCGAGGGAATTCTGGTGATTCTCATCGCCCCAGATTGGCCCTGGCGTCCCTGGTACGCCAACCTCGTGCGGGGTGGCGGATGTGCCTTGGCGACTGCTTATGAGGGAGGACCTTCTCTCGCATGGTCCCATTCTTCATCCTGCTTTACAGTCGCTGGCTTTAGCGGCATGGCTATTGAAAGCCAGGCACTAGGGGACCGAGGCCTGTCGGATTCGGTTATTTCAACTATGTTCAGCGCACGGAAATCTTCTTCTAGGAAGATCTACCTTCGCACATGGGGAGCCTACTTCCCTGTGTGTGAGGAGATGGTATGGCGTCCACGGACTTATTCGGTTTCCAGGGTCCTGCTGTTTTTACAGCGCAAAGTAGATCAGAAACTTGCCTCAAGCACCATTAAGGGGCAGATTCAGCTTTGGCTGTTTTCTTTCTGCGACTCCTGGCGGCTCATTCACTGGTAAGTACGCTTGTGCAAGGGGTCCGACATGTGGCTCCTCTGGGGCGACCACCACTACCTCCGTGGGATTTGAATCTGGTGCTCTCGGCGCTTCAGAAACCTTTTGAGATCATCAGGGAAATTCCTCTTTTGACGCTCTCTCAGAAGGTGGCCTTCCTGGTAGCCATCACATCCGTCAGGAGGGTTTCTGAATTTGGCGGCCTTGTTTCGCAAGTCCCCATATTTGGTCCTCCATAAGGACAAGCGGTGCTACGCCCGCAGCCGCATTTTATTCCGAAGGTGGTTTTAGGCCTTTCACCTGAATGAGGACATTGTACTTCCATCCTTGTGTCCCCTCGGCCATTGCATTCCAAGGAGGTTGCGCTCCATACTTTAGACGTGGTACATGCCTTGCGGGTTTACGTGTCTGTTACGGCTCTGTTTCAGAGGTCTGACTCACTGTTTCTATCGGTGTCTGTTCCGCAGAAGGGCCTGGCGGTCTTGTCGGCCACCATTTTTCGGTGGATCAGGCGGACCGTCATCCAGCCCTATGCCCTTAAAGGGCGGGCGCCTCTCTTTACCGTTACAGCGCATTCGACCAGGGTTTTTGGTGCCTCTTGGGCTTTCCGACATCAAGCATCTGTATCACAAGTGTGTGAGGCGACGTCCTGGTCGTCCGTTTACACTTTTTCAAAATTTTACAAGGTTGAGATGAGTGCATCTCCGGATGCTAGCTTCAGCCGCAAAGTTTTGCAGGCGGCTGTTTTGAGGTTGCAACTCCTCCGTTGAGCTCTGCTTTTTTGGGATGAAAATGTTTTTTGTTTGCTGTGCCCACCCCTCGTTTTTTGACACTGCTTTGGGACATCCCAACTGTCGAGAATTAAGGAGCTGTGTCCGTCCATGGACGAAAAGAGAGAATAGGATTTTTTTGTACTCACCGTAAAATCATTTTCTGTCGTCCATGGACGGACACAGCACCCACCCCTCCTTTTTTAGTTTGCACTGCTTTGTTGCGAACTGAGGCTGCTGGCTGGAGGGTTATGTACGGAGGGACCGCACCCTGGGCGGGGCTTTTCAACTCTGTTAAAGTAACATGTATTAAATCTCTAACATGGTTCTGCCTAGTCCTCTCCTATAGAACAGGAACATAGCCCAACTGTCAAGAATTTAAGGAGCTGTCCGTCCATGGGCGACAGAGAAAAGGATTTTACGGTGAGTACAAAAAATCAATTTTTTTGGTGTTTTCCTCTGGCCATGATCTCTTGGGTGATCCCAAGACGGGTTCCTCAGTTTTTTTTTTTTTTTTTTTTTCTCCAGCTCCGATCAAAAATGTTACTAAATGGGACCTGTCGGTAGTCCTGCAATCCCTAGCAAGGAGTCCAATTGAATCTCTGGAAGAAACGTCACTCAAATGCCTCACTCTTAAAACTGTGTTCCTGGTCGCCATTACTTCAGCACGCAGGATCAGCGAGCTACACGCTCTGTCAATTAGGGCAGTGTTTTTCAACTCCAGTCCTCAAGGCGCCCCAACGGGTCATGTTTTTAGGTTTACCATTATTTTGCACAGGTGATTTGATCAGTTTCACTGCCTTTAGTAATTAGCACAGCAGTTTTCTCTGAGAGAAATCCTGAAAACATGACCTGTTGGTGCGCCTTGAGGACTGGAGTTGAGAAACACTGAATTAGGGAACCTTACCTCTGTGTGTTTCCAGGATAGTTCTCCTTAGCACAGACCCCAAATTCTTACCCAAGGTAGCCTTGATGCATAATCGTTCACAAGACATTGTGCTCCCAACCTTCTGTGCTAACCCATTGGGGGAGGAGACTTTTTTTTTTTTTCATATGTTGGATGTCAATAGAACTTTGTTAAATTACCTAGAAATAACAAGGGACTTTAAATGTTCAGACTCGTGTCCTTTTTTCGGGCAACAGAAAGGGTTGCCAGGCTTCTAAATGACCAATAGCCAGATGGCTGAAAATATCCATCCTAGAAGAATACTCGCATGCTGCCTACTGGATTTTGTGCACCCTCAACCAGAGCACTTGCGGGCACTTGGGCAGAAAGAGCTGGTGTCGCCCTTGAAAAAATTTGCAAGGCGGCAATGTTAAGTTTTCGCACCTTTGTGTGACTTTACTGGCTGGACCTTACATCTGCCAACGATCAGGCGTTTGGCAGGAAGGTCCTGCGGGCTGTTGTCCCGCTCGAAGGGGGTAAGTACGTTCTCTCAGGTGCTGTCCTGAAAGACGCTTTTGGAAAATTAAAGTTGGGCTGACCGGTAACTTGTTTTTTATAAGTCTTTCAGGACAGCAACGACCCGCCCTATTAGATTTTATATCCTATGCTGTGACTAACATATGTGTTTGTGTTTCAGCCAGGGCCGGAGGTTCTCTTCTACAACTGAGGTGTGGTAGGGAGGTGCCTCCCTTTAAAGATCTGGAGGAAGGAGGGTTTTCCTGTTGTCCGGTGGGTGGAGTTACCGGTAAGTCTAACTTGAATTTTCGGTCGCAAAGTTCTTATGGCACCGTGTGGTGTTTTTAATTCTTGTTGTTGGGTTTATTGCCACAGTTCTGCTTGAGTAATTGTTGCCAATCCTTATTCCTTGCTTGGGGATGTTCCAGAGTCTATGAACACTCAGCCTGTGTCCTGTTCTGTACAATAAAGATGAGAGGAATATTGACTTGCCTGTAAATTTCATAATATAGCGTACAGGACATAGGTCAACCGATGTGATTTAAATGGGCAAACATTTGATCTTTAATCACACTTAGTTAAAGCTAATACTTTAGAAGAACACAAGGCAAACTTGCCTGGGTTTTTGCCGCATTAATTGCCCGTTTCAAATATAGCTTGTAAAAAAATAAAATAAAAAAATAAATCCATGGTGTGTATTTTATTCTATACGTTACTGTAGCACTTGGAACTGGAAAGTTGAATGAACATAAACAAACTTGGGAAAAGTAGGCTGACATTATCTACTTTTTATTTTTTTTCTAGGTCACATCACATAACAAAGAGAGACGGTCGAAGAGAGATGAAAAATTAGACAAGAAATCCCAGGCAATGGAAGAGTTACGAGCAGAAAGAGAGAAGAGGAAGAACAAGACTGGTATAGTAAAAGTTTTATCGATTTTGTATATTTTTAAAGAATAAATATTTGTTTTAAAAGCCATAATTCTCTTCCAATTTATCTTTTTTTTTCATTATTTCCATTATTTTGATTTAGACCCCTTTCACACTGGGGCGGTTTGCAGGCGCTATTGCGCTAAAAATAGCGCATGCAAACCGCCCTGAAACAGCGGCTGCTGTTTCTCCAGTGTGAAAGCCCGAGGACTGTCACACTAAAGCGGTGCGCTAGCAGGAAGGAAAAAAAAAGTCCTGCTAGCTCCTCCACCGCTCCTGCCCATTGAAAGCAATGGGGCACCACGGCTATACCACTGGCAAAGCGCCTCTGCGGTAGTTTTTAACCCATTTTCGGCCGATAGCGGGGGTAAAACCGCCCCGCTAGCGGCCGAATAGTGCTGCGAAATTAGCGATAAAGCGCCGCTAAAAATAGCGGCGCTTTACCGCTGACGCCGCTCTCGTCCCAGTGTGAAAGGGGCCTTAGACCCAGCAGCCCTTTGTTTGCATTTATCCGGCCCTTGGGGCACTCTTGCTCCTACTGATATCAGTGATGAGGCACCATTCCTTCCACTGACACCCACAGTGGGGCATTATTCCTCCTCCTTGGGGGTCCTAGTAGCTAGGCTCAGCAATGGCATGCAATGCCAAGCTGCTGCTAACAAAGCAAATAGAATATTGGCATGCATTAAAAAGGGGATCAACTCCAGAAATCGATAATTTATTTTCTTGTCGGAAAAATTGAGAACAGCTCTCAAATTTTCTTATTGATAATTGTGGTAAAGGTTTAATTCTTTTTCCCTGGGATCTTATGTTGGGTCCTTCTGTGTGTGTATCCACTCCCCCCCCCCCCCCCGTAGGAGCACCAGCCCTCTGGTAGGGCTTGGTGGAAATTCTTTCTCTTTTCGTCCATGGACGGACACAGCTCCTTAATTCTTAACAGAGTTGAACAGCCCCGCCCAGGGGGCGGTCCCTCCATACATAGCCCTCCTACCTGCAGTCAGCAGCCTCGGTTTTTTTCTGCCTAGCAGAGGAGATGGACGTGGCTCCCTTTGGGACCTGAGTCCTGAAGAAAATTTTTATTTTATCTTCTATCAACTGCCGGCTGGGCATGACAGGCAGGATATTTATAGATCCTTGTAATCCCCCCAGTCCGGCCATCGAGCGTGTTACAGTCCCTTGCAAATAAGCGTCGGGGCTGTCACGACATACCCCATGACTCCAGGGGTGGCCGGTGAGCTTCTGCTCCAGGGTCCACATATGACTGGGCTGCTTGCTGTCTCACTCACAGTGGACTGGGCCGACGGCTACTCCGTACTGCTCGGTTGTAGGCCTGTCAGGAACACACCAGCAGGTTCTCGTTTGGACGGGTAAGTACAGTTCCCCCTTCCTCAGCAGGTGTGAACAGCTGGGCATTCCTGGGGAAAGGGGGTTCTCCTGTCCTCCCCTTCCCTGTTTTCTGTCGGTTATCCGTTATGCCCCAGCGGGGCTGGCTTGCGACCGGGGCGTACCTGTGGGGGGCTCCGGGGTCCCGGTAGGGATCCGTGTAGTGTCATAGCTTGTTCCTCTGTGGGGGGTGCTCTATTCCTGGGAAGCCCATGCCTGGCCTTCTCGTCCACATTGCGGTGCTCGGGCGCCATTTTGACAGCGCTGGCGCCATTTTCAAGGTGTTTTCTATTGCATTGCTTTTTCCCATTGGCGGCCATCTTGCAGTGGCCGTGCTCTGGCGCAGTTGCTATTGCGGGCGGCCATTTTCTTGTGGTCGTGCACTTTCCTGAGCCATCTTTGGCGCAGTGTGGGCCTATAGTGCTGGCTCCTGGATGGCAAGCACGATTCTCCTTAACTTCCCTCACTGTTTCCACACATAATGCTTATAGAGCAGCATGGATATTACAGTGATACACAGTCTTGGTGTATAGAGGCGGGCAATGACGCTGAGCGGTCTCATTCTGGGCAGGTGTGTCCCCTGGGTGACCCCCCGGTCGGTGCAGCATGGAGGGGGGGGGACTTTGGTCATTAGTTTGACTAGTCCAGAGAGCTTTTTGTGTGACATGGAGTCAGTATCTGAGAGGCAACAGCCAGTGCCCCTGTGGTTTCCCGCCATTTCCTGAGGGATGCTCTGACTTTGACAGGACCACTGTTCTGCGAGTCAGAGGTTGTTTTTTGTGTGCAGTTTGGTGCTTGCTTCGGCAGCACTTATACTTGGATTGGATTCAGAGAGGATTAAGCGCCCTCGGCACCATAGTTTAAACATACACAATTATGTTTATAGTGTCTGCGTGGGTTCCCCCTGAGTGCTCTGGTTTCCTCCCACGCTCCTATGACATGACATGTGCGCCTTCGGTGCAATGCATATTATAAACATAAACAATATGTTTATATACAACACTAAATACATTCACAGCATACTGTATGTCTGTATGGTAGGCTGCCCGATCAGGTTCCAGTCGGACAATGCTACGGCTGTGGCTTATGTCAACCTTCTGGTTATCCTGCGGTGGACGGGAAGAAACGTGTCGGCTGTCTACGTTCTCGGTGTGGAACTCTAACTGGCGGACTATTTGAGTCACCAGTTGTTGAACAAGGGGAATGCTCTTGCACCCGGAGGGGATTCTACTCCCTTTGCCGGAAGTGGACATCAGACCTGGACCTCCTAGCTTTGCGACTCGTTTGCATGATGCTGAGATTCGTGGTCCGGTCCAGTGTTCCCTGGGCAGACGCGTGGAAGCTAGTTTATGCCTATCCTCCACTGTTGTGGCTACCTCGGCTGCTCCTCAATGTGCTGATCGAGGGGATTCCCGGTGATCCTAATTGCTCTGGATTGGCCCCGGCGTCCTTTGTACGCCGACTTCGTACACCTGGTGGCGGACGCGCTGGCGGATGCCAATGTGGGAGGACCTTCTGTTTCAAGGTTCCACACTTCATCCTGCCTTACAGCTGCTGGCCGTATGGCATGGTTATCGTCAGCCAGGTACTAAGGGACCGAGGTCTTTCGGATTCGGTCATCTCGACCATGCTGAGGGCGATGAATTCTTCCTCCTGCAAGATCTACCGTCACACCTGGAAGGCCTACATCTCCAGGTGCGCGGAGATGAAGTGCCGTCTACGGAAGTGTTTGGTTCCCAGGGTCCTGCTATTTTTACAGCATGGAGTGGTGTTAAAAAACTTGTTTTAAGCACCACCAAGGGTCAGTCTCAGCCTTGGCTGTTTTTTCTTTCTATGGCCGTTGGCGTCCCATTCCCTGGTGGGTACTTTTTTTTTTTTTGTACAGGAGTTTTGATGGGGGCTTCCCCCAATTAGACCACTTCTCCCTCCTCGGGATTTGAACCTGGTGCTCTCGGTTCTTCAGGAACCTACTTTTGAGAACACCAGTGAGATTCCTCTCCTGACGTGATCTCAGAAGGTGGCCTTTCTAGTGGCCATTACTTCTGTCAGAAGGGTTTCTGAATTGGCGGCCTTGGCTTGCAAGTCCCCATGTTTGATTCTCCATAAGGATTTAGCGGTACTACGCCTGCGACCTTAGTTTCTTCCACAGGTGATTTCGGCTTTTCACCTGAATGAGGACATTGTACTTCCATCCTTGTGTCCTCGGTCATCGCATTCCCAGAGAGAGGGCCTTGCGGGTGTACCTGTCTGTTACAGCTCCGTTTCGAAGGTCTGACTCACTGTTTGTGTCGGTGTCTGGTCCACAAAAGGGGCCTGGCGGTCTCGTCGGCCACCATTTCTCGGGGGATCAGGCGGACCATCATCCAGGCCTATGCCCTTAGGGGCGGGCGCCTCTTTCCCATTACGGTTCGTTCGACCAGGGCTTTTGGTGCCTCTTGGGCTTTCCGACTTCAATAATCTATCGCAAGTTTTGCAGGCGACTGTTTTGAGTTTGCAACTCATCCCTTGAGGCGCTCTGCTTGTTTGGGGTGAAAAATTTTTTTTTGATGCTGTGCCCACCCCTCGTTTTTTTGACACTGCTTTGGGACGTCCCAACTGTCAAGAATTAAGGAGCTGTGTCCGTCCATGGACGAAAAGAGAAAAGAGGATTTTTGTACTCACCGTAACATCCTTTACTCTGTTGTCCATGGACAGGCACGGCACCCACCCCTCCTTTTTTTTTTTTTTTTTTTTTTTTTTTAGTTTGTACTGCTTTACTACGAACTGAGGCTGCTGACTGCAGGTAGGAGGGTTATGTATAGAGGGACCGCCCCCTGGGCGGGGCTGTGAAACTGTTTTCTTAAAACATGTAACTTTAACAAACATGTTCTGCCTAGTCCTCTCCTATGAACAGGAACATAACCCAACTGTCAAGAATTTGAGGAGCTGTGTCCGTCCATGGACGACAGAGAAAAGGATTTTACGGTGAGTACAAAAAATCAATTTTTTTGGGTTTCAAATTAATCCCATCCCCCTTTGGTGTGTGTGTGTGTTTTTTTTACTCGGCTCTTGGTTCTGGGGTAGCCATAGGTCCAGAGAAAGTTACCTCTCATACCCTTGTGTGTTGTGGGTGTGTTGTTTTTTTTTTTTTTTTTGTCTTTCTTTTGCCGCTAGGGAATGGCGCTGGACCTCTCCTCACCATCCTCATTGAAACTCTGGTCAACATTCATGGTATTAATAACCAATCAAAAAGAGGCCAGATTCTATTTACTCTTCTAAAAACTAGGGTAGATATTATACTTTTTCAAGAGACCCATTTTAGAGCTCAACTGTATTCCCACATTTCCCCGTAGATAATACTCCAGATGGTTTTATAGTACCAAGTCGTCAATTAAGACTAGGAGTCTCCATCGCTGTTCAAAAGCGTCTGCCAATATTTTCTCTATAGCATGTGGCTGATTCTAATGGCTGGTATCTTTTTTCTTAAATTTCGACTTTGGAACAAGATTTATACGATTGCTAATCTCTATATTCCAAATCGTGATCAAGTAACGGCAATAACATGGTATCTTCATCTTTTGGCTGAATTTGCGGAAGGTACTATTCTTGTAGCAGGGGACTTCAATCTGGTGTTAGAACCTCAGCTAGATAGTACTTGTCAGCGATATAACATATTATAGTCATTTGAGGGCTCTCGGCAATTTCTGGAACCTCAATTGCCCGATCTTTGGCGTACTTTAACAGATTGCCGACCAGCCACTGTCATTATACTGCGGCAGAGTGACACGTTCCCAGGAGCCGTCGTAGCTGTACGTCTGCTCTTTAAGCGGGGATAGCAGGCACGAGAGCCAGAACGTGTGTGTGTGTGTGTGTGTGTGTGTGTATCCCTGTTCTGTGAGGAGACAGACTGTGCGTTTTCTACTAGCTAGGAACAACGATCTGTCATCTCCTCTAGTCACTCCCACCCCCCTACAGTTAAGTTAGAACATGCACGAGGGAACACAGTTAACCTATTGATCACCCCCTAGTGTTAACCCCTTCCTTGCCAGTGTCATTTTACACAGTAATCTGCATTTTTATAGCACTGATCGCTGTATAAATGTCAATGGTCCCAAAAATGTGTCAAAGGTGAAATCGCAGATCACCGATCATATCATTACTAGTAAACAATATATAAAGTGCCATAAATCTTTCCCATAGTTTGGTTTGCGCAAAAGTTATAGCATCTACAATCAATATACACTTATTGCAAAAAAAAAATTATTACCAAAAATATGTAGAAGAATATTTATATATATATATATATATATATATATATATATATATATATAATCGAAACTGAAAATTTATTATAGCAAAAAGTACAAAATATTGTGTGTGGGGTGTTTTTTTTTTTTTTTTTTGAATTGCAGCTTTTTTTTTTTGTTTATAGCGCAAAAAAATAAAATCCGCAGAGGTGATCAAATTCACCAAAAAGCTCCATGGGGAAAAATAGACGTCAATTTTGTTTGGGTGCAGTGTCGCGCAATTATCAGTTAAAGCGACGCAGTGTCGTAACGCAAAAAATGGCCTGGTCATTAAGCAGGCAAATCTGGGGCTGAAGTGGTTAAATCCAAAAAAATCGCAATTATACATGTTATGCATCGGTCCATCAATCCGATCGCAGGTTAGACTACTTTTTTGGGGACCATATATTTTGGAATGGCATTCCTCCTTGGATATTGGGTCCGATCATTCACCTCTTTCTGAATTTGCCCTCCACAGACTCTGCGTTCCGACTGGTCTTGGCGTTTGAATGAAACTCTTATATTGGTTTCACATTGTCATCAAACAATTGTGGCACCTCCTTACCCCTACAATGGAAAGATTTGAAGGAGGTGTTACAAGAATTGTTTAGCCAAACGGTGCCCGCCTTAAAAAATAAAAATAAATCTGGAGCCATTCAAGATGCCTCTCTGGAGACCTCACTTAAAATGTCCCCGTCTCCAGAGATGTTGGCTTAAATATCCTTGACCAGGTCATCACTTCTACAGCGTCTGGAGGTCTCACGATGTACTTGTCGACATAGACCTGCTTTTAGGTAGGTACCGATATGGAAATGAGTCAGGGAGACTATTGGCTCAGTCATTACATCCCTGTTTCTCTCAGATTTTTATACCGAGTATTAAATTGCCATCGGGGGAAATCACCTCAGACCCACATTCCCCCTGACAGGCTTTTCACAAATATTTTGCAGCTTTGTACAATCTTTCTCTACCATCATACCCGTAGACTGAGATTCTTTGAGCCGTCGCATACAGTATTATGTACAAGAAACTGCTCTTCCAAAATTAGATGAGGACAGTGGGAATTCCTTAGATGCCCCATTTTTAAGGAATTATTAGACGCCATTACTAATACACCATCGGGTAAAAATCCTGGCCCTGATGGATTAACATCTAAATTCTATAAGACTTTTAAGGAACATAGAACACCGTTTATGCTCCGAGTATTTAATGGCATGTCTGCTACTAACGGATTCCCACCCCAGACACTTGAGGCACATATCACGTTGCTCCCTAAACCAGATAACTATTTAATGCTGTTTTGACTCTGCCAGCAGAAGGTCTGTGTGACCGGGAGTTTGAGCACTTACCATCAACCTACCCTCCTGCAGTGATTTGGTGTGATGGTTTGTGGGAACTACAGCGGAGTATCCAGCTTCTACAGTGTTTTATGCCATGCCTAGCTGACCCTTTGAACATATGTTCTTTAGGGTCCACGGTTTCCAGTAAGCCTCTCCTATGTTGGTGGTGGCCATCTTTATTTCACTTGTTTTCCTACAAGATTGTGGGAGCACCAACACTTTTATCTACATTGAACTTTTTTTTACCAATATACCACATCGGAGACTTTCACATGTTTTTTTATGCAGACATTTGTTCATTGATTATTCAACTATACCATTGAGCACGGTGTTCATATCACTTGGTGTATTTTTATATGTTTAGCGCTACAATTTATATGTTTTTCGGCTCCCCAGACTAACTTGCATAAGAAGCCACAAGCAATTAGTGAGCAGCCCTGTCTAGATAACTTAAAGTGGATGTAAACCCAATTCATGAAATTTGACCTGGGCACGTATCTATGCAGTATTTTGTTATCTCTTTTCAGAGCGCTAAGTCCCGTAGCTCTCTCCTGAACCGTTCTTCTGTTATCAGCCTGAGAACTCCTGACAAATACTCTGACACATCAGATAAAAGCAGCCTGAAATTTCTGTCAGGGGAGGTTGCTAAAATTAACAGGGAGCTGGCCCTATTACAAAACACCTCCTGAGAGTCTCTGCCTACAATGAGGGGGCGTGTGGCTTTCTCCAATCAGCAATTTTAGCTATCTTGGCTGTATGCCCAGACACCACACTCTGTGTTACCAGGAAGAGAAAATTTCCTAGCACAATCTGAACTTTCTTAACAGTATTTAAATGTGAAGACAGCAGATATATACATGTAAAACCTATGTAGGGAGATTTGGTTCACATCACTGGGTGTATGGAGGGTTTAAATCCACTTTAAAGAACACATAATGGAGTTCTCCAGGCCATGGTTTTCCTGCAGCCCAAAGTCCATGACAGGAACAATTCCCCATTTAACCCTTTGCCTGCCAGGCCTTGTGCTCCATTTTGTTCACTCAGGTGGCCCGACCATTTTTGCAATTTATTTTCTGAAAGCACATGTTTACCAAGCCCCAACTTCACCCCCACCTGCACCGCTCCCCAGCCTTACAGATCACGGAGATCAGTGCAGGGAGGAGAGATGCTACCGGAGCAGCAATGGATCGGGGGTATGAGAGGGGCTAGCTGAGGGGGAAACATCTGGATCCCCCAAGCCCCATGCAGCACCTGAAGCCGGCCGGGAGTGGAAGAAGAGGGATGCTGGCTAATGATAGCTGGGGGGGGGGGGAGAAGGGGAAAGGAAAGGCGAGTGGGGGAGCAGTTTTAGGCGGAAGGGCGCGGCGGGGTTGTAAAAGCTGGGGACAGGTAAGCGGAGGCATGGGTGGGGGGGTGGTCACATTTAAAGTTAATAACTCTGATCAGCGGGTTGTAATCTGCTGATCAGTTATAGAATTTTTAGCAGAGTCTGTGACCATAAGCTTATAGGAGAGGGAGAAATGAGGTCGGTGATGGGAGTCACTTTGGGCGGGGTGCTTGTAAAACCAAGCTTACCTTGGAGAGCCCTAGAAGCTCCTTTCCCAGCTCCCCAAGCCCCTCCTAATGTGTAAGTAAATAACAAGATGAAAAAAGAAAGGCGCACCAGCCTCGTGCATTATCGTTGGATGAATTTATTTAAAACGAAATAAAAGCATCCTACTTACAAACATACGTAAAACCATGCGTTTAAAAAGAACCACAAAGTCGCAGCAATGCGTCCAAAAACGAACCCACTCAGATCGGTCACCGAGGGATTGACAAAGGTCACTGCCTCTGACGCGTTTCGAAGACAAGTCTTCTTCCTCAGAGCTCAGCAGTTTTCCTCTCTCTGACTACCCAATATATACACGCATATGCACACGCCCCTAGCAGATGGACAGGGAGTGGACCCTCCCACTGGTGTGTGGGCGGTACACACAATAGATGACAATGGGAATTGTGTCATCTATCTGTTCACTTTCAGACTGTCCGGTATTCCACTTGTGCGCAGGAGTTTTTGTTTGTTTTTCGTTACTCTATGTGTAAGTAACCCTGTGTCTATTAGCGGCACAGGGTGACCGTGAACCCTAGTCGGGTCTGTTTAACCCAACGCACCGTACAACCACACTGGACTCAGCATTTCCGTTTAACACTGTTGTCCAGTGTTCTTATGTGTGATTTTTGCTGAAGGAATGAAGGTGCTCATTCATTTGGGACATTAATATTTCTGAACAATATCCCTCAGGAATATATGAAGATAAAGTTCACCCTTCTTCTGATATTATTGCTAGATGGTTTGAGGTGGGGTGGGGATTGCTATGTGTTAAGTGCCTGTATCCCATTGTTCTATTGTTTGTCTGCCTTGGGAGAAAAGTATTGTGGGATGTTTATGTGTATATAGATTAGCTGTGAGGAGGGAGGGGGGAATTCCTCCAACAGCTCTCCCTGCTAATAGGGTCATCTACTGATGAGAAATTTGAATACACCTGTGTGTCTGTTGCTGAATGTAGTTTACCCTGCCCTGTGTCATTATGCAAAGAAGGGGGGATTGTCCTATAGCTCTGTACATGTGTTCAAATAAACCGTTCATGTTCCAGCTTTGCAGCCAAACAAGTCCTGCCTAGTTCTTGGTTGTAATATGCGGCAATAATATCTATATTCAGACTGTAGGAAGCGGTATATGATTGAAGCACTCAAGCTAAGTGTGGGATGTTTCATTACAAGGTTCATACAGCGTATGGACTTGGCCACCTGTGGACACTTCTGTGGGTCCGTACGGACCTGGCAGTGAAAGGGTTCAAATCTGCACTATGGCGGTTAAATATCTGGGCATTAGAATTCCCTCAACCCTCACCAAACTGTCTATGAAAAACTATCATCCTCTTATGCAGCGTACGATCAAGCCCAATATTCATGTTTTGGGAGGATTAACTTCTTAAAAATGGACATAGTACTGTGTTTTCCTTTTATCTCTTTCAAACTATACCTTTTGTGGTCCCCCGCTCTTAATTTTACAATCTCTGCTTTTACAAGGTTTATCTGGGGATGTTATAAACCTGAATTACAGAGGAGAATTCTATCCCTCCCTAAAGGGGGAGGAGGTGCAGGGGCTTTGGATTTATATTATCATGCTGCAGCAGTTCTTACTAGGTTACTGAATTGGTTCCATCATTCCCATTCTAACTAATGGGTACATAATTGAATTTGCAGTCTGTCCTAATCATACACTAAGTGAGCTATAAGGAAGGCTAAAGAGGAAAGTAGACCATGGGCAGCATTCTCTAACCAGGGAAGCGCCTGAAGATTGTGCGGGGCAATCAACTGCTCTATTTCTAACCTAACATATAGAGAGCAGTTGATTGCCCCGCTCAATCTTCAGGCGCTTCCCTGGTTAGAGATGGCTGCCTGTGGTCCACTTTCCTCTTTACCCTTCCTTATAGCTTACTTAGTGCGTATCTGGGGCAAACTGCAAATTCAATTCAATTTTTTTCAGCTTTATACCAGGGGAGTGATAACTGGAGTGATTGTCCCCAATACACCACAAATGACTACCTGGCTCCTTTAACCACTTAAGCCCCGGACCAATACAGGCCCCTTTTTGCGATTTGGCACTGCGTCGCTTTAACTGACAATTGCGCGGTCGTGCGACGTGGCTCCCAAACAAAATTGGCGTCCTTTATTTCCCACAAATCTTTCTTTTGGTGGTATTTGATCACCTATGCGGTTTTTATTTTTTGCGCTATAAACAAAAATAGAGCGAAAATTTTGAAAAAAATTACATATTTTTTACTTTTTCCTATAATAAATATCCCCAAAAAATATATATAAAAACATTTTTTCCCTCAGTTTAGGCCGATACGTATTCTTCCACATATTTTTGGTAAAAAAAATCGCAATCGGCGTTTAGTTTGCGCAAAAATTATAGCGTTTACAAAATAGGGTAGTTTTAAGGCATTTTTTTTTTGCGTGACTGCGAAATGGCGTACACATCGGACACGTGTTGCTAACTGAGGGGGGGCGTGGCTACGACTGACACGTCACCGATCTCCGCTCTGTTTACACACACATCTCCCCGCTCCGAACCTCCGTGAGACGATCGCGGGGATCCCCGCGGCGATCGAGTCCACGGGACCCGCGGTCCCACTCACGGGGAAGGCAGGGGGGTCGCTCGCGACCCCCGACGTCGGCAGTTAAAGGGCCACGTACAGGTACGTGATTGTGCCTGTACGAGCCATTCTGCCGACGTATATATGCCGTGAGCGGTCGGCAAGTGGTTAAATGCATAAAAGGTCTCTGGGCATTGGTTGACGACACATATTATCGTATTTTTTGCTCCATAAGACGCACTTTCCCCCGCCGTGTTACAATACCGTACTGGCAGTGGCGACCGCCGAGCAGTATGGCCGCATAGATCCACTCTGCACCAGGGAATCGGCTTTAACATCACAGCCCAGGACCTCTCCAGCAGTGATCCATCTAGCCGCCTGGCTTCCTCATACCCTGCTGACCGTCCAGACATGCGGAGACGACAAGACCCGCCGACGGTTAAAGTATCGGCTTTCTGCTCGACCATGCAGCGTGGGCTTCACCAAAATGGCGGTGGGAGTCGCAATACACTGCCAGCTGATGGACCTCCAGAGCCTTCCTACTTGGCTCGAATCAGCAAGCGCAGATTAACATGTCAATACAGGTGAGCAAACGTCACACCATGCCCTGAAGGAAATATAGCAAATAACCACAATGCTCTGTTTGTGGAACACACACTTAGAGTGGTACCAGAGTGGTATGTTATTCTGTTACATTTTTATTAAATATTATAAAATTATATATTTTAATACACCATTTTGGTTCAGAATATTTTTTTTTCTTGTTTTTCTCCTCTAAAACCTAGGTGCGTCTTATGGTCAGGTGTCTTTTATAGAGCGAAAAAGACGGTATATATATTATATCACGCCATTGGTGAAAGGCACATGCTCCACCTCTGATTGGGTTATAGAGATGAACCCTATTGAGAGGATGGAGGCACTCCTGTCACAAGAACTGGACACATACAAACAATGTTGTCAAAATTGGCTTCCTTTGAAGTTGTTCAGGGAATCCTCCAAATGCAAAACATCCTTGCAGGTTCATTGTAAGACCTGAACCTGGTGCAGATTTGGGATAAGTGAGGTGAGGTCTGAGTGCCTATTCCTGGTTGCTATATTCTAACAATTCGCCTCTGTTTACCCTTATGTTTTTCTTTGTCTTTTTTTTTTTTTTTTCTCCTTTTCTCTCCTTTTCTTATTTTTCCTTTTTTCTCTTTCTACCCGCCCTTTTCATGTCATGTGCTTTATACCCTTACGGGTGTCGAGGATTGGGATTAGTAAACTACTGACTACAATCTTGTTGGTACTACGAGGATTTGACATGGCTATCCCTTTTAGGGGGATGTGCGTGGTGCAGTGTAGCACTTTAGTTCTAGTTTGCGTCAGGTTCTTGCACTGGTTTTCTTTACCCAGTACCATCATTATGAGTTCATGCCACATAGAGGTAAAGGTCTTTGTGGGATGTTTATGTCCATTTTTGTATTGCAGTATGCTTTGATTGTCTGTCTTTGGCATATGTATACTATCTATCGTTGTATAATTTGTGTACGAAAAATTCAATAAAATTTAGATTAATAAGAGTCACCTAAGTACTGTAGTTAGTTGCTATTCATGCCACGAGTGTGCACAATTATAAAGCATGACCTGTTTGGTATCTCTTTACTTGGCGAAACATCTTTCACATTAAACCAAAAAATGGGGGTAATTTTTTCTTTTTGTGAGCTCCCCCCCCAAAAAAAATCTAGTTTGAAAAATTGGACCGCAAATACTGTGTGACACAGAATTGCAACGACCGCCATTTTATTCCCTAGGGTCTCTGCTAAAAAATATGCAGATTTATATAACGTTTGGGGGTTCTGAGTAATTTTCTAGCAAAAAAAAATTTCTCTTTCGTCCATGGACGGACACAGCTCCTTTAGTCTTGACAAGTGGGTTATGTCCTGTCTATTAGGAGAGGACTAGGCAGACATGTTGGATATACAAAAACATGTAATTATATCAAAGCTGAACAGCCCTGCCCAGGGGGCGGTCCCTCTGGTCATAACCCCTCACCCTGCACTCAGCAGCTCAGCTCAGTTTTTTTCTGCCTAGTGTAGAAGGACCTGGCTCCCTAGAGGCCCATTGGTCCTGGTGACCTTTTTTTTAAATTATTTTTTTATTTTCCATTTTGGATCCTGAGATCTACTATCAACTGCCGGCTGGGTGACAGGCTGGATAATATAGATCCTTGTAGTCTCCCCAGTCCGGCCATTGAGCGTGAGCAGGCCTTTAGCTATGCGCTGGGTCGGCCACGACATACCCCGTTTGCTCCAGGGGTGGCCGGTGAACTATATGGTCCAGGGCCCACATATGACCGGGCTACTACTGTCCAGTCACAGTGGGCCGTGGCCGACAGCCACTCTGTACTGCTCGGTGATGGGTCTGTCGGGAATGCATCCAGCAGTCCTAGCAGGGATGGGCAAGTAAGGTTCCTCCTGTCTTGGCAGGATGAAACAGCTGGGCATTCTTGGGCTGGTCGAATAGGGGGTCTCTAGTCCTCCCTTTCCTCTCTCCTCGTCCATCCCTCCTCCCCATGCTTTGCTGGGCCTGCTGTGTACCTTACCGGAGGGTCCCTGAGGGGGGCTCCGGATCCTGGCTGGGGGCTGCGCGTTGTGTCCGGGTCCGCTCTAGTGTGGGCGGCCTGCCTTGTGGGGGACCTCCGCTCTGAGGCCCAGTGTTTTCGCGTCCTTTTATTTTTACCTCCAGAAAGCCGCGCTGTTTCTAATGCTAATACAGCTGGCGCCCATTTTCTTGTAGTCACGCTGTTTCTATAGCTAATACAGCGGTCGGCCATTTTCTTGTAGCTCGCGCTTTTTTCCTGAGGTAACCGGCGGCCATCTTTGTGGGGATTTTTACATTGGCTGGACCTCTAGCGCTGGTTTGTCATTCTGAACGGCGTGAACGGCAGATCACCTCAGACACCTTAGGCACACACTGTGCAGGAGTTTAGAGCGGACGGCAGCGCTGAAGCATTGCCTGGGTCAGGCCGGTGAGTCCTCCGGGAATACCCCTCGGTCTGGGCAGCTAGAAGGGTGGGCCTTTTCTTGTACCTTGACTTGTTCCCTGAGTGGCTGTCAAGTGTGTGGGTCAGCATGACGTCAGCTGGCGTTTCTTCCCCAGACATTCCGGTGGTAGCAACCGGTGCCCCTGCGGTACCTGTGGACGCTTTGTCGTAATGCTGGGATCTGCATTACGGCCAGTTTTGGCTGTGGCTCTGGTGTCAGACACTTACAGAAGGGGCTAAAATTTTGCACCAGGAGTTGGAAAGACAACAGGTTTCCCTGTTCTGCGTAAGAAATGGCTGACCAGTTGGTGCATGGCCTCAAATATGTCTGCGATGCAACCCTGAACACAGCTCTCCTGCTTTCTAGAGCCTCAGTATCTGCTGTGGTACTGCGTCGCCTGATTTGGCTAAAATGCTGGTCCGTGGACCAGACTTCCAAGAAGGCTCTGGCTGATTTGCCTTTCCGGGGTGGAAGGCTATTTGGCGCCTCGCTGGATGACATTAAGGATGTCACTGGGGGTAAGGGCACACTGCTCCCACAATCCAGAAAAGGTAAGGAGCCACGCCGCAGGCCTGGGCCCTCCTTTTCTGCTCGGAAGCGGTTTGTCAGTCCGGGCCCGTGGGTAAGCGTTCCTAGGCCGACAAGGGGCCAGCTGAGGGACAAAAGCATCCCTGGGTTCGAGTCAAACAAGCCCGCAAACAAATCTGCTACTGCATGAAGGTTTGTCCCCCCATCAATTGCGGGGTGATAGTACCTGTGCCACTGCCGGAAAGGTTTCAGGGATTTTACTCCAAACTGTTTGTAGTCCCAAAGAAGGACGGGGTCCGTCCACTCTTGTGGCCTGTGGCTTTGTAAAGGTGCGAAGGTTCAGGATGGAATCAGTTCGCTCTGTGGTCATTTCACTCCATCCGGGGGATTTTCTAGTGTCCTTGGACATCAAGGACGCATACTTGCATGTCCCCATATGCATCAGAGATTTCTGCGTTTTTTGCAGTTGGGGACGATCACTACCAATTTGTGGCTCTCCCTTTTGGCCTGGCATCGGCACCAAGGTGCTCGCCCCGATTCTGGCCTTGCCGAGGTATCGCTATCGTGGGCTACCTGGATGACCTCCTGAGAGCTGCTTCAGACTTAGAATTAGAGGAGGATGTAGCGATTGCCAGTCAGACCCTTCAAGAATTTGGTTGGGTATTGAACCTTCAAGAAGTCGGTGTTGGTGCCGACTCAGCGCCTGGAATACCTGGGCTTGATCCTGGACTCCTCAGAGGCGAAGGTTTTTCTCCCTTTAGAAAAATTGCAGGCTCTTCAGGTGGCTGTGAAGCTGTTGGCATCCTGCATGTGGTCGTCGCTGCGCTTTTGCATGCGAGTCCTGGGTCTCATGGTGGCCTCCTTCGAGGCGGTACCGTATGCTCAATTCCACACTCTAGTCTTGCAGAAGGAGATCCTGTCCAAGTGGGACAAGTCTCCGTTGTCCCTTGATTGTCAAATCCGGGTGAGCCAACTAGTCAGGACTTCCCTGGTCTCGTGGCTGACATCTCCGGCCCTTCAGTCCGGAAAGTCGGTCCTTCCCTTTCACTGGATGGTGATCACGACTGACGCCAGCCTGACCGTTTGGGGGGGGGGTGTATGGGGGGTCCAGTCGACACAGTCTCTGGACACAGGAAGAATTCCGCCTGCCGATGTACTGGAACTTCGGGCGATCAGGCAGTGCCTCTCCACATGGTCAAAGGCTACATGGGCATCGCTCACATCCTGCGGTGAGCAGAAAGGAGCTTGCCGGCTCTATCGGCCGTATACATTCCGGGCATAGAAAACTGGCAGGCGGACTACCTAAGTCGCCAGATGCTGGACCAAGGATAATGGTCGCTACATACGGACGTGTATCAACTCCTTTGCCTAAAATGGGGCATGTCAGACGTGGATCTCCTGGCTTCTCGACTCAATCGGAAGGTATTGAGGTTTGTGGCCAGGTCAAAAGATCCCTGGGCTGACGCAACAGACGCGTTGGTGGCCCCGTGGGGACAGTATCGGCTGATCGATGCTTTTCCCCCACTGAAACTTCTTCCTCGTCTGCTCCGCAGAGTGGAGACCGAGGGGATTCCGGTAATCCTAATTGCCCCAGATTGGCCTCGGCGTCCCTGGTACGCCGACCTGGTGGCAGGTGGACCTTCTGTCGCAAGGTCCCATACTTCACAGTCGCTGGCTTTAACGGCATTGCTATTGAAAGCCAGATACTAAGGGGCCGAGGCCTGTCAGATTCAGTAATTTCCACTATGCTGAGGGCACAGAAGTCATCTTCTCGGAAGATCTACCATCGTACGTGGAAGGCATACATCTCTATATGTGAGGAGATGAGTGGCGTTCACGGGCATATTCGGTTTCCAGGATCCTGCTGTTTCTACAGCGTGGAGTGGATCAGGAACTTGCCTTAAGCACCATTGTAATGGCCCGTGGCTGCTCATTCACTGGTGAGTACGTTTGTGCAAGGGGTCCGACATGTGGCTCCTCCGGTTCGAGCACCACTACCTCCCATGGGATTTGAATCTGGTGCTCTCGGTACTTCAGAAACCTCCCTTTTGAGAACATTGAGATTCCTCTTTTGACACTCTCTCAGAAAGTTGCCTTTCTGGTGGCCATTACATGTCAGGAGGGTTTCTGAGTTGGCGGCCTTGTCTTGCAAGTCCCAGTACTTGATCCTCCATAAGGATAAAGCAGTTCTACGCCCGCAGCCTTCGTTTTTTCCAAAGGTCGTTTCGGCTTTTCATCTGAATGAGGACATTGTACTTCCATCCTTGTGTCCTCGGCCGTCGCATCCCCAAGAGGTTGCGTTACATTCTTTAGACGTGGTATACCCGCAGAGCACGTATCTATCTGCTACGGCTCAGTTTCGGAGGTCAGACTCACTGTTTGTGTCTGTGACTGGTCCAAAGAAAGGCCTGGCGGTCTCGTCGGCCACAATTTCTCGGATCAGACAGATTGTGATTCAGGCCTCCCTTTCCTGTGACGGCGAATTCGACCAGGGCGATTGGTGCCTCCTGGGCTTTTTGACATCAAGCGTCTGTCTCACAGGTGTGTAAGGCAGCGACCTGGTCGTCCGTTCACACCTTCACTAAATTTTACAAGGTTGACGTGCATGCATCTGCGGATGCTTGCTTCGACCGCAAGGTTTTGCAGGCGGCTGTTTAAGGTTGAGGAGCTCTGTCTGTTTGGGGTTAAGTTTGTTTGCTTGCTGTTCCCACCCCTCGTTTGTTTGACACTGCTTGGGGACGTCCCACTTGTCAAGACTAAAGGAGCTGTGTCTGTCCATGGACGAAAGAGAAAATAGGATTTTTGTACTCACCGTAAAATCCTTTTCTCTGAAGTCCATGGACGGACACAGCACCCACCCCTCCTTTTTGCATTTGTACTGCTTTTTGACAAACTGAGCTGCTGAGTGCAGGACGAGGGGTTATCACCAGAGGGACCGCCTCCTGGGTGGGGCTTTTCAGCTTTGGTATAATTACATGTTTTTGTATACCTAACATGTCTGCCTAGTCCTCTCCTAATAGATGGCACATAACTCACTTGTCAAGACTAAAGGAGCTGCGTCCGTCCATGGACTTCAGAGAAAAGGATTTTACGGTGAGTACAAAAATCCAATTTTTTACATGGAGAGAAATTCCAGAATTGGCTTGGGTGGCAAGTGGTATGTCAACGATGGTTAATTTATCATTTGACTTTCTCTGTTTCCAACTTTTTATTTTTTTTTACTTGCGTTTTTTGGTACATTAATTATTTTTTTATAAAAACTGTGCCATTCTAAAACGTTTACAATCTCCCCTCCCATCTTTAGGACCTCTAATCCTCACACTTTTCAATTGTTTGGTGGCTGCAAAAATGTGTTATGCACAATTCTAGGTGTTTTTAGGCGACTGATCCCCTGCTGCTGCAGTCTGTGGTTCCTTCCGCTAGCTTCTACATCAGTACTGTATTTGAAGTGCACAGAAGTGACACTTCATGTCATTGTACAGCAGCGCAGTGTGTTGTGCAGCTGTACAATGACATGGGATTCTGTCCTATACGCTGCATTAAAATGCGGCGTGTCTGCATTTTATTGCCACTCACTGCTCCACACCATTTAAATTTTGTAATGAACGGCGTTTATTTCTGCAAAATTGCTAATCTTGCATACAATGTTAGTTATTGAAGCAAGTTTAAAGTCAACCAGTTGGGTCAAACCAGTGTAAGAACCTATATTGCTTTATGCTTGGCTTTTCAGTCTGAGAAAATCTGGTGATATAACAAAGCTAAGCATAAAGCAATATAGGTTCTTACACTGGTTTGACCCAACTGGTTGACTTTAACTTGCTTCAATAACTAACATTTAACCCACATCTGCAGGAGTTGAAATGTAATGAAGGATTGTTATCTTTACTAGGACACTATATATGTTCTTTACTTGTACATGTTTGGGTATTTATTTTCACAATAAGGGCCGGTTCACATCAAAACGCAGTACAGGAAAGAAATGCTCCTGCATTCAAAACTCACTGCTTTTGTGTCCTGCTGTATTTAAAATCTGCGTTTGGGGTGCCATTAACCATGTACTGGCACCCCAAACGCAGATTTCAAATGCAGTGTGTTTGTGGGCACCAGATTGCATTGTCCTATGTGATTTGTGCGTTCCCTTGTGCTTTGCAGCCCATTCAACAAAATCTCACTGCAGGGGGAACACGGTCACACAGGAATGAGGCCTACGTTCCTGTTCAATATAGGTGTGAACTGGCCCTGAATGTTTTTGAGTTTGTAATATATTTGTATATAACATTTGTGTCTTTTATTATGCACATTGATGACTTTATCAATTATGATGTGGAAATTATATTTAAATTTATTTTCTAAGATTTTCTTTAAATTTCTATATAGCTGAACTAATAGCACGAAAACAGCCATTGAAGACAAGTGAAGTATATTCTGATGACGAGGAGGAAGAGGAAGATGAAAAGTCTAGTGAGAAGAGTGATCATTCGTCCAGATCATCTTCCTCATCTGATGAAGAGGAGGAGTACGTAGATTGTTTTCAAAGTATTATCATTTATTAGCATTTTTTTACATGTCAAGATGACAATGAATTTTTATATAGTGTATCAAACAATTGAGTACTGTAAATTGTATAGTGTGTACAACCAGAAGAGCAAAGCTTAGCAGATCAAGAAAACATTTAGGAGAAGATTTGTCAAGTTAGTTGCACAGCAAGGCATTTTAAAATGGGGAGATTAAGGCAGCCTTCACGTGAATCCCTTTTTATTTTTTTCATTCACCAGTGGGTTGAACGGAAAACACTGATTTTATTTCTCTATCGCACACTGCTTCCTAAGTCATCCCACTGGGCTATTGTATCTTGACAGTGGGGGGAGAATACACCGATCAGCACTACCAGCTATAGCCTGCAGCACTGATTGAGTGGCAAAAATCTGATGGAACTGTTGTACAGAAGTCCCTCCTGGACCACCTGAATTTCGATCCACGTTTGGCTGGCTTTAGGCTACATTAACTTAAGAGTTTGAATGTACACATTTTCTCTTTCGATTAATTGTTAGTATTTTTTAAAGAAAGTATGCAAAACGGTAATTAACACTTTTATTCTTTTTATTTTTCAAGTTACTTTTTATGTTTCTGTATGTTTTATTTCTCCAGAAAAGAAGAAATTCCTCCAAAGTCTTTGCCTGTTTCTTTGCCTGAAGAACTTAATAAAGTCAGGTTATCACGACATAAGCTGGAGCGATGGTGTCACATGCCATTCTTTGCCAAGACAGTGTCTGGTTGCTTTGTAAGGATAGGAATTGGTAACCATAACAGCAAACCTGTGTACAGGGTAAGTACACATGACCCAGATGAACACTGCAGTTCAATCTTCTGGAAGTTTATGTAAATATTGTACAACTATTTTACAAACCATGGGCAGCAAAGTAGTTGGCACTTCCGCCTGGTATCACTGAGGTCGTCTGTTCAAATCCCAACCATGACGCTACCTGCCTGGAGTTTGCATGTTCTGCTTGTGTCTGTGTAGGTTTCCTCCCACATTCCAAAGACATGCTAATAGGTTAATTGTTGTCTGTCTAAATTGGTTCTAGTATGTGTTTGTATGTCAGTTAGGTACTTTAACCCCTTGGCGCCTGCCGTATTGACCCTGAGCGGCTGCGTACTGTATATGTGACCCTGTGTTTACAAGTTATAATGCTGAGAGCACGGTAGCTTGTGGCGATCGATAAGTCCCTGATGCTGAGAGCCCGGGACTGAAGCTGGCAGTTGCGCCGACTTACCATAGAGATGACCGAGGACCAGAGGTCGCCAGGTTACCTTAGAGATGACCGAGGACTGTAGCTTCATGGAACATCTCTATGGTCTAAAACCAGCAGCGTTGAGGATTTTGTCACTTCCGGTTTCTCTCAGATTTAAACGTGGTATTGCTGGCTTGTAAACGCATCTGAGCAAACTGTTCTTGGTTTTAAGGGTAGGTGTCACAGTAAGAGAACCTGTCCTTGCCTGTGCTATCCTAAGGAATGTTTTTCATCCCTTGTGATAGCAATAAAAGTGATCTCAAATAGAGTCTCAAGATAAAAAAAAAAATGGTGATTAAAACATTTTTAAAGCGTCCTTTGCATGACAGATGTGAGGTTTCGCGCAAACGTTGGAGCGAGAACAATAATTCTAGCAAAGCAACAACAGAGGGTGCACCGACCTAGCACATTACCAGTAAAATGTATTGAAAGATAAAAAACAATTGTTCTACTCAAACACATGACACAGGTAAGCATGTCCTAAAAAGCAAGAGATCATCTCCAGTTCCCACTGCAATCAGCCAATGATATGGGAAGACCCAACAGCGTCTGTATTTGCAACATTTCATGGGAGAACCCACTTCATCAGAGCCAAACGAATGAATGACCAAACACTTCTATTAATACACAATGTTATACTTGTACATATAATCTCCTCCCTCTAGGTAATTAGTGGGTGGGACCCAGGTTGCCAGGGCATCACAATTCCCAAGTCGCATGAACCACGTGTCACATGAAACAAAATAGTATGAAAACACAACGGCAATGCTTAACCACCTGCCTACAGGGCACTTTCACCCCACCAACAAAAAAAAAGGTTTTGCTTAGTTTGTAAATTTTGTAAAAAAGTAATTTTTTCTTTTTTTTCCTCCTTCACTGATGTGCAATGATGAGGCGGTACTTATTGGCACTGATGAGGAGGCACTAATATGCCACGCTTATGGCCACTGATAGGCGGCACGGAGGGCCGGCACTGATTGGTGGCGCTTTATTGTAATCAGGGCACTGATGATATTCTAGTCTAGACTGAAGGACAATTACTAAATTGCCCTGTATTACAACAGGTTGAATTCAATTCAATTTGTTTTAATAGAAAGGAACATACAATTGTTCCGTGGTGGAATTGGGCAGTAAAGTGAAACGAATACCTCCTACGTCTGAACTATATATGTTGCAACACATTTCAGCTGTGTGACAAGTGCTCAGAGATTGCTTTTTTTTATTTATTTTTTATTTTTTTATAGTTATTTTACTATTTCAAATGTTTCTGGACAATTCTGTTCACTTGTACATATTTACAACTCTGTGTGTGTACACATAAAGTACTTGGCATGAAGTTTGGGGAAGCCATATTTGGATGATGAGGGCTCTCCCTCAAAATTCGTTTAACCAATTCAGACGTTTTTGGATCTGTCCATGTCATCAGCTGACATTGTGAACCTGGAGGGGATCTCTTTTGCTTTTTGTAACATGCTTAACTGTGTCGTGTTTGTGAAATGTAACAACTTTTTTTTTTTTTCTTTTTTTTTTTTTTTAGCTTTCAATAAATTTTACTATGGTCATTTACAAGGTCGGTGCACCCCTTCTTTGTTTTGCAGTGTATATACCCATTGAGGGGGCAGCAAGGCACATTGGCGCTAAATTTTAGCCCTTGTTATGAAGAACAGACCCAATAATCCTTGAAGCATATCATTCGATTGCAGGAGAGCATTCTTTGGACGAGAGCAATAATTCTAGCACCAGACCTTTTGTGTAACCTTAAACTGGTAACCTGTAAAGACTTTTAAAGCGTCACCTTTGGAGATGCTGTAAGTACCGTAGTTTGTTGCCATTCCATGGGTATGTGCAATTTTAAAGCGTGACATGTTGGGTATCTATTTACTTGGCATAACATAATTTTTTTTGATATTTTATCAAACTATTCGGTAATATATTGTTCTTTGTGCATTCAAATTTAATATATTGTATTGCAAAAAAAATTGCAACACCCATAATTTTATTCTCTAGGATCTCAACTACTTAGCGTGCGCCCGCCTTCATTATACGGCAGTACTTTGAAGTGGAATAACCCCGGTATCCACTTCTTCAATGGGCTCCGCCGTGCGCAGCAGTTGTTGTTGTTTGGCCATGGTGCAGTGCATTCGCCAGAATGCCGCTGTGCTCAGCAGTTGTTGTTGTTTGCTGGCCGTGACGCACGTGCATTTGCAAAAACGCAGCTGGACTTAGCAGTTTGGCGGCCATGGCGCACGCGGCTTCGCCACACATGCGCAGCAGCCTTTAGTTGGGCGCACGAAGATTCGCAGCCACGCCCGTTCGCCGGGACCGTGTGCGTGCGCACGCATAGAACGTTCCGGCGAACACCCAGCTTATTTAAGCTGTGTATGCCAAGCATGCGGTGCTTCCAAAAGGCAGCTTTGGGACACAGAGCAAACACTTGCAGTGGTTCACTTCTCCTTACCCGGGTCACGTGAGACCAGTGATTCCTCTTCTGAGGAATCTACTGTAGAGGAACCCTTTTCTGCCTCGCAATCTGAAATTGCTAGTGCAATCCCTTACAGAAATGGTCCGTTTAGGCTGCCCTTAACTGAATCTGCTGGCAGGCCTGTTTTATTCCTTGTGTTCTGTAAAGGCCCTGCAGGCTCTGCATGCCTTTCCTGTCCATCCTTTGTTGGAAAAGCTTATATATGAGGATTGGGTTCATACAGATAAGCATTTTTCTCCTCCTAAAAAATTATTTGTCCTTTATCCCATGGAAGAGAAATTCACCAGGAAGTGGAGTTTGCCAACCGTTGATGCTGCTATCTCCTGTGTGAATAAGTCTAGCTTTACTAAAGACCTCTTTTTCTATGGCAGGTGCTGTAGCTCAGCCTGCAGTAGCAGCGATAGGCATTTGTCAATCCCTAAAAGATCAAGTGAAGCAGGTTCTCAAGGTTGTTCCTGCTCAGCAAGCCCGAGACTTGGCCGAGCTGCCAAGGGCATTATGTTTTGCAGTTGACGCTATTAAGGATTCTATTCATCAGGCCTCACGCCTTACGCTTTTGTTGGTGCATATGCGTAGAATCCTGTGGTTGAAAAATTTGGTCAGTCGAGGTGCCATGCAAGAAGCTTTTGGCTGTTTTTCCATTCCATGGGGAATGGTTGTTCAGGGATGATTTGGACAAATGCGTCCAAAAGATTTCAAGTGACAAAAGTACTTATTTGCCAGTTAAAAGGAGTAGGCATCCTTTTTAAACAGGCTTCCTCGCCAGGGCCAGGGACATCGGCCTCTAGGCAGTCACGACGGCCTCCGCCGTCAGGTTCTAGAGGGAAAGCTCAAAGTCAAGCCCAGGGACACAAGAAGTCCTGGGGGCGGAAACCTACTAAACAGTCCCAAGGCCTCCTTATGAATGGGTGGTGCCAAAGCCGAATGGGGATGTCAGACCCATCCTAGATCTCAAGGGTCTAAATCAATTCCTAAATATCTGTTCCTTTCGCATGGAGTCAATCTGTAGTTTCCACTCTTCGGGAAGGAGAACTTCTAGCGTCAATCGACATCAAAGGTGCATATCTGCATGTGCCTATTTTTCCCGCTCACTAGAAATTTCTGCGGTTCAAAGTGGAGCAGCACCATTATCAATATGTAGCCTTGCCCTTCGGTCTAGCTACTGCACCCCGGGTGTTTACAAAGGTTCTGGCCAGGCTAAGGGCTCAGGGTATAACTGTAATGGCATACCTGGACGATCTGTGGCTGATAGATCAGTCGGTAGCCTGCTTAAACCAGAGCGTGGTCAGCACAGTCAAATATCTGAAAAGTTTTTAGGTTCGTTACTCAATTTGGAGAAATCTTCCCTGCGAACAGTGAAAAGGCTGGAGTACTTAGGTCTGGTCATAGATACAGACCAGAGGAGAGTACTTTTGCCCCAAGCAAAAGTCAATGCTTTAAGACATCTGGTCCAGGTGATCAAGACAAAGAAAAATCACTCCGTTCGCCTTTGCATGAGGTTGTTAGGGAAGATGGTGGCCTCATTCGAAGCCATTCCCTATGCCCAATTTCATTCGAGACTTTTACAAAACAGTATCCTCTCCGCTTGGAACAAAAAAATCCAAGCTCTAGACTTCCCTATGTGTCTGACCTCAAGGGTGCGTCAGACCCTCAATTGGTGGTTGGTGTCCAGGAATCTATCTGACCTCAAGGGTGCGTCAGACCCTCAGTTGGTGGTTGGTGTCCAGGAATCTACAGAAGGGGAAGTACTTCATTCCTGCCACCTGGAAGGTGGTAACTACAGATGCCAGCCTTTTGGGTTGGGGAGCAGTCCTGGGAGACATGACTGTCCAGGGGAAGTGCTCCGAAAATTAGAAGACCTTGCCCATCAACATCCTGGAAATTCGGGTGGCTCGTCTGCCTCGGAGGACCTGGACGTTCAGGTTGCTGGATTGTCCTTTCAGGAATCAATCTGACAATGCCACAGCAGTGGTTTATATCAATCGCCAAGGGGGCACCAGGAGTCACGCAGCCCAGAGGGAGGTGAACCATATCCTGGCTTGGGCGGAGAGGCATGTACCTTGCATATCTGCAGTCTTCATTCCAGGAATAGAGAATTGTCAGGTGGACTTCTTGAGTTGCCAGCAGTTGTTCCCGGGGGAATTGTCTCTTCACCCCGACATCTTCCTGGCTATATGCCAAAGATGGGGGACCCCGGACATAGATCTGTTGGCTTCCAGGTTCAACAAGAATGTGGACAAGTTTGTGTCAAGAACAAGGGATCCGCTCGCATACGGGACAGATGACTTGGTAACCCCTTGGGATCAGTTTTCACCGATTTTTTTTTTTTGCGTTTCCCCCAGTTCAGCTGCTACCACGGCTTCTTCTCAGGATCAGGGTGGAAGGAAAGCCGGTAGTTCTTGTAGCCTCAGCATGGCCCAGAAGATCCTGGTACGCGGAAATCGTAAGGATGGCAGTGAGTAAGGACCCATGACACCTTCCACCTCGTCCAGACCTGCTCTCGCAGGGAACAGTGTTCCACCCTTCCTTACAAACTCTAAATTTGACAGTTTGGCTATTGAAACCCACTCTCTAAAGAAACGGGGGCTTTCTGGGTCGGTGGTATCTACCCTGATGCAAGAAAGCTGGCTTCCAGAATCATATATTATAGAGTCTGGAAGGCATATGTGTCTTGGTGCGAATCCAAGTGTTGGCAGCCTTGAAAGTATGTTATGGGTAGAATTCTTGCCGTTCTACAATTGGGCGTAGAAATGAAGCTTTCATTTACTATCGACGGTCAGGTCTCGGCCTTGTCGGTACTGTTGCAAAAACCGCTGGCTATGCATTCTTTGGTCCGGGCCTTTGTACAGGGAGTAACGCGGATCAATCCGCCAGTTAAATCACCTTTGTGTCCATGGGACTTGAATTTGGTTTTGTTGGCATTGCAAAAGCAGCCCTTTGAGTTACGCCATATTCCTGAAGTCCTTTCGACAAGGAAATAGATTTTTCTGGTTGCTATATCCTCTGCTACAAGGGTATCAGAATTGGCTGCTCTTTCTTGTAAAGAGCCATATTTGATTATTCACAAGGACAAGGTGGTGTTGCGTCCTTATCCAACCTTTCTACCTAAGGTAGTGTCAGGTTTTCATTTGAATCAAGATGATGTTCTCCCTTCTTTTTTCCAGAACCTCGTTCTGTGGAAGAGAAATCATTACATTCTTTGGATGTAGTGAGAGCAGTTAATGTCCATCTGAAGGCGACTGCTCAGATTCGAAAAACGTCTGTTTTGTGAAGGGGCAGACAGCATCAAAATCTACTAAGTGGATTCGGCAAGTTATTATTCAGGCTTATGGTTTGAAAGGGAGAGTTCTACCTATTCAAATTAGAGTGCACTCTACCAGATCGGTTAGTTCTTCACGGGCGGTGCATCACGAAGCCTCCATGACTCAGATCTACAAGGCCGCAACTGTGTCTTCAGTCAATACATTCACTAAATTCTATCAGGTGGATGTAAGAAGGCATGAGGCTATCGCCTTTGGGCGCAGTGTGCTGCAGTATAGATCCTCACGTCTGATGGCACCCTGTTTATTTGTGTCTCCCTCCCCTCAGATGGCATTGCTTTGGGACATCCCACATAGTTATTACTATGGCTCTGTGTCCCGTGATGTACGAAAAAGAAAATAGGAATTTTATAACAGCTTACCTGTAAAATCCTTTTCTTAAAGTACATAACGGGACACAGAGGTCCCGCCCCTCTTCTTGGGATATTTTTTGCTTTACTACAAAAACTGAGGTACTCCTGGTATGGGAGGGGTTATATAGGGGAGGGGACTTCCTGTCTTGGGTGTGCCAGTGTCCATCACCTAAAGGTGGCCTATATACCCAGATAGTTATTACTATGGATCTGTGCCCTGTGATGTACTCGAAGAAAAGGATTTTACAATTAAGCTGTTATAAAAATCCTATTATTTTTTACACAAAGTGCTTGATCAGGACACTTATGAGGATGCACTGGCATGCCTGATCAAAGCACTGATCAAGAGGCACTGGCATGGCTCATCGGGGCACTGGCATGGATCATTGGGGCACTGGCGTGTGACATTGTTAGAATCTTTGTGTGTAAACACTCGGATACAGCACATTGTGTCTCCTTTTCTTACACATGGTCTTTGTGTGTATTTACATTGTGACAGCTGAGATTTGCCCTTTACCGTGATTCATAATTCACTGTGTCCAAGGCACACGGCGATCACAGAGAGCTCCCAATGCGTGCAAATGGGAGGATGTCCAGGCATGCCCATCCCAGAACTAGAGACACGCACACGTACACACACGTGTGTGTGTGTCTGTGTGTGTGTATATAATATATATTAAAAAATGCTCTGTTCCTGAAGGGGGTAAAACCTTTCCGGGGGTCAAATGCTTAATCTGCATTTCATGCAGTTTTATCAGAAGATACATTTTTATATTTTTGTCTGCTTTACTATGGATCTGTTAAAATGTTCATGACTTTCTCCTTTGCAGGTAGCGGAGATCACTGGTGTTGTAGAAACAGGAAAAGTGTATCAACTGGGTAGTTCAAGAACAAATAAAGGCCTTCAGTTAAGGTAACCCGCAGCTTGTTTTTCCCATTTTTTTTTTTTTTTTTTTTTTTTTTTTAACACGGTCTTGTGTAATGTTCTGCAGATATTCACTTTTGCTATATAAGGCTTTCTTTATGCACAATAACATGCAGTTGTTTTGCTGCAGACATGGTAGTGACCAGAGGGTGTTTCGCTTGGAGTTTGTCTCAAATCAAGAATTTACAGAGAGCGAGTTCATGAAATGGAAAGAAGCTGTAAGTATATTTTTGATAAAGTAATAAAGCATCCACATCAGTCTTCCTTTTCACAGTACCCGTGAGTACCCAAACACTTGCATTCCAAGCCTTAGAGAAGGGGGTTTTTTTTATTTTTTTTAAACTCCCTTTACTTTAGTGCCAGAGTGAAGATAGTTTTTCTGATGCTAGTGTTCAGATCATTGAAAAACAATCAAACTCATCACAATGTGCAGTGTACCGTATTTTTCGCTCCATAAGACGCACCTGACCATAAGACGCACCTAGGTTTTGGAAAACCAGAAAAAAAATATTCTGAACCAAATGTACGAAAAGATTTACCTGTGCCATTATTGCAGCCTGACCTGTGCCATTATTGCAGCCTGACCAGTGCCATTATTGCAGCCTGACCTGTGCCAATTATTGCAGCCTGACCTGTGCCAATTATTGCAGCCTGACCTGTGCCAATTATTGCAGCCTGACCTGTGCCAATTATTGCAGCCTGACCTGTGCCAATTATTGCAGCCTGACCTGTGCCAATTATTGCAGCCTGACCTGTGCCAATTATTGCAGCCTGACCTGTGCCAATTATTGCAGCCTGACCTGTGCCAATTATTGCAGCCTGACCTGTGCCAATTATTGCAGCCTGACCTGTGCCAATTATTGCAGCCTGACCTGTGCCAATTATTGCAGCCTGACCTGTGCCAATTATTGCAGCCTGACCTGTGCCAATTATT
Organism: Rana muscosa; assembly: GCA_029206835.1. Taxonomy (NCBI): domain Eukaryota; kingdom Metazoa; phylum Chordata; class Amphibia; order Anura; family Ranidae; genus Rana; species Rana muscosa. The sequence goes on from CM055126.1 coordinate 88,305,032, forward strand.
GCAGCCTGACCTGTGCCAATTATTGCAGCCTGACCTGTGCCAATTATTGCAGCCTGACCTGTGCCAATTATTGCAGCCTGACCTGTGCCAATTATTGCAGCCTGACCTGTGCCAATTATTGCAGCCTGACCTGTGCCAATTATTGCAGCCTGACCTGTGCCAATTATTGCAGCCTGACCTGTGCCAGTTATTGCAGCCTGACCTGTGCCAGTTATTGCAGCCTGACCTGTGCCAATTATTGCAGCCTGACCTGTGCCAATTATTGCAGCCTGACCTGTGCCAGTTATTGCAGCCTGACCTGTGCCAGTTATTGCAGCCTGACCTGTGCCAGTTATTGCAGCCTGACCTGTGCCAGTTATTGCAGCCTGACCTGTGCCAGTTATTGCAGCCTGACCTGTGCCAGTTATTGCAGCCTGACCTGTGCCAATTATTGCAGCCTGGCCTGTGCCAATTATTGCAGCCTGGCCTGTGCCAATTATTGCAGCCTGACCTGTGCCAATTATTGCAGCCTGACCTGTGCCAATTATTGCAGCCTGACCTGTGCCAATTAATGCATAAAATTTAATTAAATTAAAAACACAGTCCACTTTGCTGCAAAGATAGTCACTGGCTGCTTGCAGGAAGAGTAATGCTATATTATTGATCAGTGTACTATGTACAGCTCTGCACAGCACAGGGAAATGCATTGTTTTAAATGATTTCAAGGTAAAACTGTGTTACTCCTCCTCAGTGATGAAGAGTGGAGGAAAAGGTTGGAAACATGCAAAAAGAAGGAAGGAGAGATTGTACCTGAATATGTGCTCCTGGAAATGAGAGCCAACTTCGATTTTCTAAATGATGTTCTTTATGCTGAGCTGGGGTTAGGAAGAGAGAGAGGCTAGTGAGAAGTGCACACACTCACTTGGAATACTCCTGGGGGCTCCTCTCTGGCTCATTCTGTACTAAATCTGTGTGTTTGTCAGCTGCTTCTTTTTAATCTTCCCGCCCACCTCTCCTTCACAGACAGAACACACTAGCAGGGAGGGAGGGGTGAGAGAAGAGATGTGTGAAGCTGCTCAGTCGGGACAGGCTGCGGGCATGCTGGAGGTGGAGTTGGATGGAGCAGTGTTGAGGATTGGTTCCTCTCCACGTAGGACAGCTACACTTCCTGAGCCATCAGCTGCACTGTCTGCACAGTGCACACAGTGACAGAGAGCAGAGAACAGAGCACCATCGGAGGAGAGGAGCAGGTGGATGGGTTTTCTGTGGACATGAACCATTTTCTTCACCCCTCACTTCTCATGGGGGCGGCGGCGGGGGGTGGGGCCTAATGTATATTCGCTCCATAAGACGCAGAGACATTTTTCCCCATATTTTTGGGGGGAAAATATGCGTCTTATGGTCCGAAAAATACGGTATATTTAAAGTTGGGGGCACAGGTCTCTAATCCTGCCCGAATCTGTCTTTTTTTTTTTTTTTTTTTTTTTTGGTGGTTTTGACAATACTGCTCGTTCTTGAGATGTGGATTCTTGATAATTGCTGTACCTTTGTGTAATCTGTTTAGAATGTAACATGCTTGACTTATTCAAAGTGATCACATATTTCAATCCATGATCCATCAGTGTGCAAGATATGGGACATTAACGGTGCTATATACATGAACATACTCAACAGATGATGTTGTATAAAAATACAAAAAATGTATTAATGGCAAAAATATATTTAAAAAAACTGATAAATACATATCACAAATTTAGTCATAGGCATACACCTAATACCCAACAATGACAGTAATGGATAGTATTCAGTTTGAGGTGGCATCCATTTATCGACAGTTTTGCCTATAAGGCTTATTCAGGATTGGACGCAAAGAGCAGTCAATTAGAAATGCAAAGGTTTTTCCAACTTTAGGTGAAAGAAGAAAACAAATCAATTACTTTCAATACACATAAAATACTAGCGCCCACTGGTGAGGCATACATGCATGTTAACTGCTGAAAAACGGAATTTTCCCTACCTCCATGTTTCATGGAAGTGCGTACAGTGGAGAACAATCTCTCTCTTCCTCTCTCCAGGTGCCCGTGCATGCACTCCACTCAGCGCCATCAAGTTGTACCATAAATCCCGTAAGAGGGGATGAATGTATATTATATGCACCATTTCTAAAGGTGCCTGAAACATATATGTTACAAATAAATAAAAGTGTACATTTAAGGGAGCTGCACATGTCCAAATTCAGGCTTTCATAAAAGGACTGCACTCACCTCCCTCCTGTTCAATAATAAACACAATATGGGAGCCCATAGGAACCAAAGGACACTATGTAGATATCGACATCAGAGTGAACTTGCATCCAAGCTAATCTAAAAAAATATATATACAACACAGAGGCATCCCTTCAGTAACATGCATATGGCTGAATGTATAGCCAAAAAAGGATGACAAAAACACAAAGAAGGATAAACATATTCCTCACCCGGAAAGGGGATCCCAAAAGGCTTGGGCCAATGCCCCACCTGGGGTTCCTTAGTGTATCTTGTCAAGTATGGAACGTATAGGAATAAACCTCTGGGTGTGCACATAAATCTCAAAGGAGATAAATAATGCCCCTATAGATATAAAAGATTGCATAAATCTATCAATTGGTACACCTCATATGATGTTGCATGCAATGGTGACTATATAGCTACCTGTAATAGATGTCCTGTCCAGCATGGGCTCCCAAACTGATCCAAACATGGCTGATGCCATGTGGGATTTGTATATCCTCCCTAGAAGCGCCAAATGTGCGGCGTCTGACATCACACCGCGCTGGCACGTCACTGACGCAAAAAAGGGGAGGGGCCGAAGACGCGGACTAATCCCCGGCACCAGGAAATTACAACTTCCAGGTGTCGACCCCCCCCCCATCCCTGCTCCTGCGGCATCTCTTCCGCAGCTTCTATTTTTTTTTTTTTTTAAGGTAAATTTTTATTACGTTTTTTTTTCAAAACAAGACATACAATAGACAACAGACACACATGGAGCGAACATCGCCCATCCAGTACAGTACAAAAAATGTTTTTTAGAAGTCTGGTAAACAATTGGCATATCAGGAAGACAATATTCAGTCACATTTTTAAGGAGCAGGAGAGACTGCTCTCAGAATCAACCCAGTAGCCCCAAACCTTCCTGAATTTTTTTGGACACCCTCTAGCCTCATATGTCAGTTTGTATAATGATACAGCATGGTTAATATTTGTGAGCCAGAAGGCAATAGTGGGCAAGGATGGAGACTTCCAATGGAAGGTTATTGCTTTCTTAGCATAAAACAATACTATTCTCAGAAATGTTTGTGTGTTCTCGGATATACTATCATCATCAATATAGCCCAGTAAACACCTTAGAGGATTACATACATTAGGTAATTGTGTCAATGAACTAATGAAGACCGTGACCTCCGACCAGAACTGCCTGATCGGAGCACACTCCCACATTAAATGAAAGAACGTGCCATCAGCCATGCCGCAACGAGAGCATAATGCAGAGGGCAATCTATTCAGTTTAAATAGTAAGCATGGAGTAAAGTAGGATCTGTATAACAGTTTAGTTTGTATTACTTTGTCACGGGAAGAGATGACAGAGGGAACCTGGAGGGGCAAAAGCTCCTGCCAAATTTCCTCCGTCAGCTCGGGGATATCAGCTCTCCAGCTGGCAGCCGTCTTGCTCAGCCTTTGAGTCATGGAATGCAGAAGGGACCTATAGTATGTAGAGACTAGCTTGGTGTGAGCGCAGTCGGTCAACATACGATCCAGTGGTTAGAGCTGAATAGATATGTTGCGAAGACCAAACTGCGTTGCTGCAGTGTGGCGTATCTGTAGGTAGAGGAAGTAAGCTGTGCGTGGTAGATTGTAATCTCTACGAAATTCATCAAAAGAACAAAACACATTGTCTGAGAATGAATGCAAAATAGTTTTTACCCACCTTTTCGACCAGAATCCCCCGTCAGATCTGCGGAAGAACTCTGGTAGTCGGGTTCCCCCAGAGTGGAGTGTTCGGCGAGTAAGTATTACGGTCAGTGGACGACTGTAGTTTTGTTAGTTTAATAAGCCTTATAGCAGGGCTTGACAAATTTGCTTGGAATCTAGGAGCCAGCTAAAAAAGTTAGGAGCCAGGAACGCGCCCTGTCCCGCCGAGCTCGCGCGCAGAAGCGAACGCATACGTGATTAGCGCCCGCATATGAAAGCGGTGTTCAAACCACACGTGAGGTATCGCCGCGATCGGTAGAGCGAGAGCAATAATTCTAGCCCTAGACCTCCTCTGTAACTCAAAACATGCAACCTGTAGAATTTTTTAAACGTCGCCTATGGAGATTTTAAAGGGTAAAAGTTAGTCGCCATTCCACGAGTGGACGCAATTTTGAAGCGTGACATGTTGGGTATCAATTTACTCAGCGTAACATTATCTTTCACAATATAAAAAAAAATTGGGCTAACTTTACTGTTATATTTTTCCCCAAAAAAGTGCGCTTGTAAGACCGCTGCGCAAATGACAAAGTATTGCAACGACCGCCATTTTATTCTCTAGGGCAGTGTTTCTCAACTCCAGTCCTCAAGGCGCACCAACAGGTCATGTTTTTGGGATTTCCATTGATTTTCACCGGTGATTTGAGCAGTTTCACTGCCTTAGTAATTATCACAACTGTTTTATCTGCAGGAAATCCCAAAAACATGACCTGTTGGTGCGCCTTGAGGACTGGAGTTGAGAAACACTGCTCTAGGGTGTTAGAATAAAAAATATATATAATGTTTGGGGGTTCTAATTAGAGGGAAGGAGATGGCAGGGAAAACAGACAGGGAAACTCCATTAGCATTGCTGGTTGTCATACCAACTGCCACCACAAGATGGCGCTAGTTCACAGAAGAAAACATAGTCCTGCAGAAGGCCGCAAAGCCGCGGCCTCAATTACCGGCCAGCGCGGCGTGGAGGGGGGGGGCACGGAGACACAGGATACCCCAGCTGTGCTGCGCCAGGTCGCTAATTCTAGTCGCAATGGCGACCTGGCGCCCGGGGTTTGTCGAGCCCTGCCTTATAGTCATTACCAGGACACTCGTACCCTCCCGCCCTCTAAGGGACATACGATGAATCAGGTTCTGCAGGGATTCATAGGAGGTAAGGATAGCAGCCTCCAAAGCAGTGGCTGCGTTGTTGGCTTCAGGAAAAAACCACCAGTGTGCATGAGCTAATTGTGAGGCAATATAATAGGTGTGGAGACATGGTAAGGCCAATCCGCCCTCCAGTACCGGTAACTGGAGGGTGGTCTTGGCAATCCTGACTACTCCCCCCCCCTCCACAAAAATAAAGTAAGGATGGAGTCTATTTCTTTAAATTTAAGCTTAGTGACATATACTGGCGAATTACCCAATACATACAGAAATCGTGGCAGGAATATCATTTTAAAAATATTAATCCTGCCCAATAAGGTAAGTGGGAGGTTTGCCCAGGTTTTGAATGTTGTCTTCATTCTCCCTATAAGGGGGGTCTATACAGGCATACCCCACTTTTAAGTACACAATGGGACCAGAGCATGTATGTAAAACGAAAATGTACTTAAAGTGAAACAATACCTTTTTTTCACTTCTAGGGTGTAGTGGGGGGTCAGGGGTTGTAATGGGGGTGTCAGGAGCTGTAGTTGAGGTCTCAGGGGCTGTAGTGGGGGTGTCAGGGGCACACTGGAACAGGGCGGGCTATGCTCTCGGAGCTTCAGCTCCTTCTACTGCGGCTGCAAAATGTCTGTACAGTACTTGTGAGGCACTTTACATACACTCGCGGGTATGTCCTTACTCGCGAGTGTATGTAAAGTGAGTGTACTTAAAGCGGGGTATGCCTGTATTTAGTTTAGCATAAGAGGTAATAGGGAGCTGTACCAGAACTCCTAAATATCAGAAGGAGGTGACTATTTGTAGTGGGCAAGAGGAGGGTAGCATGGGTGGCTCTGCCTGGTCAATCTGAAATAGGATGGACTTGTCCCAGTTAACCCGGAACCCGGAGAAATGCCCAAACTTGTCAATAATCTCCAGCAGGACTGGGAGAGACGACTGGGGGTCCGACAAATATATTAACATGTCGTCAGCATAAAGAGACACCTTCTCCTCCAGACCCCAATCGTCAGTCCCGCAAGATCTTATCAGTGCTGCCAAGGGCTCTATCGCCAGTGCAAAGAGCAACGGCGACAGAGGGCACCCCTGTCTGGTGCCTCTCTTTATCGGAAAGGGATCAGACATGGCTGCGTTCACCCTCAGTCGAGCAGTGGGCTTCGAATATAAAAACTGGACCCATCCGATGAAGGTACCGCCAAAACCAAACTTTGCCAAGTCCTCCAGCAGATAAGGCCACTCGACTGAATCCAATGCCTTGTTTGCGTCTAAGGCCAGAACAGCCCTGGAACCCATCTCCGCATGAGTGGCCTAAAGATTGGTAAACAACCTCCGCAGGTTGATGGGGGTCGATCGCCCAGGGATGAACCCAGTTTGGTCCGCACCAATAATGGTAGTAATGACTGTGTTCAATCGCCGGGTGAGCACCTTGGCCAAAATCTTAACATCCGAGTTGATGAGTGATACTGGTCTGTAAGATTTGCATAGGAGGTGATCCTTATGTGGTTTAGGAATGAGGACAATCGATGCCTCCGACATAGAGGGGGGGGTAGATGTCCCGTTTCCATAGCAAAATCATACACCCTGCTTAGATGGGGTATAAGCAAATCTTTGTATTGCAGATACCACTCGATGGGAAACCCATCCAGTCCCGGCGTTTGTTTCTGGCAAAGGATTGGATAGCCTCCCCAATTTCCTCAGTCGTCAGAGGAGCGTCAGGGTCTGACGCCTGTTGGGTCTGAAGTCTGGGCAACGAAATATCAGCAAGATAGTCATCCAATTCCACAATCGTGTAGTGAGCTCTAGTAGCATATAGGGAGGAGTAAAAGGAGATAAAGGCTTCCATGATCTCATTGTTCTGTTCTACCACTATGCCCTCTGCGCTCTTAATTCTGGGTATGCTGCATGGCTAATAGTCAGGTTTAGAAAGATATGCCAACAAACGGCTGTTCTTGTCACCAAACTCAAAGATTCGTTGATTCTGGTATAACAGCTTATTCTGGGTGCGTTCCAAAAGCACTAGGTCCAATTCTCTGGACCCATGCTTCCAGGCAGCACGTGTCTCAGGAGAGGGAGTCGCGGTATAAACGGCTTCTGCCTCCCTGAGAGCCCCCTCGGCATCCATCAACTTGGACATAGAGGCCTTGTGTGTCTGATCAACCACCGCAGCAAAAGAGCCGCGGGTGGCGGCCTTAAAGGCATCCCATACCACTGGAACGGTCGCACTCTGTTAAGTAGCCAGTATGATTTCATCTGTCATACATTGGTTCACCACGATCTCATCCGCCAACCACAGTGGGCTCAGTCGCCACACCTGATAGGAGGAGGATGGGCCCAGGGCGAGGTCCAACATCAAAGGAGAATGGTCGGACACCGCCCTAGGGAGGTATTTAACCTCTGATACCATGGAAAGCAGATCCCACGAGACCAGACACAAATCTATACGAGACAGAGTACCGTGTGACTCAGTGACACGAATACTCCCTCCTGTCTGCATGCTTCCACCTCCAGGCCTCCACCAAGTCAAATTGATTTAAGAAGGAACCCAGGGGAGTGGGGGGCAATGAAGAACGTAACCTGTCTATGGAATTATCCAGTACTGTATTAGTCACCCGCTATTAGTAAAGGACCTTCTGCTATCGCTAGAATGGAGGTCATAACCCTTTCAAAGAACAATTTAGTGAAGGGGGAGGGGCATACAGGCTAGTCACGGTGTATGGTCTACCCATAAGTTCAAGTACAACAACTCCAATACACCCTTGCGGGTCCAGTTTAACATGCTTAATACTAACTGGGGCTGATTTGGCTGTTAGGATGGAGGTTCCCCTGGCATATGTGGAGTATGTAGAATGGGGGGCGTAGGCAATTTTTGCCCGTTTGAGGGCCATGACTCTAGAGCCCTGGAGGTGGGTTTCCTAAAGTAGGATTGCATGCGGATTGTGGCGTGCCAAGTAGTCAAACATCAGAGATCTTTTCACCTTGGAATTCAGCCCCTGTACATTCCAAGACACTAAACGTAGCTTAGACATAGGGAGGCGTAAAGCACATGACTAACCGTACCCACTTCCCATGGCCCGCCGGACACAAGCAAGGCCCGAAGTCCCGCAAACCAGGGGAAGTGCTCAAGGTATAAAACAGGTCAAAAATATAAGGCAAGAGCATAGGAAATAAAGTGATCGGATGCATATCATAAGGGTCAGTTATACCAGCCTGTAAATGGACATGCAAAAATGGATACCAGCACTGTAAAACAAAACACCTAAAAATAAAAACTTCAAACAAAAATCCCCAAACATCCCCACCCACCCTAACCCTCCCGGCTCCCAACCCCAAACATATGAGAGCTTTGTTACCAAAACTGTAAAGCGGGGGGGGGGGGGTCATGACACAGACCCCAAACGAACCAACCCTGAGGAGCGTTAAAGTCCCTTAGACGCTGGCCACCATCCGTGTCCGCACAGGACAAGTATGCTAGTTAACCCTGAGTCTGAAGGAAAAAATGCAGCAGTCATCCAGATCAAACAAGTAAGAAACCGAGTTAGTAGAATGTAGTTCGCCACTTTCATATACAGGTCCTTCTCAAAAAATTAGCATATTGTGATAAAGTTCATTATTTTCTGTAATGTACTGATAAACATTAGACTTTCATATATTTTAGATTCATTACACACAACTGAAGTAGTTCAAGCCTTTTCTTGTTTTAATATTGATGATTTTGGCATACAGCTCATGACAACCCAAAATTCCTATCTCAAAAAATTAGCATATCATGAAAAGGTTCTCTAAACGAGCTATTAACCTAATCATCTGAATCAACTAATTAACTCTATACACCTGCAAAAGATTCCTGAGGCTTTTAAAAACTCCCAGCCTGGTTCATTACTCAAAACCGCAATCATGGGTAAAACTGCCGACCTGACTGCTGTCCAGAAGGCCATCATTGACACCCTCAAGCAAGAGGGTAAGACACAGAGAAATTTCTGAACGAATAGGCTGTTCCCAGAGTGCTGTATCAAGGCACCTCAGTGGGAAGTCTGTGGGAAGGAAAAAGTGTGGCAGAAAACGCTGCACAACGAGAAGAGGTGACCGGACCCTGAAGAAGATTGTGGAGAAGGACCGATTCCAGACCTTGGAGGACCTGTGGAAGCAGTGGACTGAGTCTGGAGTAGAAACATCCAGAGCCACCGTGAACAGGCGTGTGCAGGAAATGGGCTACAGGTGCCGCATTCCCCAGGTCAAGCCACTTTTGAACCAGAAACAGCGGCAGAAGCGCCTGACCTGGGCTACAGAGAAGCAGCACTGGACTGTTGCTCAGTGGTACAAAGTACTTTTTTCGGATGAAAGCTAATTTTGCATGTCATTCGGAAATCAAGGTGCCAGAGTCTGGAGGAAGACTGGGGAGAGGGAAATGCCAAAATGCCTGAAGTCCAGTGTCAAGTACCCACAGTCAGTGATGGTCTGGGGTGCCATGTCAGCTGCTGGTGTTGGTCCACTGTGTTTTATCAAGGGCAGGGTCAATGCAGCTAGCTATCAGGAGATTTTGGAGCACTTCATGCTTCCATCTGCTGAAAAGCTTTATGGAGATGATTTCATTTTTCAGCACGACCTGGCACCTGCTCACAGTGCCAAAACCACTGGTAAATGGTTTACTGACCATGGTATTACTGTGCTCAATTGGCCTGCCAACTCTCCTGACCTGAACCCCATAGAGAATCTGTGGGATATTGGGAAGAGAAAGTTGAGAGACGCAAGACCCAACACTCCGGATGAGCTTAAGGCCGCTATCGAAGCATCCTGGGCCTCCATAACACCTCAGCAGTGCCACAGGCTGGTTGCCTCCATGCCACGCCGCATTGAAGCAGTCATTTCTGCAAAAGGATTCCCGACCAAGTATTGAGTGCATAACTGAACATAATTATTTGAAGGTTGACTTTTTTTGTATTAAAAACACTTTTCTTTTATTGGTCGGATGAAATATGCTAATTTTTTGAGATAGGAATTTTGGGTTGTAATGAGCTGTATGCCAAAATCATAAATATTAAAACAAGAAAAGGCTTGAACTACTTCAGTTGTGTGTAATGAATCTAAAATATATGAAAGTCTAATGTTTATCAGTACATTACAGAAAATAATGAACTTTATCACAATATGCTAATTTTTTGAGAAGGACCTGTAACTGTAAAGAGGGGAGTGAGATGATCACAGGCGTAAGGATTTCCAGGCCCACTCCTACCCCCCCCCCAGCTGTCTTTTGCTGGAAAGGGTTAACGTAGGCCACATAAGGCACAAGGTGTAGCTATCAAAAAGTGTAGGTTCGGTGCGATTTCAGCGGGGAGGGGATCTTTGATTCCGGCGTTCAGGATGTCCCAGGGTATCCACCCAGTGAGATGCCTCCTTAGGGTCCGTGAAGAAGTAGGCCTTGCCCTGGTAAACAATCCTCAATCGAGCAGGATAGCATGCCATAGGGGAGATGAAGTTCACGGAGCCTGCGTTTAATAGCCAGGAAAGTGGCCCTCTCCTTTTGTGTAGCTACAGAGAAGTCAGGGAAAATAGTAATTCCACTCCCATTAAAGGACACCTTTCCCTTTTCACTGGCAGCACCAAGAATTGCCTCCCTGTCCCTGAAGTGAAGCAGTTTGATAATCATGGCACGTGGCTGGGCCCCAGGTGGGAGGGGGCGCATGGGGACCCTGTGTGCCCGTTCAATGGCGAATAACGGTGAAAAGGTTGAAGCGCAGAATGTGGTGATTAGCCATCTTTCCATAAAGACCTCTGGGGTTCTACCCTCAGCCCCCATCTGGGAACCCCAGGAAACGTAAATTGCTCCTCCGTAAACGGTCCTCCATTTCAGTGAGCTTATCTGCTGTGTAATCCTGGGCCTGGCGTAGCTCCCTAACAGAGCCCTGTAATTGACGGGTCTCATCCTCCAGCATGCTAATGTGCTGCTCAGCATTAGACACCCTGTGGCGGAGGTTATGGACATCCTGTTTTAGGAAGGATAAGTCCGTTTTAATGGAGTCCATTTGGGTGGTCAGAGAAGCATGGCTGTACTGGATGGCCTCCATTATCTGGGACAGGGATTGCTCCGCATGGCCTGCATCAGCAGTGTCCTCGCTGGGGGTATCAGGGGCAATGTCCTCAGCCGGAGAGAGTAGGAAAGGATCTTCCGGGCTTGGAACAGGGGGGGAACAGTGTCACCCACCCTTCCCTGCATGCTTCGGTTTCAGTGCTGAGGAGTATGAGGATGGCTGGCTGCGTGTGTCTGCAGCATGGTGACTGGCGCCATCTTGCCTCTGTTTGCATGGCGGGGGTGGCGGGACGGATCCTGAGGCTTCCTCCATTGGTGGGTTGTATTTGACCATCTCCCGGTGGGCACAAGGTTCCCTGGACGCTGTGGAGACAAACAGGATCCCTGGATGGCGAACAGGTCAGTAGGATTGAGTCAGGATGTGTGGACGGAGCTCAGGCTAAGCACGTCCTCACATCCCGGTCGTTGGCCACGCCCCCTTCCGCAGCTTCTGCTCCGGTAAGATGACTCAAAAAGATTTGGGGGTCTGTTTAGACCTCTAATTTTCCCCCAAAGACCCCCCCAAAAAAAAAAATATATATATATATATATATATATATATATATATATATATATATATAATTGATTTTTTTTTTTAATTAAATGTTTAAAAAAAACAAAACAGACCCCCCCAGGCCCGCCCGCACTCACCCCTCCACGGTGACGCCCCCCCCCCCCCCCTGCACTCACCCCTCCATGTATACTTCAGCTTCTCCTCCCGGCCAACCTGATCCCTCCTGATTGGCCAGGAGGAGAAGCCGGAAGACGATGGTGAATATTAATTTGCTATTGTCAATGCTCTGCGCCCCAAGCCCAACATTTTTCAGCCCATTAGAGCCTCAGGCTCTAATCATGTGGCTTGAAAAAAAAAACTCCTACAAACGTATGAGTCCGGTGCCCTGCAGGGGTGTGGCGCCCCTAATGGACCAGCCACTCCTGGACATGGAGCGGACTCTGTCAAGCAGATCCACCTACTCAGCGGGGGATCTGTCTGCTGATCCCTGCTAAGCAGGCGCAAGACAGGTCTGTGTCAGCTCCGCTTATGCAGAGCGGCCATGGACACAGCCCAATGTTTTCTAAGGGGCAGTCAGATGGAAACGGACCGCCTGTCCATTTCCATTGGATACCATCCGATCCAATCTGCCATTATCACCTCTTGTTTGCTATTACAATAGAGTCGTTGCCCATACGGTTTCGACAAACTGAAGAATACCAGGGAATAGAGTTGGGTGATAGTATAGAACATATTGGACTTTACGCTGATGATAGATTGTATATGTGTGATATGCAGAGCACACTGGGAAAGGCAATGATGGACACTTTTGGTCAGTAACAAGACAACCCTCGGATGCATTGGTGGGTAATGTAAACCCATTGATGGAACATATTAACTGTAAGCTGAGGATCTGGAGTAAGTTGCCATGGTCAGTGGTGGGCAGAATAAGCTGAATTAAAATTATTTAATAACTTAAGTGTTTTTATATATTTTTTCACACTCCCAGCCTAAAAAGATTTTTTCAAAGCTTAAACTCTTAATTAACTAAATTTATATGTGCTAATGGCAGATGCAAAGTGAAGCTTACAACATTACAGCGGCCAAAATCAGAAGCAGGACTTGCTCTGCCAGATATGTACCTGTACTATCTTGTGGGGCAATTAAGACATCTGCGTACTTGGTTGATACAGGAACAAAGCCTGGGAGTGGAGAAGTATCTCCTAAGGATTGTCCAGGCCGAGAATCTATTGATGGGGCTTGAGGCATGACATATACAATTACCAAGGGTAAAGATTCCCATGCTCGCTTTGGCATTATCGGTATGGCAGGAGGTTAAAAAGCCAACAGGATTTAGGGACATCCCATCTGAGCTACCCATGTGGAATACCGTATTTTTCGCTCCATAAGATGCACCTGACCATAAGACGCACCTAGATTTTAGAGGAGGAAAATATGAAAAATAAAATCCTGAACCAAATGGTGTACTAAAATATTTAATAAAATATAACAGAATAATATTTCTACACTGACAACCAATGTAAGGGGGCACCCTACACTGATGCCCAATGTAACTGGGACATTTACATGACCTCAACACAACAGGAGTATTTGCATATTGAGACATTTACACTGACCAGTGATGTAAATGGTGTATTTACAGTAACCCCCATCTCTCTACTAATCTCTGCATTCCTATCTCCCTCTCAGTACAACTCTGCCCCTCTAACTCGTCTGCTAACCTCTGTCCCCCAAACACATCTTCTAACATCTGCACTCCAACCCCTCCTTCCCATTCAACTCTGCACCTCAAACCCCCCCTCTTTGATCCCCTCTACATCCCCCCTATACTCACCTGTATGCTGTTCACACCTTCTAGGTGTGCAGCATGCAGAGGTACGGGCGTAATTGGCATATGAATCGCGGCGGCCAACCTAATTAACATAACAATGCCCGCACGATTTACATATTGATGCCGATCCTGTGGGGGTTAAACAAAGAACAATACCCTTTTGTTTCTCTCCCTGTAGCAGCTGAAGGCAGGGGGGGAAAAGGGATTTAGCTGGGGCAGAGTGATGCATAGGGCATTGTTCTGCCGCCAGAATGATCCCCCTATTAGCGACACTCCTGGTCAGTATTCGCTCCATAAGAAGCACACACATTCCCCCAGTTTTTTTTGGGGGGGGGTGCGTCTTATGGAGCGAAAAATACAGTAATCCATTATTTGAGCAATCAAGTACACTGCCAGATGACATATTTTGGACAAAAAAAGGAATGGTAGAACTGGATCAGGTTTATGAAAGTGGGAACATATGCTCATTTGATTCTTTAACACAATATAACCTAGTAGATAGAATTTTTACAAATTTCTACAATTGGGGCATGCACTACAGGTTCAATTTGGTAGTTGTCAGTTATTCAAAATTCCCTCTTATTGGAATATTAAGAACTCAGGGACCAAGGGGATTAGTATCTAAATTATATACATATTTAATGCAAGCCAAGATACGGGATGCTCCGCTACAGATTAAAAGGAAGGGGCAAATGGTCTTTACATCTGACAGATGAGATATGGAAGGAGGCGTTAGATCACGCTTCGGAGTATCACCTGCAAGTAACAATGGATTGATACTGAACTGCATCCGCAGACTGTGGGATGTGTTCTAAACCAGGGGCTGACTTTGTGCATTTAATGTGGTCCTGCCCAGGTATTAGATACTGGAGATAGGTCTTGGATATATTATGAAAAGTACTGGGGGACCGCATTCTATTCACTCTTGAAGTTTGCTGGTTAGGACTGGTCGAGAAGCAGAAGTGAAGCAGAAGTGAAGTGGATACACAAAGACCTGTCTACAGGAAACCTTATTCATGGCACGTAAGCAAATTGTGCTTAAAGCGGAGTTCCACCCAAAAATGGAACTTCCGCTTTTCGGAACCCTCCCCCCCCCCCCCCCCCCCTCCAATGTCACATTTGGCACCTTTCAGGGGGGAGGGGGGTGCAGATACCTGTATACAGGTATTTGCACCCACTTCTGGGCAGTGACTCCCGTGGGAGTCATGCCACTCCCCCCCCCCCCCCCCCCACACGCTGTGTTCTGGGAAACACACGGCTGCCAGAACAGAGCGGGGACCAGTAGGATAGCGTAGCACGGCTCGCGCATGCGCAGTAGGGAACCGGGCAGTGAAGCTGCAACGCTTCACTTCCCGATTTTTCCCTCACGGAGGATGGCGGCGGGGGTAGCCGACAGACGATTGATTGCTCACCTTCGGCTGCCGACATCGCTGGACAACAGGACAGGTAAGTGTCCACTTTATTAAAAGTCAGCAGCTGCAAGGGCACTGCAACCAGGGTATTTAGCGGTCTCTACTCCTTCTTTTTTTTATTTTATTTTTATATTCAGTGTGGAAATATAATGTCTATTGTGTTTTTTCTTTTTTGGTATGCATTGATTAATATGAAGAAACAAATGATTTGAGATTTTTTTTTTTATTCTATTTATTTCATAAGTCTGCATTTTTGTTGTGGTTGTGCGTTTGTTAGTGTTTGTATCCTTAATAACCCCTTTCACTGCCAGCCACTTCCCTTTTATCCAGTGATGATGCACAGTGCAAGTGTTTATTGAAATCGATACCCCTTTTTTCTTCCAGATATCTTCAGACCGGTAACATGACTCCCAGCCGCTCTCCTACTCCGATCCAGGGCTACAGCGGGAGGGGCCCAATATCTCCCTCTGATGTCAGCTGGTAGGTCACGTGACCGCGGTGCTGGCTGTTCAGCCCCACCCGCTGTAGCCCTGGATTGGAGTAGGAGAGAGGCCAGGAATCATGTGCCCCGGCCTGAAGATATCTGAAAAAGGTATTTAGAGACATCGATTTCAATAAACACTTGCACTGTAATTTATAGCTGGATAAAACGGAAGGGCAGGCAGTGACATTTTTTGGAGGGCGGGGTGGCGGAGACTGCTCACAAAGACACGGGAGCTTGCAGGGAGGGAGGTGGAGAGAGCGGAGCTGCAGATAATGGAGGCACGTAAACTGACCACGGTGTCAGGGCTCCGCAGCCATGATAAACCATGGTCAGTTTACAGGGAGGGGAGGGCAGGATTAGCCAAGTGTGTTTTTTTTTTTTTTTTACAGCTTAGAGAGGGGGCAGGTTGGACAGCACAAGCACTGTGCCATTTACCCTGCTATAAGGGAACAGGAGCTATTTTTTTTTTTTTTGGGTTACAAACACTTTAGGTTGTTTAACCCAGGTACTGCACTATTGGAGGCTGCCTTTACTTTTGCCTGTGAGCTGTGTGGAGATATCCTTAAAGGGCAATTGTATCGCTCAGAGGGACCTGAGGACCATTATTTTATATGGGATTGATCTTTTTATGCATTATTGACCATGTGTTGGGTCTAAGATGAAGGCGAGTATGCATTTCGCCTGGTGAATGGCGCACTGGCTGTGACGTGGTGAAACTCTGTGTGTTAACTTGTGAAGCACCTTATGGGTTTGACTCTCTAGTGTGCAAATTTTTTATGAAGAATCACTTTTTAGAGCACAATTCAAGTGGACTTTTTTGGGACTTTGCACATTTTATTTTCTATTTTCTTATTCATTGTATTATTGCTTGCATTTGCACTTTAATTTTGCTATGAAATGTTTATAATTTTTATCTATTTGTATGTTTCTATATAGTATTTTTTTTTTGTTTTTTATATTTGCGCTTCACTGTCACATATCTATTTATTTACTTGGTATGGGAACACATTTGGTGATGGCAGCAGCCATACACTATAGATACCAATAGGTGGCAGCGCACAACTATTTCATTTATTATATATCGGAAAAGGTTTTTTACCTTAATGCAGAGAGTGCATTAAGGTTAAAAAAAAAAAAACCTTTTCCCTTTTTATAACCACTTTAAGGTCCACTCTACTACTTCATGGGCAATTCAGCATCATGCATCTGTTTGCAAGAATGCTGCCAGGTGTTCTTTTACTTGGGAAAGTAGAAAGACCGTGCTGGACCCACAAAGTTGTCCAGTTGTGGCAATGAGTACTGTAATGATGTAAATGATTTGATTGCTTGGCAAGAAGCTTCTACACCCCAGTTTCATGGTCTGTAGTGCTAAAGTGCAAGAAAAAAAATTGAATCACCACTTCTCTATTAAATAGTTAAAGCGGAGGTCCACCCTAAAATTAAACTTCATTCCAATAGCTTCCAAGTAATCTAAAAGAAAACATTTAAAAAAAAAAAAAATTCTTGCCTGCAAATTGCAGTGTGTTCCTTCACAGACAGAACACATGTGCAGGGAGGGAGGGGTGAGAGAAGAGATGTGTGAAGCTGCTCAGTCGGGACAGGCTGCAGGCATGCTGGAGGTGGAGTTGGATGGAGCAGTGTGAGGATTGGATCCTCTCCACGTAGGACAGCTACACTTCCTGAGCCATCAGCTGCACTGTCTGCATAGTGCACACAGTGACAAAGAGCAGAGGACAGAGCGGCATCGGAGGAGGGAGGAGAGGAGCAGGTGGATGGGTTTTCCGTGGACAGGAACCATTTTCTGCACCCCTCACTTACTTCTCATGGTGGCGGGGGGGGGGGCCTAATGTATATTCGCTCCATAAGACGCAGACACATTTTCCCCATATTTTTGGGGGATAAATATGCGTCTTATGGTCCGAAAAATACGGTAAATATGGTGACAAAGGACAACCCTGGCATGTCCCATTACATATTTTGACGGGCGAGGATAGTGTCCCATTGACCTTTAATCTTGCTGATGGGGCATTATAAAGGGCCATTATTTTCTGTATGAATTCCCCTGGTAATCCTACCTGTTCTAAAATTGCTACCATGAATTTCCAGTCTAAATGATCAAAAGCCTTCTCCGCATCTAGGGAAAGAAGGCAAAGAGGACTATTTGATCTCTGAGCCTAATCTATCAGGAAGCTTGTCTTTAGGATATTATCCCACGCATCCCACCTGGTCTAGTCTAGTTTTTAAATCCACATTTGTCAAAGAAATGGGCTGGTAGCTAGAACACTGTGAGGGTCTTTTTCTGGTTTTGCTAGGAGAGATGTATGCCTCCTGTGCATGTTTAGTGAATGGGCAATCTAGTTTAATTTCATTAAATAAATTAGCCAAGATTGGACTGAGCGTCTCTCCGAAATTGCTTGCAGAATATACCTGGAAATCCTGGAAATCCATAAGGCCCAGGGCTTTTGCCTGGTTTCAAAGATTTGATGACCTGAATGATTTCTAATGCTGTAAAAGGAGTCAGAAGGCTTTTTGCCTTCTCCTCCCACAAGCTGGGTAGGCATGTGTTCTGAATGTACTTATAAAGTTGAGGACAGCTAGAACGATCTGTGGTTAATATACTAGGATCCTTTAAATTACGAGGAGTAGTAATCATAGAAAGTCTAAGCTATTTGCTCAGTGGCATGTACAGGACTCCGCTCAGGGCAACACTACACTCATTTCCGTATTCATAAAGAACATGTTGTGCACATTTCTTATGTTTCACAAAAACCTGATCAAGCAGGGAGTACAATTCAGATATCTTCTGTTGAAGGAATTGAAAAGTAGAGGCCTAAGTTTTTTTTTGTTGTTTTTTTCCAATTCTAGTTCATAAATCTCTTCAAATAGAGAGACTATGGTGGAGGCCCTTTCCTTCTTTAATCTTGTACCGTGTGAAATTAATATTCCCCTCAATACGCACTTTAATGTCTCCTGCTTTATGGGTGCAGCTGTTGTCATCTTTATGGTCATCAAGAAAAGCTGAAATTGTCTCCACCATGGCCCCCACTGTCAACGGATCTTTTAATAGGTTCTCATTTAATCTCCATTTTGAATTTTATCGTATTGGGAACCGTCACTAAAAAAAACAATGTAAAATTATCCGACCATTTTTGTATGCATAATTCAGACCACGGTTCCCAATCCAATAAACCATGAGAAACCCAAAAAGTAAACTATCCTACTATACGTATTATGAGTAGCGGAGTAACGCGTGTAATCATTATCCACAGGATGTAGAACACAGCTTCAACCTATTTAATTGAGCAAATTACATATGTGGGTTACCCGTTGAGGTATCCATAGCAGGATCCATGTTAAATTTAGATCGCCTCCCAGGATTAACGCTCTCCTGGAAATCTCTAAGTTTTACTATAACCGTAGCCAGCATATAGTGGCTTGTCCCTGATTTGGCGCATATATATTAACTAGTGTAAAAGACTGTGCAAAAATTTTGCATTTAAAAAACAAATATCTACCCTCAGGGTTAGTTAACTCTTGCACCTCAGAAACTGGGATAGAGGAATGTTTACCAATCGCCACACTTCTTGATTTACCTCTTAAGTTATGGCTCAGAAACCATGTAGAATAATATCTAGTGGGCATTATCGGAGCTGAGGAGAGTTTGAAATGAGTTTACTGTAAAAACTGAATTTCTCTTATCGTCCATGGACTGACACAGCTCTCATACTGATTACATGTGGGTATATGTCCATGCTTGCAGGAGAAGACCTAGGCAGAATGTTAGATGTTAAAACATTCTAGAACAAACCAGAGCTGAACAGCCCCGCCCAGGGGGGCGGTCCCTCCGGACATTACCCTCCCATCTGCAGCTAGCAGCCCCAGTTTTTTTCTGCCTAGCAGAAGGAGAAGACGTGGCTCTCTCAGGAGCCAGTCTCCTGGAAGATTTTACTTTTCAATTTTATTCCTTTGGGAATTTTATTTTATTTTTGAGACCTTCAATCAACTGTCGGCTGGGCAACAGGTTGGGTACACTGGTATCCTCGTAGTCTTCCCTGTCCGACCATCGAGCGTGCTGTTCCTCGCCTTGTGTGCGTGAGACTCAGTTAACGACATACTCCAGGGGTTGCTTTTAGCTCCTGCGGTCCTCTCAATATTGAACAGTACCTGACTGTATCTCTCGCGGTGGACCGGGCCAACACCTACGCAGTACTACTCTGTGATAGGTCTGTCTGAAACAAGCCAGAGGGTCTCCCTGAACGGGACGGGTAAGTAGTCTCCTACTGCAGGTGAGTACATGCTGGCTGTGTTTCTTTCTTTATATGGGGCGGTTTCTCCCTGTCTCCCCCCCCCCCCCCGTTATGCTGCTCTCTGCACCCTGTACTGGTGCTGTGTGGGTGTGCTTGGGGGTCACTCTGGCCTGACTGGGGGCACTCCTCATGTCTGTTTTAATGGCTTGGGAGAGGTGCAGTGTTCTGGTGTGAGGTTGTACATACTGTTGGGAGTAATGGTTACATGCATGCTTAGCAAGCTAAGCTTCACAGGTTCGGTTCCTGAGGGAGGCTGTTTGTGTTCAAACAAGCCGCCCCAGCACTTGCCGTGCCACAGCCAGTGAGGGCAGGAGCTCCTGCCTTGTGGTTAGTGAACCGGACAACCGCTAAACGTGTGCGCCATTAGCGCTGTGAATTTTTAAATAAACCGCGCTCGGCGGCCATTTTGCCGTGGATCGATGGCACAGTAATGTATGCGGCCGGCGGCCATTTTCTTGTAGCCGCAGCGGTTTTGTCTCTGTTCCGGCCTCTATCGGCCGCTGCTGCAGCGCGAACCTCACAATCTCCTCAGTCAAGTCTCCTCACTCTCCCCAGGCTTCACCCGCGCGGCATTGCGGTTTCATACAGCGGAATGAGCGGTCCTTACAGGGGTTGGTGAGTACTCTGGGTATCCCCTCCTCAGCTTCAGCATAGCCAGTGGGTGGACTGTGTGTTACTCACTATGATAGTGTTTTAAAAATCTCAGAGGGTGGCAGTATGGAGTCTAGTTCACCTGCTTCTCCACACTTGTCTGAGGCAACTGGCAGTGCTCCTGCACCTGCGCAGTCCCTAGCGACTAGTTGTCGGCAGTCCTGGAATCATCCTTGTCAGGATGGAAGTGGTGTGCGAGCGCAAGGGAGCTGTAAAGCGCCCCCTCCCCACACATCCTCCTGTAGGGGAGTGTTCTGTCTCAGATATGGGCCTAGCTATTGCTGCTCAGGACCCTAGCTCTGAGGTATTTCATGTTTTTAAACAGGATATTCCCTGTGAGGAAGACCCCAGTTCTGAAAAATTGACAGGGTGCTTGTAAGTGAACTCATTGATGCTGTGAGGAACACTCTCAAGCTGAATGTTGAGGCTGAGGAACCTCAGGTGGAAGCTGTCTCCTTTGGTTCCTTTAAAGCCATTTATTCAAAAAGGTTTTTTGCATATGTGCCTTTTTTTGATACATTCATTGACTAAGTCTGGGATAAGCCGCAGGAGACTTTGACGGTCCCGCGGCGCCTAGCCATAAGGGTGCACCTTTAAGGAGGACCTGGTTAAGAAGGGGCTCTCCCCCCAGTGATCGACCCCCCGGTCGCCCGTTTGAATAAGGCTACCACGCTCCCAATGGAAGGGACTCCTGCATTTAAGGATCCCACTGACAGGAGGTCAGAAGTGGTGAGTAGAACTAGGTTTACCTTATTGGGGTCTGCCTTACGCCCTATAGGGGCGGCGACACTTGTGTCTCAAGACACTCGCAGGATGGGCAAAGATTTTGCACCAAGACGGTTTAGGAGCATAATCTCCCTCCTGAGACCTTTTCCCTGGCTCACCAACTGGCACAGGGTTTAGTCTCTGTGTGCGATGCCACTTTGGATGCGGCCCCTTTTATTTCTGGGGCCTCTATCTGCTGTGGTGCTGCGTCGACTTGTCTGGCTGAAATGCTGGTCGGCCGACCTAGCTTCCAAATAGCTCCTGGCTGACTTGCCCTTTAAGGGCGGTGGACTGTTTGGGGCCGCCCTGGATGCCATTATTATGGATGTCACAAGGGGTAAGAGCACCTTCCTTCCTCAGTCTGTTATGGACAAAGGAGCCCCACCGTAGGCCGGGTCCTTCCTTTCCGGCAAAGGAGAATGAGTTTCTTCTCGTCAGTCAGAATCCACGGGTAAGCGGCTGGGGGACATAAGCGTCCCTGGGTGCGTAAGCCTACCAAGCAAGTTCCCAAGCCCACCGCCACATGGAGTCTTGTCCCTGCCCTGGATTTTTGTACTCACCGTAAAATCCGTTTCTGACGTCCATCTCTCTCTCTCTCTCTCTCTCTCTCTCTCTCTCTCTCTCTCTCTCTCTCTCTCTCTCTCTCTCTCGCTTTCTCTCTCGCTTTCTCTCTCGCTCTCTCTCTCTCTCTCTCTCTCGCTCTCGCTCTCTCTCGCTCTCTCTCGCTTTCTCTCGCTCTCTCTCGCTCTCTCTCGCTTTCTCTCGCTCTCGCTCTCGCTCTCTCTCTCTCTCGCTTTCTCTCGCTCTCGCTCTCTCTCTCTCTCGCTTTCTCTCTCTCTCTCTCTCTCTCTTTCGCTTTCTCTCGCTCTCTCATATATATATATATTTATTATACAATCTCTCTCATCTCTATCCCTCTATATTCTTCTTTTTTTTTTTTCTTTTTTTTTTAAAGCTGAGACCCTAGAGAATAAGATGGCACTCATTGCAATATTTAATGTCACACTTAATTTGCACAGAGGTCTTTCAAAAGCATTTTTTTGGGAACAAATACATTTCAATTAATAAAAAAATAAAAGAAAATGTAAAGTTGGCCCAATTTTATTTATTTTTTTGTATAATGTGAAAGAAGATTTTACTTTGAGACTCGTGATCTTTATTCTAAGCCAAAAAAATTGCGATTCTCATTTTATCCAGAATTAAATGGCTCTACTCTCCCCTCATTGGCTCTCTAACTTTGACTGACGACAGCGGGAGCCAATGACTCCGCGCTGCCATCTTAGCCAATGAGGGAGAGTCTCAGGCAGCCGAAACACTCCTGCAACATCGATGGATTGAAATGGGGCTCAGGTAAATATCAGGGGGGGGCGGGCGCTGCTGCACAGAAAAACTTCTGACTTTACAAACACTTTAAAGAGGCTGTAAACCTCCATAGGTAAGTTGTACATATAGGTAAGCCTAGAATAAGGCTTATCTATAGGTACTGTAAATATATCATAAAGTGTGCCGTTCAGGAGATATTTACTTTTTACTGCGCTGATGTCCTAGGCGTATGCGTTCTGAAAGAATGACCGGCCCGTGCCGTTTCTTCAGACGAATGTGCCGTGACCAGCGGCTCCCGTGCGCTTGCATGGGAGTGAGGTCAAGCGGCTCCAGCCAGTCACGGAGCCAGAGTCCGCGGCTCTGGAAGGAAGATGGGCAAAGATGGATGCTGCCTGCAGCGGGGACGATGCGGGCTACGTTTGCAGATGTCACATAATGTGCTAGTATGCGATGCATACTAGCACATTATGCCTTTACTTTGCAGGGAAGAAGGGAACAAAAGCCCACCAGGGTTTACTTCCTCTTTAAGTGAATATACCTCCTGCCATGCTCGAGGGTTAAAACAGGTGGTGAGGAGGCGATGCAATGTCTGTCTTCAGAATGCAAAGCAGCGTGTAAACAAGCACATAGATTTTTCTGTGATGTATTACTTTTGAGATGGATGTTGGTTATGGGATATATTGCAAAAAGGTCCTTAGTATAAGGTCCCTAAAATAAATAAATCTTGCCCTCTCTCTTTTCCGCTTTGTCGGTTTAAATTAAAACTATCAAGCTTGTGTTATCCTAAGTCTTGCTTGTCCAATGGTTTAGTTACCCACTGGTTTAATACATTCATGTCTTGCATATGGTTATCGGTTTGGCTTTTATTGAACCATAACCAATGTTTTTCTACTTGTGCTTAGAGTATGTATTTGTACATATTACCCCAGAAATCTCAAATGTTTCTCTGATCATGTTCAGTAATGGCTTTCTTATTCAAGTCTCTTCAAGAAACTTTACACTCTGTTAAGCCCCGTACACACGGTCGGACTTTTGCCCAACAAATTTCGTTTTAAGCAAGTTGGACCAACAATCCGACCGTGTGTATGCTCCATCGGACAAACTTTTTTTCGTTTGGTTTTGTTTTCATCGGACAAAAGTTGGGTCTGCAAACGGACAAACTTTTGCCCAACAAAAGTCCGATGGAGCAAAGTCCTACCGTGTGTACAGAAAACCATAGGACTTTTGTCCGATGGACAAAACAACTAATGTTAAAATCAACCAACAATAGCAGAAGTTGACCAAAGGGTGGCGGTAAAGAGCAGAAAAACCATGTGATGTTGCAAAAAGTTTTGGGAAAGTTTGCAGAAAAGTCCTGTGTTGTGTATGCTATGGGTGTGCCTGGCCAACTCCGTTCGGACAAAAATCCACGGAAAAGTCAGATGGAAGTCCGACCGTGTGTACGAGGCTTTAGGTTGATGAATCTAAATATTTGTTTAACTTTGCAGATGTTTTCAGCTGGAATGCAGCTTCCAACGTTGGATGAGATCAGCAAAAAAGAGGTGTCCATTAAAGAGGCAATGAATTATAAATTCAATGACCAGGACATTGAGGATGTAAGTGTGAACACATTTTTTCAACTTGGCAGATACTAAGGTTTAAAGGGGGGGGGGGGAGCCTAAGTTGTATTTTTATAAAGATGTTCCTTCCTGCATATCCTGCCTAACCTGAACCTGTATAAAAAAAGATGTGTGTACTTGATATGCTTCTGGTTCCCCCTGTGTCAGTATCTGCTGCATGAGATTTCCAACAATGGCTGGGCTTATGGGTGATGTTGCAGCTCTCAGAATTCACAGCTATTAAGCACTTCCTTACACAGAGCTGCAGAATACCCCAACCGGAGCAAAGGCAGGATAAGTAGACAGGGGATGCAACAATTTTAAGAATACTTATGATCTTCAGGTTTTCCTTCCTAAGACAATAGATTCATTGTGTGTGTTAACCGGCACACTGTTGGAATGCATGTAGCTTCACTCCCTTGGCTTTATACAGCTATATGCTGTGTCTGTGATTTCACTCCTTTCAGCTGAATTTCAATGTGATCTGACTTTCTGCTTTCTTCCTTGGTCAGCCCTGATACTACATCTCTCATAATCCTTTGAACCTCTGTAGTTTCAGGGTGGACTGTGGGAGTCACTTGCACCAGTTCTGGGAGTTGATGTGGGTGGGTCTTAGGGTTACTGTGGGTGATTCTGGGCATTCATGTGGGTGGTTAAAGGGGAGGAATGGAATGTTATCACAGTCCATTCCTCTCTGCAGTGAACACTGTGCTTTTTGGTGTGTAAACAAGGGGCTGTATGTACCCCAACTGATTGGAGGAAATGGGTACAAGGGGATTCTGTTACCCCTCTTGGGTTAAAAGGGACTTTCAGATTAATGAGCCCCACCCACAGACTCGCAACCAACCTGTTAGGGTTGTGTGGAAGAGGCTGTTATCCTCATCAACATGGGGGCGGGTTGCTTTGCTGGGGTGGTTTACCCTCTAGAAAGGCCCCCCATATGTAGAGAGTATGTGGCCTGGTAAAATTTCTAGAGGGGACTGTACGTTTGCTACCCTCCCCTATTCTGGCGTAACAGACTACATGCTTGAATTCTGGCCTGTAAATTTTTGGGACGTCTACACTTTTTTTTTTTTTTTTATATTTTCTGTGGGCGAACCCTGTATATTCATATTAGACCCTAATTCTGAAAGAGAATCTGTTAAGTAAAACCATTTATTTTTGATTTAGTGTTCCCCTTTATGAATATAGCAGACCATGTACCCAGATAAGGGTCTGGTATGAATAGTAAAGAGGACCATCACATTTTAGTTTGGCCGCATTACCATTTCTATTCATGTTGGACCCTATTCCTGGATGAGGGTCTGTTATGATATTAAAGGGGAGCCCCAATCAGCTTTTAATTTTTGACAGAGTTCTTTTATCATTATAGCTGACCCTTATCCTGGATGAGGGTCTTGTATGAATATTGGGGAGAAAAGCACACTTTAGTTTTGCAGCAGAGTTACCCTTTATAATCAAAGATCTTAATCCCAGATGAGGGTCTGGTATGGATAGTTTCGTTTTGCGGGGGTAACCTTTATTTTATATTCATATAATATAATAAGATAAGGGTCTGTTATCAAAGGGGAACAATAGACGGCTTTTCATTTTTGCCACAGAGTTCCCTTTTTATAATCATACCAGATCCCAATTCTGCACTAGGGTCTGGTCTGGATGTTAAAAGGGAACCCCACATTTTTCTTTTGTGTCAGAGTTGCCCTTTATATAAGCTTTATATAGCGCCAAAACTTTGATCAGTGCTATACAAAACTAAAGCAAAAAGTACAGTTATAATAATTAATTACAGGAGGAATCGGAAGGCCCTGCTCATTAGAGCTTATAATCTCAGAGGGAGGGATGCAGGAACTATTTGGCACTACTGCCCACAATCGCATCACATCCCATTCTAGTGAATGGAGCCACGCTGCAACCTCACTGCAATTACACACAATGTGCATGTTTGAATCGCAGTAGTCCGGCATTTTTTTTTAGAAGAATTTTATTAGAAGAAAAAATAACGTTGTACCTGTGAGAGGACTGTGGACAATACACAGAAAAAGAATGGCATCTAACAGAGTACAACTAGGTCAGCACTTGACCAGGAGGCATATCATCAGACATTTCAGGTTATATATATTAGTGTTGCTAAACCTAGTCATAGGGCACTTATACACACCGCTAACAGGACCATCCATCTACCTATTCAGCGCGGAGGGGGGGGGGGGGAACAGAAATGTAACACCAATTAGTACAAACCCAGGGGGAGGGAGGGGAGGGGAGGAGTCCTTGTCACATCCTCAAACCACGATCTACACCGTGAGGTGTCTGGCCTCAACCCATCTTGACCATATTTTCAGGAACTTTTTAGGACAGTTGCGACCCATGTACGTCAACTTGTACAATGGGAGCGTGTCATTCACCAGATTCTTCCAAGCCGAGATCCGGGGTGGCTCAGGCATTTTCCAATTAATCAGAATGGTTTTCCTAGCATAATACGCACAGTAAAAAATAAAGTATTGTATGTGTGTTAGTGGGGAGGTTGTCAGTTATACCCAAAAGAAGGATCAGGGGGTCAAGTCGACGGAAACACCACTAAGTGATCTAATGTCAGCGGTCACCTCCTGCCAAAACGTCTGTATCCGGGAGCAACTCCAGACCATATGGATAAAGTTTCCTACACCCTCTCGGCAGCGCAGACACCGATCGTCTGCCAGGCGATAGATGACCGAAAGCCGCTGTGGCGTGTAGTAGACCCTGTGAAGAAACTTGATTTGAACGAATCGGTCCCTGGCAGCTATCATAAGGGGGATGTACTGCTGTAGGCCCTCGGACCAATCTTCCTCCGTCAGTTTGGTATATCCCTCTGCCAGGCACTGAATGCTCTGTCAGCACCACTGCCACCAGCACAGATGAGCCTAAAGTATATGGAGGACAACGCTCTGTTACTAGCCGCAAGAAGTCTCTCAACCGAGTGTGGGGCTAAGGAGATCGGTTCCGGGAACTGAGCCCTAAGTGCATGTTGAAGCTGCATAAATCTAAAATACATCCAGGGAGGAAGCGAGAATTTGTCCTTCAGGTCCCGAAAGGAGAGGAGACGGCCCCCCGGCATAACATCCCGGAGGGTCTTAAGATGGGGCAACTCCGGGTTTCCCCAAAGGGGAGTATAGGGAGAACAGGTCCGGGGCTTCATCAGGGACCCCGAAACTCGTCTCCACACTCCAATGGTTGCTCTCATAGGGGAAGTGATATGTATGCTAGAGCGAGGCCCTCGGTACACTAAATTGCTAAGTTCATCATAGGAGCCCAATATTGCCGCCTCAAGATTCACTGCGGGGTTGGAATGGTCCTGCATGAACCACCATCTCGCTGAAACCAGGACCGCCGCCCAGTAATATTTTTTAAAGTTGGGTAGTGCCAGGCCCCCCGACAATGGGAGCTGGAGCGTGGATCTAGCCACTCTAGGGACCCTACCCTGCCACACAAATGTTCCAATCGCCTGGTCCATTTTAGTAAAAAAGGAATTAGGTATGCTAACAGGAGTGTTCCGAAATGCATAAAGGAATTTAGGGAGGAAGGACATCTTTATCAAATTAATCCTACCTACTGGGGTCAGCGGCAGGGTCTTCCAAGTGTTGCATTTGAGGGTAAAATTTTGCATAATCGGGCGAACATTGGCTTCCAAGTAGTCCGGCAGGCTCCTCTGAACATATATGCCCAGGTACTTAAATCTGTCGACCCAGTGAAGGGGGGCCGGTAAGTCAGGAGGAGGGGTCATCAGGCGTAAAGGAAAGAGCACAGATTTGTCCCAATTTTTTTTAATGCCAGAGAACCTGCCAAACCGCTCGAAAATCTCAAGGGCCGCCGCCAAGGAAGCATGAGGGTCGCCCAAATACAGGAGGGTATCATCTGCGTACATGGATATTTTCTCGACCAGGGGTGGCACCTGGATGCCAGCTACCCTATCGGAAGAACGTATCAGCGCAGCCAACGGTTCAACTGCCAGGGCAAAGAGGGTGGGAGAAAGGGGGCAGCCCTGTCTAGTGCCTCGGCAGAGTGGGAAGGCCGCAGACAAAATACCACCGGTACGGACCCTAGCCGTTGGACGAGAATACAATAGCTGTACCCACGAAACAGACCGGTCCGAACCCAAACTTTTGCAGCACTGCCCACAGGTATTCCCACTCCACCGAGTCAAAGGCTTTTTCAGCATCCAGGAGGCAACCACCTCTGTCCCCCCTCCCCCAGCCACTCAATCTATCACTGTAAAAAGCCGTCTAACATTAATATCTGTGCCTTTCCCAGGCATAAAGCCTGTCTGATCACCATGCACCAGGGACAATATCACCTCATTAAGTCGAATAGCCAGGATCTTGGTAAGGATCTTAGCATCGACATTGAGCAAGGAGATGGGCCTGTACGAGGAGCAGAGCTCGGGGTCCTTCCCCGATTTAGGGATAACCACAATAATATCGCTCTCAGCATCAAGGGCGGCAACTGGGATTCTCCGAACGAGGTCTGGAGGACCTCCCTCAGCGCAGGGGTCAACGATTCACTATGCGTCTTGAAAAATTTGGCTGGAAGGCCATCTTCTCCCGGGGTTTTCCCCGTCTGCATAGATGCCACGGCCCTCTGAATCTCTTTCAAAGTAAACGGGGCATCCAGTCTCGACCGGGTCTCCTCCGTAAGCATGGGGAGGTCTACAGAGTCAAGGTAGGACCGGAGTTCAGCTACGGTGTAGTCGGCCCTGTAGGAATAAAGATCAGCATAGTAGGAAGCGAAACACGAGTTAATCTCAGTCGGATCCGTCAGAAGGCTCCCCGTCACGTCTCTAATATTAGCCACCGGAGTGGATACCGCCTGCTCTCTAGAGAGCCAAGCCAGCATGCGTCCGGTCTTCTCCCCCTGCTCAAAGATCCTCTGGGACTTATATAGCAGTTGTTTTTTTGCAGCCGAAACCCTAAGCAACTGAACCTCGCGGAGCGCCGCCGAGAGGGCCAAGCGGAGGCTCTCCCCCCGGTCTCCGCATACCTAGCCTCCTGTGCCTGGGCATAAGATTCCGCCTGCAGCAAAGAGTCTCGGGAGGACTTGCGGGCCGAGCCAATGACATCCTGATATTGCACCCGAACATAAGTTTTAAAGCACTCCCAACTAGTGGGGGATTTACGGGGGGGGAGGGGTCAGAAGACCAAAAAGACACTATGGCCAAATCTACCTGTGGCTCTACTCGTTCATCCGTAACCCAGTACCTGGAAAGCCTCCAGAGGCAATTAGCCGGAGTTGTAGATGTCTGGAGCCGCAGGAGAACAGGGGCATGGTCTGAGATGCCTCTGGGAAGGGTAGTCACCTCCCGCACCTTGGCCAGGACTGGACCGCTGACATAGATGAGGTCAATTTGGGACATCGCTAAGTACGTGGCAGAATTGCACGTGTATCCCCTAGTACGAGGGTGTTTCCATCGCCACACATCTGTAAGGCCTATCATTGAGGCCCAGCGAGAAAGTGGGGAGTCTAAAGCTGGATCCTGAGCCAGATTGTCCAGATTCGGACAAGGGACCATGTTGAAGTCCCCAGCCAAGACAACCGCAGCTGTTGGAAATTCAGCCACTAGCTGTGCTATCCTGGCTAGGAGTCCAACCGTGGCAGGGGGAGGGATATATAGGCCCACCAGCACCATAGAGAGACTGTCAACTATGGCATGTAGTAGGACGTATCTGCCTTCAGGGTCTAACTTCAAGTCTAATAAAACAAATGGCAGGGACTTGCGTATGAGTATGCTAACCCCCCTAGCCCGGGAGGTGTGTGTAGAGTGGTAATAGTAGTCCGGCATTTAGGTGGTTAAAATAGGTTATGAAAGATGATACAACACCTCACTGCCTATCAAATGCTCTCTAAAGAGAGCTCTAAATGTAAATCGCTCTTCAGTCAGCAAAGCATATGTAAATGAGGAGTAAAAAAACATTTCTCATGTCATACCTGTCTTGCAGCTGCCAAAGAATATTGGCACGCTGCAAGACTACAGATGAAGGGCTCTGGGCGTTTATTGTGAAGTGGTTTCTTTAATGTGTAAAAGGAATCTGTTCACAAAAACCTGGGTTCTGTGGGGCAGGATTGGTGGGGGTGGGATCTGAAGGGCGAGACTCTCCCTGTTCATATTGGACAGCATATTTAACTGGAAGAAATTGGATGCTAATGGTGAGCCATTCAATCCTGCCCAGCATCAGCACAGTGAGCTTTCCAGAGGAGCAACTGACTGAAAGAAGGTCTTTCCTTCATCGAGAAAGCAACAATCTGGGGGGTGGGTCTTCAGGGGGCAGAATCTGAGAAGGCTGGGCTTTCCCTCTATTAAACAGAGCAGCATCTTAGCTGGGTGGGACTGAATGCTAGCTACTCTGGTAACTGCAGTAAGTGGCTGTGGAAGGGACAGTCGATCAGCAGGGAATGCTGTGTCACAAGACACAAAGCAAAAACAACTTCTGCTGAGAGCCCTGCACGCTCCCTGCATGGTAGCCAGCGGGATCGGTAAGCTCCTGATGCATACTTGCGATCCAGAGCTTTTCTGATAATGTGACAGATAGTCACAGCTGTCTCATAATCCGCGTGCCCACCTCCCCTGCCCAGAGCCTAGGGGTAGAAGAGGAGTTCCGGGTATAGTTATTTTATAATGGCTACGTTGATCCAGCTTGGACTAATGTAACTATGCATATACCATACCTGGTGGATGCCTCTGGAAGCTGGAAATCACTGACGAAGACACGGTTATGCCAGTAATGTCCACTTGCTTCCAGATCCCACGCTGGGAAGCTGCCCTGGTGCATTCTGAACACAGGAACTTGGCCGCTCAGCATGGGTACCATTCAGAAAATGCTTTGCATTTTTTTAAATTTATGTAAAGCATTCTCTGATTGTACAAGGCGGAGAGGCTGGGCGGTAATAGTGATGCCCAATTTGGGTATCGGTGTAAATATTTATAAAGTGTCCATACCAAATTGTATTCACAAATTGCATCTGATGGCATTTGTTTTCAGTGACTTGTTAATTACAGCTAGAACAAGTGATACAAATCCTGTACCTAAGTGTGGGTAAAAAACTGGAATGCAATTTTGCAAATAAATATTTTGATTTGCCCTTTTACAAGATACTTAGGATAGCTCTTTCCAAGTAGTAAGGTTCTTCTCTGGTGGTACCCTCTAACAGCCCCATAGGCGGAGAGTTTTTAAAGGAAAATTTTACTAAAAATAATCATAAAAGCATAGGTTTTTGCAATTGAACCTGCAGAGCAATGCACCCACGACTGAGGCTGCTGAGAGCTGTCTGCCCATACCTCCCATACGGGCAGACAGTTACTCATTGAGAACTGCGTTGTCTACCACAGTGGTTTATCAATTTGGGCCCCAAAATGCACTGGAACAAACGTGTCCTTAACTAGTGCAACTACTGATAGCACAGAATCTCATGACAAAGGAGTTCACATTGTTTTCATTAGAATTCCTATGCGACTTTGCTAAGATAAAGTGTGTGTGTGTGTGTGTTTTTTTTTTTAACCCTCGCCTCTTTTCCCAGGTCACCCTTGCTGCTTTACAAACTCAATCCAAGCAGATTAAAGTTACACCTGAGCGTAGCGGAAACGTGCATTTTATTTGCAAGTACATGCGCACAGGGCAGCCCTTTCACATGAAAGCGCAATGTGAGTTTGCAGAGTGTTTCCAAAAAGCATGGCAAAGCGCACCTTTTCCGTGCAGATCGCTGCACGTTTGGAAGCAGGCAGATGTGAATGCAAGTTTGACGTGCGTTTGCAGCACGTTATAGAAACCCACACAAAAAAAAGAATTTTTTGCGTGGGTTGCCGTGTGTTGAGAAATGCGCAGATGCGAGTGTGTGCTTGCCACATGTTATCAAACACACAGCAAAACACACGTTTTTTGGGCAGGTTGCGATGTATTCAGAAATGTGCAGATGAAAATGCCTAAAGGGTGCAAGTGTTACACACATTTGTGCATTATTAAAACATATAGCCAATTGTGCATTTTTTGAGCGGGTTCAGAAACTAGGAGAAGCGAACCCAGCCTAAATGATAACTCAAGAGTGATGCGTGTTTGCCACACCTTTCCAAAACATGTGGCAAAGCTCATCTTTTCGGTGCAGGTTGCCGTGTGTTGGGAAACATGAAGATGCAAATACAGCCTTAACGGCAACAAAAAGAAACATGCATATTTATACAAGTAAAATGGCGCAAAAGTGAAAACCAAAAAAAAGTATCCAATGGTGAACTAACAAAAAAGTACTGAATGAGCATACAATTATATGCACAAAGAGGCAACAAGTCCACTCTTTGTGAAGAAGTCAATGATTGATGCACATTGGCGGTGCAGGTGCAGTATGCTGGATGGTAATATAAATGGGATATGGTGTGGGAGGGATCAAGAGAGGAAAGAGTTAAGTCCGCGCTCACGGCAGCCATCCAGGGGGAACAGAACTCATGTTCCCAAACACTGAAAAACACAAGTACAGGAAGCGCCTCTGAGTGCAGACTGTATAAAAAGTTTAATCAAATAGAAAGGTTTGTAAAAACACTCACATTTAAGTGGTTAGTTTGTGCATGATAAGATCCCAAACAACCAGGGTCATCAGTGATATGTCTCTATGGAGCCGATGGATGTGCTGTCTCTGCAGTCGTCTCTGTAGCCACTAGATGGTATACAGCCGGAAGCAGTGGATGGACATCAGCGCGAGGCTTGAGGAGACTGTAATCCAGGCGAGGAGAGATGATGTCACTGGAATGCGCGACGTTTCTCGAGCTGGCGTGTTGTGAATGACGTGACGGCTGCGCTCATTCTTCAGCTCCTCAAGCCACGCTCTGATGTCCATCCACTGCTGCCGGCTGTATACCATCTAGTGGCTACAGAGATGACTGCAGAAGACCGCACATACATCGGCTCCATAGAGACAGATATCACCGATGACTCTGGTTGTGTGGGACCTTATCATGCACAAACTAACCACTTAAAGGTTTTACAAACCTTTCTATTTGATTAAACTTTTTATACAGTCTGCACCCAGAAGCGCTTCCTGTTGTGTAAGAAACATGCATATGCAGTGCATTTTGTAAAAACTGGTGATCATCGCACGTGATTTGCAGGCAGGTGCTGTACAGTTGCTTGTTACCTAAATATGGGTGTAACATGTTACAAAAGGTGAACGTATTCTTTAGGCTCAGTTCAAATATATGCAGTGTGGGAAACACAGCAACATATTCAATTGTAAGCCCTTTATTAGCACTTTGGGCATCTGACAGTAACCAGCTATCACACCTAACAAAACAGTAATTACAAGTGCAACCAGCTTTATTTTTTACCCCCTAGAAGAATTTCATGTTTATGGTAACTTTTTACCCATATAAAAAAAAAACTATATGTACAATGCATTATTAAACATTGTTTACAGTAACGAGAGATTATATCTATTTTGTATACCAAGTTCCAAGAACTCAGAAGACATGGGGTCCTTAACGCACCATACAGCAGTGTCTTTTATGGGTTACTTAAGGGCTGTTAATCTTTTCATAGTCTAGGGACCATGCCAGTATGCATGGCGTAGTGCAGTGTAGCTGTGACCTGGGAAGTGAGTGTTTGACTGCAGATGAAATGTCACGTGTGTAGCCAGTTTTGGGTTTCCCCATTCTCTGGAACTTTCTTGTCATGTGTTATAAGATCTTCTGTATTTAACTTTTTTTCAATGTAGATTGTTAAAGAGAAGGAACGCTTCCGAAAAGCTCCATCGAATTATGCCATGAAGAAGACACAGCTTATGAAAGATAAGGTAAAAATCCAGTCACACAGAGGGAATTCTAAAAGATATTGAATCCTTGAATAGATTCACGTGTAAGAAATGAAAGGATAAGCTCACTTAAAAATAATAAATACATGCACATTTTTTTGCAGGTAATTTTATTTTTTCTTGGGAGCCTGCAGAGTAATTGCATACATGATTATTAAATTGTGGGTGCAGTGTCAGCCTCCTGCAGACTCTCTGTACAGCGGTCTTCCCGTACAGGCAGACAGCTACTGAAGAGCAGGTAGATCAATGAGCCTTCCAGCACCCTTGCAGTTCATTGAGAACTACAAGCTATCTGCCATGATGGCAGACAGGATTTGTAGTCATTCATTCACAGAACTGTGTGAATGAGGCTGCTGTATGGGTGGAGCCCCCCAAACCTTGCTATTTTGATCCCCTGACCGCTGCTATGGGAAAGAGGGGAATCGGGATGTGGGGAGAGGTTAGTTTAAAATGTTACGCGTTACACCTTAAAAAGGTTCTAAAGGGAGGAGGTTTTTTTTTTTACCATGCATTAAGGTAAAAATATACCTGGGTGTGCAGCTCCTGCCCCAGCCAACCCGAGACCCATCTCAATCCAGTATTGTGCATGAGAGCAGCTGCTTTCTCGGGTCTCTCTCTCCTTATTGGCTCACACAGCAGTGGGAGCGATTAGCTCCTGCTGTAATGTGTTATGTTGTAATATGTTGTGAAAGGAACTTATCCTTTAAGTACACTTTCAAAAATGGACATAACTTGTATTGATTTAATGTTTTTGTCGTAGATCTACATGAGTTATTCCAGAATGTCAAAGCTTCAAAAGCATCTGCTAGTTTTCTATACAGTGGCGATGTGGTTAGCACTTCTGCCTGTTGGCATTAGGGTTGTCGGTTTGAATCCCAATCATGCACTACCTGCATTAAGTTTGCATGTTCTCCCTGTGCCTATGGTTTTTTCCCACACTCTGCTGGTAGGTCAATTGGCTCCGGTCTAAATTGGCCCTAATTAGTGTATGTATGTGAGTTGGGGACCTTTATATTTAAGGTCCTTAAAGAACAGGGTCTGATGTAAATGTACAATATATATATATATATATATATATATATATATATATATATATATATATATATATATATATATATATAGAAAGCACTGTTTTTAATTGATTGCGCTATATAAGTACATAAAATAAAAAAATTAGGACTTTTTACTGCATACATTTTTTTTTCTCTGTTGAAATTCTTAAGTACCGTATGTACTTGAGTATAAGCCGAGTTTTTCAGCAAATTTTTTGGGTGCTGAAAATGCCCCCTTCGGCTTATAATCGAGTCTGTGTCCATCTTCACATTTGGGTGCCTGATCCTGGCCAGCCGTAGGTCCCCTGGACCCCAAACTTGGCACACATGTAGCCCCACTCGTCCTCTATAAGTGAGCAAAGATTGTTGTGCGGGGGACCTATGGCTGGGGAGCACTGATTCTTTAAAGCCGGGCACCCCTTCCATAGACTCCTATGTTAAACGGCTATTTCTCTGGTGATTTTGGGCACCCGGTACTGGCCGGCCCCAGGTCCCAGACCCCAAACTTGGCACATATGTAGCCCCACTCTACAAGTGTACAAAGTTTGTAGTCCAGGGGACCTATGGCCGGGAAGCACCGAGTTTTTATTTTTATTTTTTTCTTCAAAGCTGGGCACCCCTTCCATAGACTCCCATGTTAAACGTCAGTCTAGTCACACAGCGCCGGAGATCAGGTAGGGAGATTGGGCACAGTGAGGCATGCACATGGGCACTCGAGTCAATACATTTCCCAGTTTTTTGTGGTAAAATTAGGTGCCTCGGCATATATTCGGGTCGGCTTATACTCGAGTATATACAGTATCTGAATTAAGAATTTACATAATTGGTGTGTGCAGTTAAGGGATCACATGATCTGAAAAAAAAAGTCTGGGCTATGTTTTTTTTTTTATTATTTCCTATCTTTATTAAACCATTTTCCATTTTATATACAATACATTCAATCCCCTTTCCCTCCACCCCCCCCCCCCCCCCCCTTATCCCATACAAAACAAGTAATAGTGATAATATCTTAAAACCAATTCTCTTCCTCTTCCTCGAACCCCTCCTTTCCTACTCCTTCCCTCCCCTAATTATCCCTAGTCACTCATTCACACCCGTTCCTTCCTTCCATCTTCTCACTCATCCCTCCCTATCTTAAACATCTTTTCTTCTATTTAATTAGTGTTTTCTCTCCTGCCTGGGCTATGTTTTTAGAGGAGCACCAATCGGGGTTTGATAATTTATAAGTAACGACCACTATATATACAAATGTAAATTCAACCAGTCTCGAGTGGGAAAACTGCAGAGGTAAAAAAAAGTTAAGGTTACAAAACCGTTGCTACAAGGCAGGATGGATCCATGCTTTCATGTTTACGGCTAATTCTTAACCTACCATTTGAATGTTGCAGCTGAAATCAAGACTCCTCAGACCAGGCAACATTTTTGCAATCTTCTATTGTTAATTTTGGTGAGCCTGTGTGAAATGTAGCCTCAGTTTCCTGTTCTTAGCAGAAGTGGCACTGGTGCGGTCTTCCGCTGCTGTAGCCAGTCTGCTTCGAGATTCAATTTATTGTACATTCAGTGATGGTATTCTGCATACCTTGGTTGTAACGAGTGCCCATTTGAGTTAGTTTGCCTTTCTATCGCGAACCAGTTAGTCCATTCTCTTCTGACCTCTGACAGCAACAAGGCATTTTCGTCCACTCAACTGACACTCAGTGGATGTTTTCTCTTTTTGCACCATTCTCTGTAAACCCTAGAGATGGTTGTGTGTGAAAATCCCAGTCAATCGTCAGTTTTCGAAATACTCAGACCAGCCAGTCTGGCACCAACAACCATGCCACGTTCAAAGTCTTTTTTTTTTATTAGAAATGTTTATAAAACTGAAACAAGTATACATAACCGATACAATCAGAAAATAAAATATTGCCATCATATGGATTCCAGGCAAGAATAGTACATGGTACGTTATAACGAGCACATACAAAGAACAATCCTGTACAGTAGGTACATCTATAAGCTAGGCATAGAAAATAAAGAAACCTCATTGAGCAGGATATAGAATACATCTAAAATACAATGAAATGCAAATTAGCCCAAGATCCTGTCCATTACCAATTTAGTAGGAGCAATGCCCGGGACTGCCAACCAATCACCCCATATCTGATCAAACGTACTAGGGCTTCCTCTATGCTGGAAAATAATTTTTTAAGTCTTAAGGTCCTCGAGTGAACAAAGCCTGCCACTATGGAAGACCTGCTGTAGGTGAATTATACCCCAGCGCTTCTACAATCCCGCACATGGCAGCTTTGACAGTCCCTCATACCCAGAGTTGTGCCAGAGTGGACTATATATTCTGTAACGCCTTGCAATAAACGTACTTTCAACCATATTTTCTGTATCAAAGAATACGTTTGATAAAGCCTGTTTGAATATTTAGTATTTTAGGTTCCTGGGTATGTCCTGAGTTCCCATTTGGTATGGCATAATGTGCAGAGGAGGATATGGAATTAACAGTATTTGGACTACTTCCAAAAGCCCCAATAAAATGTTGCATCTGAGATGCCAATGGAGCCACAGATTAGGTAATGCATAATCCCCCCACTATCTTTAGGTCACTGGAGTATTTTTAATTTGATCCTTGGGGACTTATCCTTCCATAACAAAGCACAAAAGATTGTTAACCAGCCTGTAACCTTTAAATGCTTTTAACGCTTTTTGATGCCAGGCCCTGCGCTCCACTTTTAAATTCAGCTGGCTTTTTGTAATTTTTTGCATTGCTTTTTTTTTTTTTTTTTTTTTTAGCCTTACGCCTTTTAGAGTTTAAAAGACCCCCTAACCCGTATATTTTCTGAACGCACTTGACCATTAGAATAAAAGGAAGGTGCTACTGATTTTTAAGGCCCTGCAATATTTGTGCAAATGTTTATCAAATCAATATTTTCTCTACAAATACACTAAAATTATTAGCAGATAAAAACACAGCAAATTTTTACAAAATTCCTACTAAATATAAAGGCGAACCTGTATTGAATTAATAACAAATATTTGTAAATTTTACATTGTGCCTTTTTTGCGAAATGGTGAAAATTGAATGTGCACAAAAATTTAAATGTCTAAATTTCTCTAATTTTGAGTTTTTAATCTTACACTTACAGCTTCCAGGGTTTATAAAAGACCCCCCAAACTGTATATTTTCTAAAAGCACATGGCCTGTAGAATAAAAAAAAGGTGCTGCAAATTTTTAAGACTCTGCAATATTTGTGCAATTCTTTATCAAAACAATGTTTTCACTAAAAATCATTTATTCGCCGATACAAACACAGCAAATTATACAAAATTCCTGCTAAATTCCTGCCAAATATAAAAGCTACACCTGTATTGACTTGTTATGATTATACAGGATTTATATAGCACCAACAGTTTACGCAACGCTTTACAACTTGAGGATAGGCCGCACAAATACAATACACTTTAAAACAGTAGGAATCAGAGGGCCCTGCTCATTAGAGCTTACAATCCAAGAGGGAATGTCGGGATGCAAGAGGTAATAAATGGGGGGGGGGGGTGGGTGCTGATGAAGAAAATAAATATACAGTTGTTAGGTGGGGTCTAGATAGGCTTCTCTGAAGAGATGGGTTTTCAAGGATAGTCTGAAAGTGGACAAAGTTGGGGTAGAGCATTCCAGAGGTTGGGAGAGGCTCTGGAGAAGTCCTGGAGGCGAGCATGGTATAAGCTGACAAGGGAGTTGGCGACAAGGGAGTTGGCGAGCAGGAGGTCTTGGGAGGAGTGAAGAGAATGATTAGGTTGGTAATATGAGACTAGGTTAGTGATGTAGCCGGGGGCCAGGTTGTGGATGGCTTTGTAAGTTATTGTTAGTATCTTGAATTTAATTTGTTGGTTGAGTGGCAGCCAATGGAGGGATTGGCAGAGGGGTATAGCAGATGCTGAGCGGTTTGTAAGGTGGAGTTAAAAAAAATAGTAAATAATTGTAAATTGCTTCTTTTTGCAAAATGGCGAACAATCGAACATACCCAAAAATTTCTCAGTCTGGAGGTCATAATTTTTCACTTGCAGCTTTCAGGGTTTGTAAAAGACACCCCAAATCATATATTTTCTGAAAGCATGTGACCAGTAGAATAAAAATAAGCTGCTACCGATTTTAATGCTTCTGTGATTTTTGTGCAAATGTTTATCAAAGCAACATTCCTGCCAAATTCCTACTAAATATAAAAGCTAAAACAGTATTGAGATAATGGATAATCAAATCTTTGTCGATTTTTAAATTGCGCCCTTTTATAAAATGGCAAATGTTATTTCTCTTACCGTCCATGGACTGACACCGCATCTTCAATCTTGACAAAGTGGGTTATGTTCCTGCTCATAGGAGAAGACTTAGGCAGAATGTTAATGTTTTAACATACATTCCATTACCAGAGCTGAACAGCCCCACCCAGAGGGCAGTCCCTCCGGACATAACCCTCCTACCTGCAGCCAGCAGCCTCAGTTTTTTTTCTGCCTAGCCGAGGAGAGGACGTGGCTCTCTTCGGAGCCAGTCTCTTTAGGAAATATTATTTTATTTTTTTATTTTTGTGATTCTTATATCAACTGTCGGCTGGGTAACAGGTTGGGTAGTTGCTATCCTCTGTCTTCCTAGTCCGACCATCGAGCGTGCTGATCCTCGCTCTGCGTGAGATCAGTCCACGACATGCTCCAGGGGTGGCCGGTGAGCTTTTTGCTCCAAGGTCCACATACAACTGAACAGTTTTGCTGTATCTTTCACAGTGGACCGGGCCGACAGCTACTCAGTACTGCACTGTGATAGACCTGTCAGGAACACACCAGTGGGTCCTAGCTGAACGGGTAAGTACTGTTTCCCCTGCCTCAGCAGGTGAGTTCATACTGTGTGTTCCTATGGTAAGGGGGTTTTCCCTGTCTCCCCCTTGTTTTTTGCTACTCTCTGTCACCTACTCTGGCGATGCGCTGACTGGGGGTGCCTGGGGGGTCACTCTGTCCCGGTGGGGGTCCATAGGGGTCTGCATTAAGGTGTGGGGTACTTTCTGTGTCAGCTTGGGCATTGCGCGCAGTTCGGCGCCATGTTTTTACTATACTTTCAATTGCGTTGTAAACCGCATTGGCAGCCATCTTGCCGTGGCCGCGCTGTGGCTCACTTGTTATTGCGGTGGCCATTTTCTTAAAGCCGCGCGCTCTTTTGTGCTGGTTTGGCCTCTATCGCTGACTGGAATGGCGCGTTTCTCCTCACTGTTCACTCGCGCTGAGAGCGGCACACAGGCAGCAGAACCGAGCGGTCCTATCCGGGTTGGTAAGTCCCCTGGGTAACCCCCCACAGTCAGTGCAGCCGGAGGGTGGGCTTTTTCTCTCATTTTATTGACAAAGTCTGAGGGTGGTGGTATCATGGAGTCAGTGTCACCTGCTTCCCCATTCATGTCAGAAGCAACTGGCAGTGCTACTGCACCTGCGGTCCCTATGGACCAGTTGTCGGCAGTCCTGGAATCCTTTGTTGCCAGGATGGAAGCGGCGTGCGAGCGCAAGGGAGTTATAAAGCGCCCTCTCCCCCCACCATCTCCAGGGGAGTGTTCTGATTCGGATATGGGCCTTGCTGAGGCACAGGACCCTAGTTCTGAATTTTTGGGTATTTTTGACCAGGACATTCCTTGTGAGGTAGACTCCTTATCTGGGTCAGTACATGACAGGACACTTGTTAGTGAACTCATTGATGCTGTGAGGGACACTCTCAAGCTGGATGCTGCGGCTGAGGAGCCCGTGGTGGAGTCAGTCTCCTTTGGTTCTTTTCAAGCTAATCCTTCTAAAAAGGTTTTTCCCTATACACCTTTCTTTGACAGATTCATAGACCAGGTTTGGAAAAAACTGCAGAAGACCTTTGCGGTCTCGCAGCGTCTGGCGGTTAGATACCCATTTGAGGACCGCCTGATTAAAAAATGGGCCTCTCCTCCGGAGGTCGACGCCACGACTCTCACGGTTGAGGGGACCCCTGCCTTTTAAGGACCCTACTGATAGGTCGGAAGTGGTGAGCAGAGCCATGTTCACCATGCTGGGATCCATGCTATGTCCTCTTGTAGCGGCGACCCTGGTGTCTCAGACACTCACGGAATGGGCGAAGATTATGTACCGGACTGTGCAGGAGCATAATCTTCCTCCGGAATGCATTACACTGGCAGACCAAATTGTACAGGGCCTGGTGTATGTGTGCAATGCCACTATGGACGTTGCTCCCCTAATTTCTAGGGCCTCAGTATCTGCGGTGGTTTTGCGTCGCCTAATCTGGTTAAAATGCTGGTCTGCTGACCTGGCCTCTAAGAAGCTCCTGACGGATTTGCCTTTCAAGAGCGGAAGGCTATTTGGTGCTTCCCTGGATGACATCAAAAATGTCACAGGGGGTAAGAGCACCCTTCTTCCTCAGCCTACTAAGGTGAAACAGCCGCGCCGTAAGCCGGGTCCTTCCTTTCCCACTCAGAAGAGGTTTTTTTCGTCAGTCAGATCCCGCGGGAAAATTCTCCTTCTCTGACAAGAGTACGGATGGGGGACAGAAACGTCCCTGGGTGCGTAAGCCAAGCAAGCCCGCCACCACATTAAGTCTTGCCCCCGCCCGACTCTGGGGTGGGGGGACGACTTTGCAGGTTCATGAATCGGTGGACCTCCCGGATCTCTGACCGGTGGGTATGCGAGGTGGTCACCTCGGGGTAAAGGATAGAGTTCCTTTCCTGGCCACCAGACAGATTCTTTCCCTCAAATCTCTCTCTCCTTCCGGCGCGTCGGGCTGCCCTATTGGGGCAGTGCAGGACTTGCTGAGGTACCGAGTGATTGTGCCGGTGCCGGCAAAGGAGAGGTTTCAGGGATTTTATTCGAATGTGTCTGTGGTCACAAAGAAGGACGGAGTCCGTCCAATTCTGGACCTCAAGGCCCTAAATGCCTTTGTGAAGGTTCTGAAATTCCACATGGAATCCATTCGCTCTGTGATTGCTGCGCTTCACCCGGGGGATTTTCTGGCATCCTTGGACATCAAGGACGCCTACTTGCATGTCCCAATCTGCGCAGGTCACCAGAAGTTTCTGCGCTTCACGATAGGCGAAGACTACGATCAGTTTGTGGCTCTTCCCTTCGGTTTGGCTTCAGCACCGTGGGTTTTCACCAAGGTGCTTGCCCTGATTCTAGCTTTCCTGAGACAGCGAGGCATTGCTATCGTGGGCTATCTGGACGATCTTCTGAGAGCAGACGCTGGCTCAGAATTAGAGGAAAATGTGGTGATAGCCAGTCAGGCCCTCCGAGAATTCGGCTGGCTGCTGAACATTCAGAAATCGGTCTTTCTGGCTGGGGCGGAGTCTGGGAAGTTCTGTCAGCTCAAGGGCTCTGGACTCCGGACGAGTCCCGTCTGCCGATCAATGTCCTGGTACTCCGGGCAATCAGACTGCCTCTCCTCGTGGTCAAGGAGACTGCAGGGATGCTCGGTCAGGATCCAATCGGACAACGCCACGGCGGTGGCCTATGTCAACCATCAGGAGGGAACTCTGAGCTCAGCTGCGGCGTCCGAGGTCGCCCACATCCTAAGTTGGGTGGAAAGAAGCGTGCCGGCTCTATCGGCCGTTTACATTCCA
This sequence comes from Rana muscosa, assembly GCA_029206835.1. Classification (NCBI taxonomy): domain Eukaryota; kingdom Metazoa; phylum Chordata; class Amphibia; order Anura; family Ranidae; genus Rana; species Rana muscosa. The sequence continues at coordinate 88,347,579 of CM055126.1, forward strand.
GGAGTAGACAACTGGCAGGCGGACTATCTGGGCCGCCAGATGTTGGACCAGGGGGAATGGTCCTTGCAGCCGGAGATGTTTCACCTCCTTTGCCGGAGGTGAGGCACGCCGGATGTGGACCTCTTGGCCTCTCGACTCAATCGCAAGGTGTCGATTTGTGGCCAGGTCCACGGATCCCTGGGCGGACGCGTCGGACGCGTTGGTGGGGTCGGTATCGGCCGATTCATGCCTATCCTCCGCTGAAATTTGGTTCCTCGATGCCTTCGCAGGGTGAAGGCCGAGGGAATTCCGGTAATCCTCATTGCTCCAGATTGGCCTTGGCGTCCTTGGTACGCCGATCTTGTGCGCCTAGTGGCGGACGTTCCATGGCGACTGCCTGTGCGGGAGGACCTTCTGTCTCAAGGTCCCATACTTCATCCTGCTTTAGTCGCTGGCTTTAATGGCATCGCTATTGAAAGCCCAGGTGCTGAGACCTGGGGCTCTCGGATTCGGTCATCTCGACCATGCTGAGGGCACGGAAATCTTCTTCCAGGAAGATATACCACCGTACCTGGAGGGCCTATGTGCGAGGAGCAGGATTGGCGTCCACGGACGTATTCCGTTCCCAGGATCTTGCTGTTTTTCCAGCGTGCTGTGACCCAAAAGCTTAAGGGTCAGATTTCGGCTTTGGCTATTTTCTTTCAGCGGCCGCTAGCGGTCCATTCTTTGATTACTACATTTGTACAGGGGGTCCGACATGTTCTCCCCCCTATTAAACCACCTCTTCCTCCTTGGGATTTGAATTTGGTGCTCTCCGTTCTTCAGGAACCTCCTTTTGAAAACATCAGAGAGATTCCTCTCAACTTTATCTCAGAAGGTGGCTTTTCTAGTAGCCATTACTTCTGTCAGAAGGGTTTCTGAATTGGCGGCCTTGTCTTGCAAACCGCCATACTTGGTCCTCCATAAGGATAAGGCGGTGCTACGCCTGCAGCCTTCTTTTCTACCCAAGGTGGTCTCAGCCTTCCACCTTAATGAGGACATTGTGCTTCCGTCTTTGTCCTCGTCCATCGCATCCCAGAGAGTTTGCGCTTCACACGTTAGACGTGGTACGTGCTTTATGGGTGTACCTGTCTGCTACGGCTTCGTTTCGGAAGTCTGACTCGCTGTTTGTGTCTGTGTCTGGTCCAAAACAGGGCCAAGCGGTTTCGTCAGCCACCATTTCTCGGTGGCTCCGGCAGACCGTCATACAGGCCTATGCCCTTAAGGGGTGGGCGCCTCCTTTTCCGGTTACGGCGCATTCTACCAGGGCAATTGGTGCTTCCTGGGCTTTCCGACATCAAGCGTCTGTTGCACAAGTTACATAGTTAGTCAGGTTGAAAAAAGACACAAGTCCTTCCAGTTCAACCATAAAAAAAAAAAAAATATCGTACAATCCCATATACCCAATTCTATACCCACAGTTGATCCAGAGGAAGGCAAAAAAAAACCAGCAGAGCATGATCCAATTTGCTACAGCAGGGGAAAAAATTCCTTCCTGATCCCCCGAGAGGCAATCGGATATTCCCCAGATCAACTTTACCTATAAATGTCAGTACCCTGTTATATTATGTACATTTAAGAAAGAATCCAGGCCCTTCTTAAAGCAATCTACTGAGCTGGCCAGAACCACCTCTGCAGGGAGTCTTTTCCACATTTTCACAGCTCTTACTGTGAAGAAACCTTTCCGTATTTGGAGGTGAAATCTCTTTTTTCCTCTAGACACAAAGAGTGCCCCCTTGTTCTTTGTGTTGACCGTAAAGTGAATAACTTAACACCAAGTTCTCTATATGGACCCCTTAAATATTTGTACATGTTGATCATATCCCCCCTTAATCTCCTCTTCTCAAGAGTGAATAAATTCAGTTCCTCTAATCTTTCCTCATAGCTGAGCTCCTCCATGCCTCTTATCAGTTTGGTTGCCCTTCTCTGCACTTTCTCCAGTTCCCCAATATCCTTTTGAACTGGGGCCCAAAACTGAACTGCATATTCCAGATGAGGTCTTACTAATGATTTGAACAGGGGCAAAATGATATCTCTCTCTCTGGAGTCCATACCTCTCTTAATACAAGAAAGGACTTTGCTCGCTTTGGAAACCGCAGCTTGGCATTGCATGCCATTATTGAGCTTATGATCTACCAAAACCCCCAGATCCTTCTCCACTACGGATCCCCCCAGTTGTACTCCCCCTAGTATGTATGATGCTTTCATATTCTTGGCCCCCAAGTGCATAACTTTACATTTATCAACATTAAACCTTATCTGCCACATAGTCGCCCAATTAGACAGAGCATTGAGGTCGGCTTGTAAATTGGCGACATCCTGTAAGGACGTTATTCCACTGCATAGCTTGGTGTCATCTGCAAAGAAAGAAATGTTACTTTTGATCTCAGACCCAATATTATTTATAAACATATTAAAAAGTAAGGGTCACAGCACTGAACCTTGGGGTACACCACTGATAACCTTGGACCATTCAGAGTAAGAATCATTAACCACTACTCTCTGAATTCTGTCTTTTAGCCAGTTTTCTATCCATTTACAAACTGATATTTCCAATCCTGTAGACTTTACCTTGCACATGAGCCGTGAGTGGGGAACTGTATCGAACGCTTTTGCAAAATCCAAGTATACCACGTCCACCGCCACCCCTCTGTACAAGGTCTTACTTTACCTCTTCATAAAAAGAAATCGGGTTTGTTTGACAACTTCTGTCTTTCATGAATCCATGCTGTCTGTTGCTTAAATAGTTTTTTTCCAGCAAGAACTCATCTATGTGGTCTTTTATTAATCTCTCCAGTATCTTCCCAACTATAGAAGTTAAACTAACAGGTCTATAGTTACTTGGTAAAGACTTAATTCCCTTTTTAAATATAGGCACCACATTGGCCCTGCGCCAATCCAGTGGTACTATTCCTGTCATTAATGAGTCCCTAAAAATTAAATACAATGGCTTTGAAACTACAGAGCTCAATTCTTTTAGGATCCGTGGGTGTATGCCATCTGGTCCAGGTGCTTTATCCACCTTTATTCCATCTAAATATTTCTGGACCATATTACTTTTGAGCCATTGTGGATTTGGGGCGGTGTCACTACCACCCTCATTTTGGACATGAGCTCCCCCATGCTCCTTTGTATACACAGAGCTGAAGAAAGTATTTAAGAAATTAGCCTTCTCTTTGTCCCCAGTCACCCACTCTAGATTATTTTGTAAAGGGCCTACATGCTCAGACTTGACCTTTTTACTATTAATATATTTGAAGAATTTTTTGGGGTTTGTCCTACTATCTTTTGCAATCTGTCGTTCATTTTTGCATCCTTGATTTCCTTTTTACATATCCTGTTATATTCTTTGTAACATTTAAATGACACTAGTGTTCCCTCCATTTTTATATTTTTTAAAAGCTCTTTTCTAAGGCCTCATGCCCACGGACGTTTTTACAGCCGCGTTTTTGAGCGTTTTTTACAGCTTAAAAACGCCTGTCCATGTTAGTCTATAGCTTCATGCCCACCTAGACGTTTTTGAGCTGCAAATAGCATAGACGTTTTTAAGCTGTAAAAAAAACCCAGGACCAGTGCGTTCCTCAGCGTCAGAATTAGGCAGAAAAAAACGCGAGCGTCAAAAAACGCGCACTAACGCGCGGTCGAGTTTTTAGCTCCGACGTTTTTTTTAAAAAAAAAAAAAATATTTACAATAACATGGACAGGCGTTTTTAAGCTGCAAAAAACGCAGCTGTAAAAACGCCAGTGGGCATGAGGCCTTATAGTTTATAGCTTTTTTAACTTTGGCAGTGAGCCACATAGGTTTTATTTTTAGCCTTTTAAACTTATTGCCCATGGGAATATACTTTGCAGTGAGTTCACAAACAGTCTTTTTGAAGAATTCCCATTTCTGTTCTGTGCCCATTGATGCCAATATTCCCTCCCAGTCTAAGTCCTGGAGAGCAGCGCTCATCCTTGGAAAATTTGCGAGGTTGGCGACCTGGTCGTCCGCACATACCTTTTCAAAGTTCTATAGGGTTGATGTGGCTGCATCTTCTGATGCTTCCTTCGGCCGCAAGGTTTTGCAGGCAGCTGTTTAATGAGATGCTGTGTCCGTCCATGGACGGTAAGAGAAAACAGGATTTTTTTTTTGTACTCACCGTAAAATCCTTTTCTCTGATGTCCATGGACTGACACAGCACCCACTCCTCCTTTGTTGATTTTGTACTGCTTTAATACGAACTGAGGCTGCTGGCTGCAGGTAGGAGGGTTATGTCCTGGGGGACCGCCCCCTGGGCGGGGCTGTTCAGCTCTGGTTTTGGAATGTATGTTAAAACCTCTAACATTCTGCTTAGTCTTCTTCTCCTATGAGCAGGAACATAACCCACTTTGTCAAGATTGAAGATGCTGTGTCAGTCCATGGACGTCAGAGAAAAGGATTTTACGGTGAGTACAAAAAAATCCTATTCAGTAAAAACACTAAAATCATTATTGGTGCACATAAACACAACTTAACTTACAAAATTCCTGCTAAATTCCTAGGACTAAAGTGCATGCCCATGGAGAGGGTTGTGAGTGTTCACATGGGGATGCCCAGGTGTTCCATGCATCCCCATGCAGTCCCATTCATGTCAATTGGGATGCAGCAGCTGCGTGGGCACAGCCGCTTCTTTTAAGTCTGACATCCATGTGGGTGCACGACCCGAACGCAGACAGTATGAGCTCATACATGAGGGCATGCACTTTGGGAGCAACTGCTGTGTTCGATCAGAAACTACATCCCAAATCATATCAATGGGATGGCCTGAACAAGGATGCACGGAAAACCTGTGCATCACTGAGAAGGTAAACAGCCTTGCCGGGGCCTATGCTGTAGTATGCCCCGTGTGAACAAGGCCAGACAGATGGAAAATAGGACCACCATCTGTCTGGCTTTTGGACAGGATCGGATCAGATGTCAGCGGATGTGAGCAGACATGTCACCTGACATGGTCTGATCAGGTCCGCCAGAAAAACTGACAGGCTGACCTGATCGAACAGCCCATGTGAAAGGGGCCTTACTATCGTGGCGTGTGTGTTTTTTATTTTTTTAAAACAAGTTTATTTTTCAATATTTTTTCCCCCCTTTTTTGGGGGTCGGGGGGGGGGGTTCTTTGAGATATCAGAGGTCTAAAGAGAACCCTGATGTCTCTTTTTTTGAGACAAATGGGCAGAAGGCAGTGCCTTTCTCTGCATCCCGACAGCTGCACTGAAATCTTTGGGTACAAGTCGCTTAGAAGTCATCTTGAAGTAGTACAGGAACCTTTTCTGAAGTCTGAGCAACTTCAGTAGTGTACATTAAGATGGCTCTCATTCACTTCTATGGCATTTTGTATGTCCAGCGACTGGAGAACTTTCAAGTCGGATCCCAAGTCGCTGTAGTGTGACCTGGCACTTTGTATTCTCTTTTTTGCTGAGCCTCAATGCGGAGCATTAAGGGGGACTGAAGTGGAGTTTAATATTGGTATGCTGCATGTGTTCCCTATGCTAATAGATCCATCAAGCAAGACCCATGCAGCTTCACTCTATGGTAAGAGGCTGTGTGTATAGCCATGGTGCACGCACTGGTCACATATTGGGTCTGAAAGATACGATGGACACCTTTTTTTTCTTTTTGTTGAACTCGTATATTTGTGGTCTTTCACTGTAGTTTTCGGTGATTTTATATATTTTTTTTTTTCTTTAACCACTTAAGCCCCGGACCATTTTGTTGCTAAAGGATCAGGCCCCTTTTTGCGATTCGGCACTGCGTCGCTTTAACTGACAATTGCGCGGTCGTGCGACGTGGCTCCCAAACAAAATTGATGTCCTTTTTTTTTCTCACAAATAGAGCTTTCTTTTGGTGGTATTTGATCACCTCTGCGGTTTTTATTTTTTGCGCTATAAACAAAAATAGAGCGACAATTTTGAAAAAAATTCAATATTTTTTACTTTTTGCTATAATAAATATCCCCCAAAAATATATAAAAACATATTTTACTCTTTCGTCCATGGACCGACATAGCTTCTCTATTGACAAAGTGGGTAATATCCGTTAATTAGGAGTGACTAGGCAGAAAAACTTGTAAAAAGTGTTGCATCACACCTTCTACAGTACCGCCCAGGGGGCGGACCCCCTCTGGGTATAACCTCTCAGTCTGCATCTCGCAGATCAGTTTTTTTTCTGTATATATATTTATTATTTTTTTGCTACATTTTTGTTTCCTGCCATCTTCGATCAACTGTCGACTGGGTGACAGGCTGGATCCTCGATCCTTGTAGTCTCCCCAGTTTCGGCCATCGAGCGTGTGCCGACCCTAGCTACGCGCTGGGTTTTCCACGACATGACCGTCGCTCCACGGGTGGCCGGTGAGCCTACGCTCCAGGGCCTGCATCGAACCGATCAGCTTCGGCTGACCTTACAGCCGAGTCGCAGCAGCCTGGCCGGTGAGCTTACGCGCCAAGGCTTGCATCGGACCGCTCAGCTTCGGCTGACCTTACGGCCGAGTCGCAGCAGCCTGTCCGGTGAGCGTCACGCTCCAGGGCATACATATGATCGTCCCTTTTGGGTCCAATCACAGCATGCCTGGCCAACAGTCACCTTCCGTGCGCGGACGATGATCTGTTTGGAATGTCTTCCAGCATAATACATGCAGGATAGGCAAGTAAAACTCCCCTGCCTCGACTGGGTGATTTAGCTGGACATTCCTGGAGAGATCAAGTAAGTGGTTGTGGCCCCTTTCTTCCCTCTCTCCCTGCCTTTCCCTCCTCCCTGGGCTTCTAGCTAAAGGTTGCTGGGTGCTGGGGGTTCCACTGGAGCGGGGCTGGCTGTAACTAACATTTAAAAGAAATGTAATTTCTGCTTACGTGTGTGTGTGTGTGTGTGTGTGCGCTTCCTCCTCCTCCATGCTGTCGGCGGCCATTTTGAGGTGGTTCATGCCGAGTTCGGCCTCTTGTGACTGCCCGGCGGCCATCTTCCTGTGGTTCTGCCACACCCACTGACCCCTATCAGCTGATCGGCGGCCATGTTTGTCCACCCTGTATGTATATATTGCCATTCGGCGGACATCTTTTCTTTCTCGTACATCACGGGACACAGAGCGACATAGTCATTACTAATGGGTTATATAGATACCGTCAGGTGCTGGCACTGGCAACTTCCAAAACCGGAAGTACCCTCCCCTATATAAGCCCCTCCCATCCGGGAGCACCTCAGTTTTTTGCCAGTGTCTAAGGTGTTGGCCAAGAAGAAACATGTGTTTTTCACTGAGCTTGCGTACAGGTTCTTTTGGGCCTCAGTAAGCTATTCCGGATCCGACCAAAAAAGCTTCATAGCTAAACGGTCGGTACCCGGGCCTTGCAGAGAAGAGCAAGGTTTTGCCTGTAATGCTTCTCTTAGGAGAGCTGGACCCTGGGATCCAGAGCTCTGGTCATACCCACGACCAAGATGTTTTCTGTGCAGGGTGCTATACAGGTCCAGGGGAGTGGAATCCTTGGGAACCCGGTCCCTGAAGGTTTGATTACAATGCCTGCCGTGATAGGTGAAGTTTGGGCTTTTGTGGACCAAACAAAGTCCTGCGGCGGGGAACAGGTAAGTGGGGGCCCCCAGGAACTTGGTTCTATTGGGGGACTCCCAAGCCTAATTTGTCTTTCTGTCTGTTACCTAATGGTATTCCCGCAAAATTCTGTGCATGCCTGTAACTACTAAAAAAAGTAATAATTTTTAATGGTGGTCAAGAAAAAAAAAAATATATATATTTTTTTATATATATTTAAGATATTAGACTGCGGTACCTGTGTTTGTCCACTAGAGGCCGCTGTGGAATGTTTCTTGTCATGTGGACTAGTTTCTTCTCAGCAGAGCAAGTCCAGGCAGATGGTGAGTTCTCTTATGGGAAACTGCTTCCTCTGCCATGTTGCAATGCTCGTCCATCCCCCGGCCTGCGGCAAAGAGGGGCCCTGGCTCTTGTCCCTAGTCTCCATTTTTCAAAATTAGCGCCGAAGGCGCACGTGGCCGCGCGCGTGCACGCGCCTCTATATATAGAGGTGAGCCAGGAAAGGGGGCGGAGCCTGGGGGATGACGCTCTGTGTGCGCCGCAGCGCTTCTGCGCATGTGCGGGCGTCCCAGCATGTAAAAACCACAGTTTTGTGTGGTGAGCTGGCTATGAAGTACAGAGACAGAGCTGGCAACATTTAAAAAAAGGGCATACAGCAAGCGGTTGATACAGGCATCCCCTAGAAAGGCACATTAGTAGACACCAACTGTGATATAGCAGCAATTGTGCTAGACTATTCTCAGTAAAAGTGGTGTATTACGGCTGGAATACCTCAGCTTTAGGCTTAGGAATATGCCGTCCAGAAGCTCCGGAACTGAATCTTCCAGGAAGCGAAGGGGGTCTCATCGGGCTCGGAGGATCTTGGGCATACTTCTGCTGCACCAGTCTCCCCTGAAGTTCAGAGGTAAGTGACCGTAGAGACCCCGCAGGGGTACTTGGTACTGTGGCTGTCCTCAGTTCACCTGCTCCTGTGTATGTAACAGAGGAGGTTTTTTCCTCAGCTCTGGGAGGATTAGAGAGAGATTGTCAACATTTATCGCTGCCTCCCTGTCAGGGAAAGCACGCCCGATCTCCGTCTCCTCCTTCAGAGTGCCTGTTAGCAGAGCAACAGTCCCATACAGGGATCGACCTGCCTGAAGGGGATCAGGATGAGGTTGATTCTGTTATAGAGGAATCAACAGTGGGGGAACCTTTTCTCAGCATCTCAGGCTGAAAGATTATGGGTTCAGTCTCTGACTAACATGGTCCGATCAGCATTTAAAAATGCACCTTGCGGAACCATCAACCACTACTGTATCCTCGTTGGGGTCGCTAGAAGCCCCCAGACTGTTTGTTCTTTTCCACTTCACCCTTTACTGAAAGGGCTCATTTACCAGGATTGGGAACGTCCTGAGAAAATATTTATTCCCCCAAGAGATTTCCGGTGGTCTATCCCATGGAGGATAAGGTCATCAAAAAAAAAAAAAAATGGAAGGTCCCTACAGTGGACGCAGCCATCTCTTGTATGTATAAATCACTGACATGTCCAGTGGATAATGTCCAAATGTTCAAGAACCCAATAGATAAAAGATTGGAGTCCTTATGAAAATCTGCTTGGTGATACAACCAGCAGTAGCAGCTATTGGGGTCTGCTAAGCAGTGAAGGATCAGTTGAAACAGGTCTTGAGGGACTTGACAGATCAGCAGGCTTTGCCCTAGCTGATCTACCTAGAGCCTTAGGCTTTGCGGTTGACGCCATAAAGGATTCAGTCCATCAGGCCTCCCGCCTTACGCTGTCTATAGTACATATGCGTAGGCTCCTATGGCTCAAAAACTGGTCTGCTGAAGCTCCCTGTAAAGAATGGCTGGTTAGCGTCCCATTTCATGGTGAACGCTTATTCAGGGAAAACCTGGACAAATATATCCAGAAAATTTCCAGCGGTAAAAATACGCTCTTGCCGGTTAAAAACAGAGTTAGAGGTCCCTCTTTAAGAGGCCTGCTTCTCCAGTCCCTGGGGCATCGGCTGTGTAACAGTTCCGACGGCCTCCTCGGTCAAATCCCGGGGGTAAAAAACAGGGACAGTAGCAGGGTAATGAGAAACCCTGGGTCAGGGGAGGTACAAAACCTCCCCCAAAGTTAAATTCATTGAAGCCCCCACTCAGTCGGGTGGGGGGAGGACTCCAGTTGTTCGCAAGAGACCTGGCGGGACACGATCAAGACAGATAGGTGCTCTCCGCAGTAGGTTTGGGATACAGTTTGGAGTTAAAAGACTCTTTCCTTCCCATTTTTAAGGTCAAACGTGCCAAGGGATCCCCGGAAGAGAGAGTCCCTCCTGTTGGCACTAGAACAACTATTGCTCCAAGGAGTAATTATGGAGGTTCCCCTGGAAGAATGAGGGTTCGGGTTTTACTCAAACCTCTTTACAGTCCCGAAGCAAACGCGGACGGGAGGCCCATATTAATTCTAAAAGGGCTATACAAATTCCTGTATATCAGGACTTTCCGATGGAGTCGATCCGATCGGTGGCCACTGCCCTACAAGGGGAGGATTGGTTAGCCGCGATCGACATCAAAGATGCTTATTTGCACATTCCCATCTTTCCAGTCCACCAAAAATTTCTACGCTTTGCAGTAGAAGGGCGCCATTTTCAGTTCAGAGCCTTACCCTTCGGTTTGGCCACAGCACCACGAGTGTTTACAAAAATTCTGGCCCTTTATTGGCCAATCTAAGAACACAAGGTGTAATGATAATGGCATATCTGGATGACTTGTTGCTGATAGACCACTCAGTGAAAAAACTAGACGTGGTCGTTCACAAGACAATCAAGTATCTGGAATCTCACGGTTGGATTATCAACCGAGACAAGTCAGCCCTAAAAACCAGTCAAAAGTCTGGAATACTTGGGGCTAGGGTTGGATTCAGGCCAGAGAAAAATATTCTTGCCTCGAGGAAAGGTGTTGTCTTTGAAAGATTTGATCCACTTAGTGGGTACAAAAAAGACAGCCGTCCATACGCCTGTATATGAGGCTGCTGGGAAAAATGGTGGCATCATTCGAAGCAGTACCCTACGGTCAATTCCATTCAAGGAATTTGCAAGGGGCCATACTGTCAGCCTGGAACAAAAAAGTTCAGGCCCTAGACTTACAATGTCCTTGTCCCCTTCCGTTCGCAAGAGCCTCCGTTGGTGGTTGGTTCCCCAGAATCTGGAAAAAAGGAAATCCTTCAGTCCGATTTCTTGGAAGGTGGTCACTACAGATGCCAGCCTTATAGGCTGGGGAGCAGTACTGGAGCAATAGTCTCTCCAGGGCAGATGGTCGGATGCAGAAAAGGCCCTGCCCATCAATCTCTTAGAGATACGAGCAGCCCGGTATGCCCTAGTAGCATGGACATCCAAACTCCAAGGGTCCCCTGTCAGAATTCAATCAGACAATGCCACAGCAGTGGCATATATCAATCATCAGGGGGGCACCAGGAGTCGTGCAGCCCAGAGGGAAGTAAATTACATCCTGAAATGGGCAGAAAAATATGTCCCAGCCATATCTGCGGTATTCATTCCAGGAGTGGAGAATTGGAAGGCGGACTTTCTAAGTCGCCAGCAATTAGGCCCAGAGGAAGGGTCCCTTCACCCCGAGGTTTTCTGGACAATATGTCAGCGGTGGGGAACATCGGATGTAGATCTTCTAGCATCCAGATTCAACGCAAAGGGGGACAGGTTTGTCTCTCGGACAAGGGATCCCCTAGCTTGCGGCTCGGATGCCCTAGTGTTCCCTTGGGATCAGTTTAAGCTGATATATGCATTCACACCGCCACAATGGTTACCTCGATTACTCCGCAGAATCAGGGTAGAAAAGAAACCAGTGATTCCGGTGGCTCCAGCGTGGCCCCGAAGAGCGTGGTACGCGGAGATTGTAAAATTTCAGTGGGGAGTCCTTGGACTCTCCCACGTCGTCCGGACCTGCTTTCGCAAGGACCGATATACCACCCTTCCTTACCAGCCCTAGGTTTGACGGCCTGGCTATTGAAGCCCACATTCTAAAAAAGAGAGGGCTCTCTAATGCTGTGGTATCTACCATGATCAATGCCAGGAAGCCGGTATCCAGGCAGATCTACTATAGAATCTGGAAGGCGTACATCGCGTGGTGTGAGGCCAAGAAATGGCATCCACATAAGTACGTAATAGGTAGGATTCTGGACTTCCTACAGTGGGCTGTAGATAGGAAGCTTGCCTTGAGTACTATCAAGGGTCAGATTTCGGCCTTGTCAATATTTTTTCAAAGGCCCTTGGCTTCGCATTCACTAGTCAAAGCCTTTATACAAGGAGTGATGCGTATTAGTCCTCCGGTTAATATTCCCATATGTCCATGGGATCTAAACTTGGTTCTGTCGGTTCTACAGAAACAACCATTTGAACCATTACAGCATATTTCCTTGGTGCTTCTCACCAGGAAATTGATTTTTCTAGTAGCCATTTGTTCGGCTAAAAGAGTATCGGAATTAGCAGCTATGTCCTGTAAGGAGCCATATCTGGTTATCCATAAGGACAGAGTAGTGTTACGTCCTCATCCAGCCTTTCTTCCTAAGGTGGTATCGAGGTTTCATTTGAACCAAGATGTGGTTCTTCCTTCTTTTTTCCCCAAACCTACTTCGGTAGAGGAAAAGTTATTGCATTCTTTGGATGTAGTAAGAGCAGTTAAAGCTTATCTAAAAGCCACTGCTCAGATTCGCAGAACGGATACTTTGTTTATTCTGCCGGAAGGCCCCAGAAAGGGTCAGGCAGCGTCAAAATCTACTTTAGCCAAGTGGATTCGACAGGTCATTATGCAAGCTTATGGCTTGAGAAGGAGACCGCCTCCGTTCAAAGTTAGAGCGCAATCCACGAGAGCAGTTGGAACTTCATGGGCAGTGCATCACCAGGCCTCCCTGGCTCAAATCTGTAAGGCCGCAACATGGTCTTCAGTTCACACGTTTACTAGGTTCTACCAGGTGGACGTTAGAAGTCAGGAGGATGTCGCCTTTGGGCGCAGTGTGTTGCAGGCCGCAAAAGATCCTCATGTCTGATAGCGCTCAGCTTATATATGGTGTATCCCCCCCCTCATTTGGCATTGCTTTAGGACATCCCATTAGTAATGACTATGTCGCTCTGTGTCCCGTGATGTACGAGAAAGAAAATAGGATTTTTATAACAGCTTACCTGTAAAATCCTTTTCTTGGAGTACATCACGGGACACAGAGCTCCCGCCCCTCTTTGGGGACACTTATTGCTTTGCTACAAAACTGAGGTGCTCCCGGATGGGAGGGGCTTATATAGGGGAGGGTACTTCCGGTTTTGGAAGTTGCCAGTGCCAGCACCTGACGGTATCTATATAACCCATTAGTAATGACTGTCGCTCTGTGTCCCGTGATGTACTCCAAGAAAAGGATTTTACAGGTAAGCTGTTATAAAAAATCCTATTTTTGTGGGCTACGGCTGCTTGACCTCTATCTTCGGCTCGGCGGCCATTTTCTTAGAGCCCACATTATCTTCCATACAGACGTTTTGGCAGCCATTTTGCGAGAGCCTCCGGCCTCTAGGGTGCATTACACTGGCGCGAAAATTCACACAGGAAGTGCTGATAAAAGAAGCAGACTGACACAGCAGGAGTGGGACAGCATCACAGGCGCAGCACACGGCAGCATAGCAGTACCGGTCCAGGGTGGTGAGTTCTCTGGGTAACCCAGCATCTCGGCAGCGCAGGAGGGTGGCCTATTGATATCTTGCCTGGAGCCCTGTGAGTGTCAGCGTGTGGTCAGCATGGCATCTGAGCCAGATGTCTTCTCCCATGAAACACCAGATTTAGCAGCTGGTGCCCCTGAGGTGTCTATGAACGCTATGACGGCAATCCTAGAGGCGTTTGCTGCCAGGGTGGAAGCAGCACACGAGAATACAGGGGGTAGTAAACGCCCCGTCCCCTGCAAGCTTCTGGGGATAATTCTGATGCAGAACCAGGTCCAGCTACGGCTCCGGGCCCAGATTCTGACGCATCAGAGACTGCAGACTGTGACCGGACAGTGAGGATGACTCCAAGTCAGTACGCGAGACGGCTTGGTATCTGACCTTATTACTGCAGTGCGGGATACGCTAAAGTTGGAAAATACTGCAGAAGCAGCAGAGACTCCGGTCCACTTTTTTGGTTTCATAGACCTGCCCGCACTGCTAAGGTGTTCCCTTGTGTGTCTTATTTTGACAAACTCTTATACAAGGAATGGGAGAACCCACTGAGGGTCTTTACAGCCCCAAAGAGGTTTGTGGTATGGTACCCCTTTGAGGAGAGTTTTCTAAAGAGATGGACCTCTCCCCCTATAGTGGACCCTCCGGTGTCCAGACTTAATAGAGCCACCACAATTCCTGTAGAAGGGGCTCCTGTTTTCAAGGACCTTGTGGATAAGAAGGCTGAAGCACTCGCTTGCTACCTATACTCAGTGGTAGGCTCGGCAGTACGCCCGGCATTGGCGGGGGCCCTAGTGTCTCACACACTTACTGAATGGGCAAGATTGCTACTCCAGGGGTTAAGGAGCGAGATGCTCCTCCTGATGAGATAACATTGGCCGACCTGTTGGTCCAGGGCCTTAGGTTGTCTGTGAGTCAGACATGGATACTATTCCCCTGCTGTCTAAAGCTTCGGTTTATGCAGTAGCAATACGCCGCCTGATCTGGCTAAAAGGCTGGTCTGCGGACCAGACTTCCAAGAAAGTCCTGTTGGATCTGTCTTTTAAGGGCGACAGACTTTTTGGGGGTCTCTGGATGACATCATCAAGGAGGTAAAGGCACTTTGCTTCCCCAAATTAGCAAGGGTAAGGGGCCACGCCAAGGGCAAGGGCCCTCCTTTACTGCACGCAAGCGTTTTTTTCGTCCCCCTAGGGCGACAGGGAAAAGACCCCAGGCCGATAAAGCGCCTGCCCAAGGACAGAAGCGTCCTTGGTCCCGCATACCCAATAAGCCTGGGGACAAATTTGCGTCCGCATGAAGGTCCACCCCCACCCAGCTCTCGGTGGGGGGACGTCTTCGCAAATTCGCGACTCAGTGGACAGCTCTAATCTCCGACAGGTGGGTTTGCGAAGTAATCTCCTCAGGCTACAAGATAGTTTCTCTCTTGTCCACCGGACAGATTCAACACCTCCAATCTCCAGCTACTACCGACCCGTCGGGAGGCCCTGTATGGGGGCGGTCCAGGGTGTACTGGAACGCGGGGTAGTTATTCCAGTTCCAGAACTGGAACGGGGTTTTTACTCAAATCTGTTCATTGTGCTGAAGAAGGAGGGGGTTCGTCCAAGCTTGGATCTCAGAGCCCTCAATTGCTTTGTGAAAGTACAAAGATTTCGGATGGAGACGGTTCGATCTGTAGTCACGGCTCTCCATCCGGGGGACTTTCTGGCCTCCTTGGACATCAAGGATGCATACCTGCATGTCCCCTTATACTCCAGACACCAGAGGTTTCTGCAATTTGCTATCGGGAAGAACCACTACCAGTTTGTGGCCCTCCCGTTTGGCCTTGCCTCAGCACCCAGGACTTTCACCAAGGTGCTCGCTCCGATTCTGGCACTTCTAAGACAGCGGGGTATCGCTATCACAGGCTACTTGGACGACCTTCTGCTGAAGTCCCCTTCAAGCTTAGAATTAGAGGTAAGCGTGTCCTTTACCTGTCAGACTCTTCGAGACTGTGGTTGGATACTAAACACGCAAAAGTCAGTATTGGTGCCCACTCAACGCTTAGTGTACCTGGGTTTGATTCTGGATTCCTCAGAGGCAAAGGTATTCCTCCCTGTGGAGAAGTTGCAGACCCTCCGGGCTGCAGTACGGCAGCTGACTTCCAGGAATTGGTCGTCACTCCGTTTTTGCATGCGAGTGTTGGGCCTCATGGTAGCCTCCTTCGAGGCGGTCCTATATGCTCAATACCACACTCGAGTGTTACAGAAGGAAGTTCTGTCCAGATGGAACAGATGCCCTTCATCTCTGGATTATCAAATCCGAGTGAGCCACCTAGTCGGGAGATCCCTGGTATGGTGGCGGACAGCACCGGCTCTAATGGCCGGGAAGTCATTTCTTCCGGTTTACTGGATAGTGATCACGACGGACGCCAGCCTTACAGGTTGGGGGGGAGTCTGGGGTGTTCAGTTGGCGCAAGGTCGCTGGACCCCAGAGGAAGCCCTCCTGCCGATCAATGTCCTGGAGATCCGGGCGATCAGGCTGTGCCTCTTCAAATGGTCTCAGAGGCTGCAAGGGCGTCCAGTCAGGATCCAGTCAGACAACACCACAGCCGTGGCATATGTCAATCATCAAGGAGGAACAAGAAGCTCAGCTGCAGCATCGGAGGTTGCTCGCATCCTGAAGTGGGCAGAGAAGAGCGTACCGGCACTATCGGCCGTGTACATTCCGGGTGTGGAAAACTGGCAGGCGGACTACCTGAGCCGCCAGATGCTGGACCAGGGAGAATGGTCCTTACATCCAGAGGTGTTCCAACTCCTCTGCCAAAGATGGGACACACCAGACGTAGATCTTCTGGCTTCCCGACTCAATCGGAAGGTATTGAGGTTTGTGGCCCGGTCAAGAGACCCATGGGCAGACGCAACGGACGCGTTGGTAGCATCGTGGGGTCAGTATCGGTTAATCTATGCCTTCCCTCCCTTAAGGCTTCTTCGTCTTCTGCTCCGCAGAGTGGAGGCAGAGGGAATTCCAATGATCCTAATCGCTCCAGGTTGGCCTCAGCGTCCTTGGTACGCCGATCTAGTACGTCTGGTAGCAGACGTCCCCTGGCGCCTACCACTACGGAAGGACCTGCTATCGCAAGGTCCCATACTCCATCCTGCTTTACGGTCACTGGCTTTAACGGCATGGCTGTTGAGAACCAGGTACTGAGAGACCGGGGCCTGTCAGACTCAGTAATCTCTACTATGAAAAGTGCTCGAAAACCGTCCTCTAGGAAGGTTTATCACCGCACTTGGAAGGCCTACATCTCCAGGTGTGAGGAAATGAAATGGCATCCACGTACCTATTTGGTTTCCAGAATCCTGCTGTTTTTACAGCATGGGGTGGACCAAAGGCTTGCCCTAAGTACGATTAAGGGACAGATATCTGCCCTGGCTGTCTTTTTTCAGCGACCCCTGGCGGCTCACTCTCTCGTGAGTACATTTGTGCAGGGGGTTTGACATGTGGCCCCTCCGGTCCGCCCTCCGCTACCTCCGTGGGACTTGAACCTGGTCCTCTCGATGCTTCAGAAGGCACCGTTTGAGAAGATTAGAGAGATTCCCCTGTTGACACTCTCAAAAAGTGGTCTTTTTGGTGGCTGTTACGTCAGTTAGACGAGTCTCTGAGCTGGCAGCCCTGTCCTGCAAGGCTCCCTATTTGATTTTCCACAAGGATAAGGTGGTGCTGCGGCCGCAGCCTTCCTTTCTTCCGAAAGTCGTTTCGGCTTTTCATCTCAACGAAGACATTGTACTTCCATCCTTGTCCTCAGCCGTCGAATCCTAAGGAGTCGGCGTTGCATTCCTTGGACGTTGTCCGAGCTTTGAGAGTATACATATCTGCTACTTCCCTGTTCCGGAAGTCAGACTCACTGTTTGTTTCGGTGGCTGGTCCCAAGAAGGGCCAAGCAGTCTCATCGGCCACCATCTCTAGGTGGATCCGACAGATAGTAATCCAGGCTTACGCCTTAAAGGGTCAAGCGCCCCCCTTTCCTGTCACGGCGCATTCGACCAGGGCAATAGGTGCCTCTTGGGCTTTCCGACATCAAGCGTCTGTTTCCCAATTGTGTAAAGCGACGACTTGGTCGTCCGCTCACACTTTCACAAAATTCTACAAAGTTGATGTAGGTGCATCTTCGGATGCCTCTTTCGGCCGCAAGGTTTTGCAAGCGGCTGTTTAGAGTTGCAACTCCTCCGTTGGAGGAGTGCTGTTTTGGGGTGAAGTTTATTTTTATGCTGTTACCACCCCTCGTTTTTTCTCTGACACTGCTTTGGGACGTCCCACTTTGTCAATAGAGAAGCTGTGTCGGTCCATGGACGAAAGAGTAAATAGGATTTTTTACTCACCGTAAAATCCTTTTCTCTGAGTCCATGGACCGATACAGCACCCACCCCTCCTTTTTAAGTTTGTACTGCTTTTTGACGAACTGATCTGCGAGATGCAGACTGAGAGGTTATACCCAGAGGGGGTCCGCCCCCTGGGCGGTACTGTAGAAGGTGTGATGCAACACTTTTTACAAGTTTTTCTGCCTAGTCACTCCTAATTAACGGATAATACCCCCTTTGTCTATAGAGAAGCTGTGTCGGTCCATGGACTCAGAGAAAAGGATTTTACGGTGAGTAAAAAATCCTATTTTTCCTCAGTTTAGGCCGATTCATATTCTTCTACATATTTTTGGTAAAAAAAAAATCTCTACGTTTATTGATTTTGCGCAAAAGTTATAGCGTCTACAAAATAGGGGATAGTTTTATGGCATTTTTATTAATATTTTTTTTTTTTTTTTTTACAAGTAATGGTGGCGATTTAGTGATTTTTATCGTGACTGCGACATTATGGTGGACACATCGGACACTTTGACACCATTTTGGGACCATTGTCATTTTAACAGCGATCAGTGCTATAAAAATGCACCGATTACTGTGAAGACGTAGAAAGCCAAACTAGGGGTGATTAAATCCTGTGACACAATACGGCATACACTGAGGAATGGCGTGCATGGGTGTCATCCATGAAGGAAGCCTCTCCTAAAGCCTGCCTAGAATTTGCCAGGGCCCATGCTGGAAAAGATGGCTACTGGAATTCTGTCCTCTGAACTGATGAGACCAAGATAAATGTTTTTGGAACTGATGGCTTCAAAACTGTATGGCGTCGCAAAGGTGAGAAGTACAAAGAAAAATGCATGTTGCCTACAATGATATTTTGTGGTGGCAGTGTCCTGTGGGGCTGCATGAGTGCTGCTGGTGTCGGGCAGCTGCATTTCATTGATGGTATCATGAAGTCACAATGTACTGCTCTATATTGCAAGAGAGGATTCTATCATCACTCCATGCCTATTTTTTCGCTGTGCACTTTTCCAAAATGACAATGATCCAAAACGCACATCTAAGGCCATTGTTGCATTTCTGAAGAACAGGGTGAAAGTGATTCAGTGGCCAAGTATGTTTCCTGATCTTAACCTAATCAAACACCTATGGGGAATTCTGAAGACAAGTTGAGCATCACTCACCATCCAGCCTCTAAAAGAGGTAATTCTTTTCTTAAAGAATGGAAAAAGATATGTAGCACTACCCCCGTAGGAGCTGCTGGTTTTGTTTTGGGTCTACGTTCTGCCTATCAACCCCTTGGAATTGGCTCGAACCCTCCCTTGGCACAACTGGTATATATAAATATTGTGGAGCCCACTGGTTGCTAGGAAACACAATTTTGCATGTAAATATACTACCTTAAGTACACTTATGCATATATGTATATATATATATATGTATGTATATATATATATATATATATATATATATATATATATATATGTATATGTTACCTTTCTCCGTTTTGAAGTCCTTCAGGCAATTAAAAGTACTTCACACAGATGTATAATTAAGCAAATATACTTTTTACTTTTATATTAGAGATAATAGACAGATTAAGACAATGTTATACACATATATGAATATAGATCTAAATGACTCTGCAGGGCCCTGCGAGAGTCGGTCATATTATTTAGAAAAAGGATTCTAACAATTGCTAATTCCTAGGTTCTAGCAAAACGTTGGTGCACTTATTGTAATCCACAGGAGGTAACAGATATGAACTAGACTCCTGCAATGCTTTTGGGAGTGAAACTGACAGGCAATGTAATGCCAACTTTAAACTACGCAGTTACTACACACTGCGCTATGTCCTGCGGTGTGTGTAACTCACTACTCGGGTGGTGATGGGCCTTCAAAAGTCACAGGCCTAACAAACAGTTGTAGATTCTGGGCAGGTGCCCGCTCACCCGAACAGGCCCAGTCCGCCTGACACGCTCTACGATCGGTACCTCGATCCCCGACCTCTCGGCAACGCTCAGCCTCTGGTCCCTCTCACAGCAGCTGGAGATGTCGGTTGGCTGACGACTCCGGTCCGAGGGTAACACGGGCTGATCACACTGGGAAAGATGCCTCTCTGGTCTGGTGATCCTCCGAAGTTGTAGGCCCAGGCTTTGGGCCTAGTCGCTCCGGCAGCAGACCTCACGCAAACTTCCTGCTTGGTTGAGTGTGGAGTCCAGGGAGACCGAGCGCGGCCCCGCCTCTCCTTTTAAGTAGCCTCCCCAACAGGCTGTGCGGGGTTTGTGATGCATTCTGGGAGTACAGCTGCACTGTGTGTACCGTAGACTATTGGGTATCCATTGCAACAGTCTCTCTCTCTCCCTCTCCCTCCCTCTGTCTGTCTCTCTGTCTCTGTGTCTCTGTCTCTGTGTCTCTGTCTCTGTGTCTCTGTCTCTGTGTCTCTGTCTCTGTCTCTCTGTCTCTGTCTCTCTGTGTCTCTCTCTCTCTCTCTCTCTCTCTGTGTCTCTCTCTCTCTCTCTCTGTCTCTCTGTGTCTCTCTCTCTCTCTCTGTCTCTCTGTGTCTCTCTCTCTCTCTCTCTCTCTCTGTGTCTCTCTCTCTCTCTCTCTCTGTGTCTCTCTCTGTGTCTCTCTCTCTGTGTCTCTCTCTCTCTCTCTCTGTGTGTCTCTCTCTCTCTCTGTGTGTCTCTCTCTCTCTCTCTGTGTCTCTCTCTCTCTCTCTCTGTGTCTCTCTCTCTCTCTCTCTCTCTGTGTCTCTCTCTCTCTCTCTCTCTGTGTCTCTCTCTCTCTCTCTCTGTGTCTCTCTCTGTCTCTCTCTCTCTCTCTCTCTCTCTCTCTCTGTGTCTCTGTACCATAAGTTCCCAGTGCATCACTGAACATAAGTAAACAGTGTATAAGGTTGTAACTGGAACTCCGGGGGAAGTTTGAGGTATACACATGTAACAATAGTCTATAACAGTATAACCCCGCTACAGATAGATATTGCAATATGTCACCAACTTGTTCAGTCCATGCCTAGAAGACCTGGTGCTGTCCTTACAAATCATGGCGGTCCTACAAAATACTAGATGTAGTAGTTTTTGTTGTGGGGTGTATTCATTTTTGCATCAACTAATTTAAGTAAAACTGAAGATTTTGTATTCTAAGTTATATTAATAACATTGCTTTCATGTAATGAGCTAAACATTTGTTCCATAAAACTCAGTTTTGTCAAAATTTTGTTCATTGAGATAATGATTAAAATCTTACTTTTTAAAAGGGGTGTACTAATTTATGCTGAGCACTGTAAGTACCCGTAATAAATAAAATTACCAACCTGGTGATGACCCTAGATTGGTAAAAACTAGGGCTGCAACTAACGATTATTTTCATAATCAATTAGTTGGCCGATTATTGTTTCGATTAATCGGTTAATAACCTTAAAAAAATAAAAGGAAAAAGTGATTTTGCAGCGATTTGCATTTTTCTTTTTTTTGGCCAATTTGTTGTGCATTAAAAAACACGAATTGCCACAAAAACGCATTACATGCTTTTCTGCAGCTTCTCCATTGAAGTATATTGAACAAAAAACACAAAATAGCATCGTTTTGCGTTAAAAGTCCTTGCCCTTTCCAAATACGCAGCAGCTGAATAAAGCATGGATGTGAACGTGTCCCATAGGAAACCATGTAAATGAACCGAAGTGTGTTTCTGCAAAAAGCTCCAAAAACCCAGGCCTGAGATGTTTAGTAACATAATGGGGTTAAAAAAACGAACGTTAGTACAAAGAGCAAATAATCGCTACTGTAAGGGGTTCATGTTTTACTGTGGGACAGTGAAAGTAATATTTACAGTAGAGATTTGCTCTTTTTGTACTATAAAGGGCTAATTTTAGTTTTTTTTAACCCCATTATGTTACTGGCCGATTAATCGATTGTGAAAATAGTAATCGATTAATTTCATAATCGATTCGTTGTCAATCGATTAGTTGTTTCGGCCCTAGTAAAAACTATCCTCCAGGGAACAGAAGAGCAATGAGAATGATTACATGGCTGCTGCTTTTCATTCTATAAAATTATTGTAATAGATCCTAAATCAACATATCAAAGTAAATCCTTTCTCTACCTCACTTCTCCTTTAAGCACTTCCCACTAGGAAAGCAATGCTTTCGTGGGCCTTTTCAACATTTCATAAATGCCATGCGTTAATAAGCATTGCTTTGTTCGTCATAATCAACACACGTGTGAACAAGTCCTTAAGCCGCCCATAGATGGGGCAATTTTTTTTCCTGCAACCATGGATTCCCCTGTCAACACAGTCCGTCACAGAGCTTTTCTGTTCTCCCAGTGGTGGTAGCTGTCCCTCCTGGGAGAACAGTAATTATTGCTAGTGGCGAATGCTATAGCCACTGGCAATAATAGCAAAAAAAATCTGACATGCTGGTTGTACCCAATGGCCAGCTTTAGTGTAGCTTCAATAAATAAACTCGAACTATAAGCATGTAAGGAAATGAGTAGACTAAAAAATGTAAATCCATGATACAGCTGCATACTTAGAGAAAGTTACTGATGCTAACTGATGCTTATTGTAGGCCATGGCAGAGGAAGCTGGAGACCCCGACAGGGCAAAACAGATTCAAGATCAGCTAAATGAATTGGAGGAAAGAGCTGAAGCTCTGGACCGTCAGCGTACCAAGAATATTTCTGCCATCAGGTATTTCTGGTGGTAATATTTGAGGTTTGATTTTTGTAATATGCTTTTGTCAATTGTCTGTCTTTTTTTTTTCTTAGTTATATAAATCAGAGAAACAGAGAATGGAACATAGTGGAATCTGAGAAAGCTTTAGTGGTGAGTGAATTTTGCATGTTTCTCCTTCACTTTATATAGCATGCTGGAATGGTTGCAGATTGAAGTCATATTGCAAGAATTCAGGAGATGTGATTAATGTGATGTGGCCTTAGGCCCCATGTACACTGCCGCTGCTAGACGTTCAGAGGCAGTTGGACACTTTTTTCAACTGCCTCTGAACTCAATTGTTATCTTATGTGACCATGTACACATTCTTGTTTATTGCTGTTTTTTGGCAGTTGCATTTAAAAGCGTTTCTTTGAAAGCAAAAAAATAAGTTCAAACGCTGAAGATTTCCATGTTTCAGATGCCAAACTCATTTCGTTTCTAGGTGTTTTTGGCCATTAAAAAATAAATAAAAAATTATATATATATATATATATTTTGTTTTGTTTAAACGCTTCTAAACGTAAAACACGATCAGGGGAATGTAATAAAGCAAGCCATAGACTGTTTAACAGATTCTTCCATAAACAAGGTGGATGAAGGAGTGCCACTGCCAGGTCTATGTGTATTAGCAAAAGCAGACGCAGCTGTCAGAATTCAGATGATTGGCTGCAGCTGCCGATCAATGAAAAATTGTCCAGCATGTTTCTGGGGAGCCCACACACTAATCAAAATTAAGCCAGTCCCTGCTGGACTGAACTATTTACAATCTGTATACAGCCAGCTTAAAGGATACATTCACCTTTTAGAAAAACAATAATAAAATGCACATATTTTTGTCTGAAAAAAATTAACTTTTTTTTTTCCTGCAGGAGCTTGGCAAGTATTGCACCCATGATCAAGTGAATCCAAGGGTGCAATGTCAGGCTTCTGCAAACGTGCCCTTGCTGTTCATTCAGAACTACAAGCCATCAGCTGCTATGGCTGGCAGTAGTTGTAGTTGATTTTTTCATAGGAAACTGGGAATGGATGATGTGGCTGCACAGCTGCACTGTTTTTTTAAATTATGATAGCGGTTGTGTGGAGAAGATCATTCCAAAAACCTGAACTTGGTCTTTCAGGCCTCATGCACACTAGACGTTAAAGTAACGTTATAAAAAACGGCAGTAGCTTTGCAGTGAGTTTTTTAACTTTTTTTTCAATGTTTTTGCAATATCGTCTTTTAGTGTTTTTCCACGTTGGTGTTATTTTTTTTTCATAAAAAATAAACATTTTTTTTTCAATAGATCGAAAATGTTAAATGCTGGTGAACGACGGTTTTGAGCGTTTATCGATGTTTATCAGCGTTAGAACGTTTATACAGCTGAAAAACGTCTCGGAACCCACTAGTTTTGGGTGTTTTTTAGTGCTCAAAAACGCCACTGCCCAAAACTGCTTACAGCCTATGTGTGCATGGACACAGGATAACATGATAGAGAGTTTAATGACTAGAAAAAAATGTCTACTGCCAAAAACAGCTGCTGTAAAAATGTCGTCCAGTGTTCATGAGGCCTAAGACTGGAGCTGACAGGATCTGAAGCAGCTGTGCATGGCAGCCGGTCAACTTTATAGCCTTCTTTGTCAGTTTAACTAAACATGCTAAAGCTAGAAGCGGATTGGTTACTATACACAGCTGTTTCAGATTCTACCTGCTCAGTAAATTCTCCCCAGTTTATTCTCCCCAGTTTTTCAGTGAGCACATATTTTGAGAGAATATTGCAGTGTAGCTACAATTCATTTTCACTGTGACATGCGAATTCTAACATGCTTGATCTCCCATGTTTATTAAATGCACAGAGAGAGTAGCTATTATGTGTCCACCTAACTGCTTAAAGTGGAACTTTATCCATAACAACTTGATAAAAAATGATGTCCTTTAGCAAGGAACATACATTCCACATTAATAATTATGCTACCAAAATGTGCTTGTGCTGTAAATTGCCTGCAGCAATTTCCTATTTCTTCTTCCTGGAGACTGCTACTTTGCTGCAGTAAAAATTTTGGCTGTCAGCAGATCAACCACTACAGTTTCGGAACTGTGCTGAAAATGGGAGAGCAACTGAGCATATGCAGAGCAGGGTGAGGACAGCGTATTACTGGATTTCAATATAGGCACTATTTTTTTTATTTTTTTTATTTTACATAGCTATACCTGCAAAAGGGGCCAGCCTAACGTTATTCAGCAGGCAGCGGCAAAGCTAGACATTTTCACCCAGGGCAAAGACTTTGTTTGGAAACCCCCCCCCCCTCTTTCACAAAGGACAGTCGGTAGTGTTTTTTTTATTTTTTTTGGGGGGCTTTGGTGAATCATCGGGTGTTTAAACAGACTCCTGATGTCTCATTTGGAGACAGAGAAGGGGACCCAGTTTCTTTCTCTGTAGCCTCAGCTGCAATGGACAGTGAATGAATGGGAAGCAGCTTCTTAAATTAAAACATAAACATAGTTCCAGCACCGAGAAAAAATACTCAGTGGGGGCAAAAGGGGGGCAGTGGAGAGATGAAAAGAGCACACTGGTGCTCAAAAGGGGCTACTGGGGGGATAGAGGGCATTGGCGCTCAGTGGGGGTTTCAAAAGAGCAGTTTTCGGGGGGGGGGGCACTGGTGCTTGGTTGAAGGAGATGGGTGCTCCTTGTGCCTAGTGGGGGGGAGATGGAGGGTCCTGTGCTTAGAGGAGTGAGATTGAGGACACTGGTGCTCAATACCTGGCTGCTTGATACCATCTGCAATCCTGTAGAATCGCCCCTCTCTCACTTTTCTTGTCTGCTGATCTTTCTTCAGGAAGAAACATACACATAAACAGCACTCAGAGTATTTGGAGTGGGGCTAAATGTAAGCCAGTCACCACATCGTGCAGGAAACCATAGTCCTTCAGAGACTGCCATGTAAACGCCAATAAAAGTATCTTTATTCCAAACATGAGTGGGTCATGGAAACAGTAAAATCAAGTGAATAAAGCAGGAGCATTTACCGAGCACCTGGGCTGTGATGAAAGATCAAGTGTGTCCCTCAGTAGGAGCTGGTGTGGAGACTAAGGATCATAAAATACATGCATCGATCACTGTACTGACTCGGCACGCCGAGAATGATATCAACCAGACCCCAATATATTTTTTAAACAATTATGTCCCAAGTTGAGTTATTTGTATTAACTTTTATTATTTGTGATGTTTGCTTGTATATGGGAAATGATGGGAGATGGGTTATTATTATACAGGATTTATATAGCGCCAACAGCGCTTTTACAACATGAGGGCAGACAGTACAGTTACAATACAGGAGGGTTCAGAGGGCCCTGCTCGTTAGAGCTTACAATCTAGAAGGGAGGGTCAAGTGGAACAAAAGGTAATAACTGTGGGGGGTGAGCTGATAAAAAAAAGAAAATATAGTTGTGTGGGTAGGATAGGCTTCTCTGAAGAGGAGGGTTTTCAGGGATCGTCTAAAAGCGAATAGAGAAGGAGATAGACAGATTGGGGTAAGGCATTCCATAGCATTGGAGAGGCTCTGGAAAAGTCCTGGAGGTAACGAGGGAGCTAGAGAGCAGGAGGTCTTGAGAGGAACGAAGAGAAAGGTTGGTATTTGGAGACTAGGCTAGTGATGTAGCTGGGGGCTAAATTGTGGATGGCTTTGTAAGTAGTTAGTATTTTGAATTTAATTTGTTGGGTGAGCGGAAGCCAGTGGAGGGATTGAAAGAGAGTAGCAGCAGACACCGAGCGATTAGTAAGGTGGATGAGTCCGGCAGCAGCATTCATGATGGACTGAAGGGGGGATAGAGTATGCAGAGATAAGCCAGTGAGGAGGGAGTTGCAGTAATCGAGGGGAGAGATGACCAGAGAGTGAATCAAGAGTTTTGTTGTGTCATTGGTTAGAAAGGGGTGTATTTTGGGGAGGTTGAGGAGGTAAGATTTGGACGTGGTGCTGATCATGTCCTTCAGTAGTTCTGCCCGCTTTCCTACCCTTTAACCACTTCAGCCCCGGACCATTTGACTGCCAAATGACCGGGCCACTTTTTGCAATCCGGCACTGCGTCGTTTTAACTGACAATTGCGTGGTCGTGTATAGGCTGATACGTAATCTTCTACATATTTTTGGTAAAAATCGCAATAAGCGTTTGATTTGTTTGCGCAAAAGTTATAGCGTCTACAAAATAGGGGATAGTTTTATGGCATGTTTATTAATAAATATAAAAAATATATATATATATATATATATATATATATATATATTATTTTTACTATTGATGGCGGCGATCAGCGATTTTTTTTTTTTATAGTGACTGCGACATTATGGCGGACATATCGGACACTTTTTGGGACCATTCACATTTATACAGCGATCAGTGCTATAAAAATGCACCGATGACTGTATAAATGTGACTGGCAGTGAAGGGGTTAACCACTAGGGGGCTAGGAAGGGTCTAAGTGTGTCCTAGGGAGTGATTATAACTGTTGGGGGGTGTCACTACAGATGACACGTCACTGATCGCTGCTCCCGATGAGAGGGAGCAGATGATCAGTGCAGTGTCACTAGGCAGAACGGGGATAGGCCTTGTTTACACTGGCCTATCTCCGTTCTGCAGCCCTGTGACCCGATCGCAGGAGACCGGCGGACATAGAGCTCGCAGGTCCCGCGGGCACTGTCACTGAGCTCGTGGCAGGGCGCCCGCACGCGGGAAATTCGAAGTGACATAAATATGTCACTTTGCCCAGCCGTGCCATTCTGCCGACGTATATCGGCGTGAGCCGGTCTTTAACCGGTTAATTCACCTTAAAATGCATAGATTAACTGGTTGCCTTCTGCTGCATGACTGGACACATTTTGTAGAAGAGAGGAAGAAGTATACATTGTTTGTTTTAGTGGTTTACCAACATCCCTATATAGATATACAACAAAAAGAGAAAATATCCCCCTGGGACTTGGTGAGTTAAAACATTCAATATTTATCGGTGTATAACACGCACCCCAATTTTAAGAGGGAATTATACTCCCTCCCCCCCCATCCATTATACCTCCCCCCATCCATTATACCTCCCCCCCCCATCCATTATACCTCCCCCCCCCCCATCATCCATTATACCTCCCCCCCCATCATCCATTATACCCCCCCATCCATTATACTCCCCCCCCCCATCCATTATACTCCCCCCCCCCAGCCATTATACTCCCCCCCCCCCCCAGCCATTATACTCCCCCCCCCCCAGCCATTATACTCCCCCCCCCCCAGCCATTATACCTCCCCCCCCCCCATTATACCTCCCCCCATCCATTATACCTCCCCCCCATCCATTATACCTCCCCCCCATCCATTATACCTCCCCCCCATCCATTATACCTCCCCCCCCCATCCATTATACCTCCCCCCCATCCATTATACCTCCCCCCCCATCCATTATACCTCCCCCCCCATCCATTATACCTCCCCCCATCCATTCTACAACCCCCCCATCCATTCTACAACCCCCCCATCCAGTACACATTCCCTCCCCCCCCCATCCAGTACACATTCCCTCCCCCCCCCATCCAGTACACATTCCCTCCCCCCCCCCATATCCAGTACACATTCCCCCCCCCCATATCCAGTACACATCCCCCCCCCCATATCCAGTACATATTCCCCCCCCCCATATCCAGTACACATCCCCCCCCATATCCAGTACAAATCCCCCCCCCCATATCCAGTACACATCCCCCCCCCCCCCATATCCAGTACACATCCCCCCCCCCCCATATCCAGTACACATCCCCCCCCCCCATATCCAGTACACATCCCCCCTCCCCCATATCCAGTACACATCCCCCCTCCCCCATATCCAGTACACATCCCCCCTCCCCCATATCCAGTACACATCCCCCCTCCCCCATATCCAGTACACATCCCCCCCCTCCCCCATATCCAGTACACATCCCCCCCCTCCCCCATATCCAGTACACATCCCCCCTCCCCCATATCCAGTACACATCCCCCCTCCCCCATATCCAGTACACATCCCCCCTCCCCCATATCCAGTACACATCCCCCCTCCCCCATATCCAGTACACATCCCCCCTCCCCCATATCCAGTACACATCCCCCCTCCCCCATATCCAGTACACATCCCCCCTCCCCCATATCCAGTACACATCCCCCCTCCCCCATATCCAGTACACATCCCCCCTCCCCCATATCCAGTACACATCCCCCCTCCCCCATATCCAGTACACATCCCCCCCCATATCCAGTACACATTCCCCCCATATCCAGTACACATTCCCCCCCCATATCCAGTACACATTCCCCCCCCCATATCCAGTACACATCCCCCCCCCCATATCCAGTACATATTCCCCCCCCCCCCATATCCAGTACACATCCCCCCCCATATCCAGTACACATCCCCCCCCCCCATATCCAGTACACATCCCCCCCCCATATCCAGTACACATCCCCCCCCCCCATATCCAGTACACATCCCCCCCCCCATATCCAGTACACATCCCCCCCCCATATCCAGTACACATCCCCCCCCCATATCCAGTACACATTACACATCCCCCCCCATATCCAGTACACATCCCCCCCCCATATCCAGTACACATCCCCCCCCCATATCCAGTACACATCCCCCCCCCATATCCAGTACACATCCCCCCCATATCCAGTACACATCCCCCCCCCCATATCCAGTACACATCCCCCCCCCATATCCAGTACACATCCCCCCCCCATATCCAGTACACATCCCCCCCCCATATCCAGTACACATCCCCCCCCATATCCAGTACACATCCCCCCCCCCATATCCAGTACACATCCCCCCCCCCATATCCAGTACACATCCCCCCCCCATATCCAGTACACATCCCCCCCCCATATCCAGTACACATCCCCCCCCATCCAGTACACATCTCCCCCCCATCCAGTACACATCTCCCCCCCCCCCATATCCAGTACACATTCCCCCCCCCCCATCCAGTACACATCTCCCCCCCCCCCCCATATCCAGTACACATTCCCCCCCCCCCCCATCCAGTACACACCCCCCCCCCCCCATTTTGATTAAAATACAAGTTTAGCAACCTGCTGGTGTATCCATTGAGATGCAATATGGCATCTGTATATTATGAATACATGCATTTTACAAAGTCGATATACTGGAAAAACATCAGACTTGTTTCAGTTCCTCTTTCTTTAGGGGTGTATCTAACAATGGTGTTATAATATGTCTAAATATAGTAATCAATATATGTTACAAGGACTATAAAATATAAATCCTAGTGACATGTCCATAGTTTAAAGCAGGGCTGTCTTAATGAGTGGGCACACCTGGGCACTGCCCAGGGGCCCCAGTTGCATGGGGGGCCCCTGCACTTTCCCCAAAGCAGCTGGTCCTTGAGCCCATGCTGCCCTGAAATAATGGCACTGAGTGATGGATACACAGGGGAGGCAGGCTGGCAGCAGTGCGCCATGCTGGCAGCAGTGCGCCATGCTGTGCAGAGCGATACCCATTATTTCACAGCCAGCAGGGAGGGGCAGGGCTGGAGCGCCAGTGATGCTCTGACCCCGCCCCATGCAGATTTGAATGCTCGGGACTTGTAGGATCTGGAGTGGGATCTGCTGAGTCGGCAGCACTGAGAGCCCGCCTGCGGAAGTAGCATTGTGGATGGCATCATGGGCGTCCAGCACTGTTTGCACCGGAGGGATGCTCCCTCCGCTGCCCCTCCTTCTGCCTGCTTGATTGGTAAAGGTGAGTCCAGTGCTACAGGTGGGCACATAGCCAAAAGTTTGCATGCACTGTATCTCAACTGGAAAAGGGGGTACTACATGGATGGAATAATGGTGCTGGGGGAGATCAAGGGTGTATGGAGAAAACAATGCTAAGGGGGATCTGGGGTGTATAGGGGGTAGCAATGCTTGTGGTAGCTTGGGTGTCTATAGTGCTAGAGGTATCAGGGATATAGAGAGGCCACAGTGTAGGGGGTATCAGGGATGTAGTGGGGTCTCACAATACAAGGGAGTATCTTATGGTATATGGTAACAGTGCTGGGGGGATATCTGGGGTGTAGAGGGGTCTGAGTGCTGGGGGAATATCTGTATGTAGCATTTTCCCACTGTTTCTTTGCTTTACAGAATGATTGTTCATGTAGTTAATGCGGAGCTCCGCTTGTCTGACACCTACTTGATGTCTGTTTACCTGCGCTGTCTCCATTGTAGGGGCCCCAGAGCATTACTTTGCCCAGAGGCCCATGATGCTATTAAGACTGCCCTGGTTTAAAGCACTCACAATTCAAGCCAAATGCCTTGTATATAATCACCAAAACCACATCACGTTACAATTTTTTCTGGGTACGGTTTCTCACCAAGGAGGAGCCCCAATCTAGGTGTCAAGGCACCCACCAACAGTGGCCACTAGGACCTTGAGGTATCTTCGCAGTACAGGAGTCTTAAACAAACGGGTAAGTATAATATATATTGAAGGAAAGAGTCATGACTCTCACGCACGTATGTGAAGGCGGAAGTGGGGACACCGTGGCCAGAACAGAGTTCCAGGGATCGCTTTGACAGATGGAATACCACCTTTTGCCCAAAGCCACATATAAACGTCACCTGATAAGCAAACCAGGCAGCAACAGAGCGCAACCCCACTGTGTCTCCACTTCCAGCTTCACATCCACGTGCCAGTGGGCCGGCGCCATTACACCGCTGTGGGGACCTATCTAGAGATGGGAGTTATTAATTTGCAGCAGGCATTTTTGGCTTGGTGGCTGAGATGTGATGACCCCTATTTGAATAATTAGTACCCATTGTATATACTATGGCAACTAATACTAGTAAAGTTGGCTATAGAATTTGTGGGGTTAGTCATACAGATCTGAACTCTGCATAGAGGAACATATGTAAGCCACTCTGTAGCTAGAAGACAATAGGTGGCTTACAACGCCACTTACCCAAAGGGAAACTGAGTTTAGACTGGGTTTCCAGATTAAACAGTCGGGCAACGTTCATCTATGGCCAGTTTCAAGCTTACTGTAATAACGACTCTGAAATGCATCTGAGGATATACACATTTGTACACCTTTAGCAGTAAAAGTAATAAAATAAGTCCTGTACCATTGCCTTACCTAAAGTGTTGTTCCCTTCTAGGCTGAAAGTCAGAGCATGAAGCAACAGCAAATGGATCCCTTCACTAGGAGACAGTGTAAACCAACTATGGTGTCCAATGTAAGTGTTTTCTTGCAAATCTGTTTATAGACTTGTAACACAGAAGAGACCATGTATTATTGCGGCACAATCTTTTAACTGCTGTGTTCACAGGACACAGCGGATGACCGATAATTGTACTGAGCCAGTCACAGCAATGACCATTGTACTTAATGATTTTCAATCATTGTCTACTATTATCTGTGATTGGTCACAGTGATCACATGGTACAGACCACCCATCACAGTTCATCTGTACCATAAAGGCCAATCGCAGCCCTCACAATAGTACACCCTGTATGTGTGTGTGTGTGTGTATGTATATGTATGTGTATATATATATATATATATATATATATATATATATATATATATATATATATATATATATATATATATTGGGTATGGAAAGTATTCAGACCCCCTTAAATTTCTCACTCTTTGTTATATTGCAGCCCTTTGCTAAAATCATTTAAGTTCATTTTTTTTTTCTCAATGTAGACACAGCACCCCATATTAACAGAAAAACACAGAATTGTTGAATTTTTTTTAGATTTATTAAAAAAGAAAAACTTAAATATCACATGGTCCTAAGTATTCAGACCCTTTGCTGTGACGCTCATATATTTAACTCAGGTGCTGTCCATTTCTTCTGATCATCCTTGAGATGGTTCTACACCTTCATTTGAGTCCAGCTGTGTTTGATTATACTGATTGGACTTGATTAGGAAACATCACACCTGTCTATATAAGACCTTACAGCTCACAGTGCATGTCAGAGCAAATGAGAATCATGAGGTCAAAGGAACTGCCTGAAGAGCTCAGAGACAGAATTGTGGCAAGGCACAGATCTGGCCATGGTTACAAAAAAAAGTCTGCTGCACTTAAGGTTCCTAAGAGCACAGTGGCCTCCATAATCCTTAAATGGAAGACATTTAGGACGACCAGAACCCTTCCTAGAGCTGGCCGTGCGGCCAAACTGAGCTATCGGGGGAGAAGAGCCTTGGTGAGAGAGGTGAAGAAGAACCCAAAGATCACTGTGGCTGAGCTCCAGAGATGCAGTCGGGAGATGGGAGAAAGTTGTAGAAAGTCAACCATCACTGCAGCCCTCCACCAGTCGGGGCTTTATGGCAGAGCGGCCCAACGAAAACCTCTCCTCAGTGCAAGACACATGAAAGCCTGCATGGAGTTTTCTAAAAAAAACACCTGAAGGACTCCAAGATGGTGAGAAATAAGATTCTCTGGTCTGATGAGACCAAGACAGAACTTTTTGGCCTTAATTCTAAGCGGTATGTCTGGAGAAAACCAGGCACTTCTCATCACCTGTCCAATACAGTCCCAACAGTGAAGCATGGCGGTGGCAGCATCATGCTGTGGGGGTGTTTTTCAGCTGCAGGGACAGGACGACTGGTTGCAATCGAGTGAAAGATGAATGCTGCCAAATACAGGGATATCCTGGACGAAAACCTTCTCCAGAGTGCTCAGGACCTCAGACTGGGCCGAAGGTTTACCTTCCAACAATACAATGACCCTAAGCACACAGCTAAAATAACAAAGGAGTGGCTTCACAACAACTCCGTGACTGTTCTTGAATGGCCCAGCCAGAGCCCTGACTTAAAGCCAATTGAGCATCTCTGGAGAGACCTAAAAATGGCTGTCCTACAACGTTTACCATCCAACCTGACAGAAATGGAGAGGATCTGCAAGGAGGAATGGCAGAGGATCCCCAAATCCAGATGTGAAAAACTTGTTGCATCTTTCCCAAAAAGACTCATGGCTGTATTAGATCAAAAGGGTGCAAATACTAAATACTGAGCAAAGGGTCTGAATACTTGGGACCATGTGATATTTCAGTTTTTCTTTTTTAATCTGCAAAAATGTCAACAATTCTGTGTTTTTCTGTCAATATGGGGGGCTGTGTGTACATTAATGAGGGGAAAAAAATTTAACCTAAATGATTTTAGCAAATGGCTGCAATATAACAGAGTGAAAAATGTGAGGGGGTCTGAATACTTTCCGTACCCTATGTGTATGTGTGTGTATATGTATATATATATATATATATATATATATATATATATATATATATATATATATATATATATATATATATATATATATATATATATAAAATAGTTTGACTCTAACTTTCACACAGATTAAATATTCACCGATTTTGGGTTAGTTTTACCAATGAAATGTATTAAAATACATTTTGATCTAAATTTCTCAAATATTATTTATTTGCTAAATTTTATAACCAAAACTAAGTGGGTTTTTTTTTCCAAATTTTTTATTTTAATTGAACTATTAATCTACACCCACGCAAAACAATAAATGTAACCTAAATATGTGAGATATATATCTATCGCGTGATCAAAACCTATATTAAAGTGTTTCTAAAGCTTTGTTTTTTTTAAGTTAATGCATTCTATCCATTTACACAGGTGTCAAACTGGTGGCTCTCCAGCTTTTGCGGAACTAAACGTCCCATGATGCCTTGCAAGGCTGACCGTTACAAGCATGACTCCCACAGGCAGAGGCATGATGGGATTTATAGTTCCACAACAGCTGGAGTGCTGCCATCCCATTAAGGTGAAAACCCTTTATGGCTGCAGCTCCCTCCCAGACACCCCCCCCCTTTCTTACCTGAGCCCAATTTGATCCAGCCATGTGCACTAGCGCAGCGGCGCCCATAGCTGTTTTGCTCCTTTTTGGACAGATTGATGGCAGTGGGAGCCATTGGCTCCCGCTGCTGTTAATTAAAAGCTGTGACATGGGGGCAGGGCTGAGTACCGCTATCTGTGTCAATGGACGCAGCAGCTTTTCGTGGGTGCACCCGCCGAAGAGGTGGGGTCTGGAGCACCGGCAGGGGACCCCAGAAGAAGAGGATCAGTGCTGCTCTGTGCAAAACCATTGCACAGAGCAGGCAAGTATAAACATGTTTGTTATTTTAATTGGAAAAGGAGGCTTTAGTAACCTTTTAAAGAGTAATTAATATCCAATGAACAATAAACAATTGTGCAAAATATTTTAAAGTCCATAATAAATAGTCCGAGTAAGGTGCTCAGTGCTAATGAATACATTCAAAGGTGTTAAAGTGACAACCAAGAAAGTAGTGCCCTTCCTCCTTTCCCAGCAGGAGCACACTGCACTCTCCTGCATACAGCTGTTTTCAGTCTGCTAATGATATCCTGTACATGTGGACGACTGGATGCCACCATTTACTTAATGGTACGCCTGCACCTTTAAGAGACTCGCAAAGGTAAAGGAATGCCTCATAGTATAATATCAAGTTAAAAAATAAATATATATATATATATATATATATATATATATATATATATATATATATATATATAAAATGTACTTGCATCAATGTCAATATACTCAAGTGTGTAT
The DNA here is from genome assembly GCA_029206835.1 of Rana muscosa. NCBI lineage: Eukaryota > Metazoa > Chordata > Amphibia > Anura > Ranidae > Rana > Rana muscosa. The sequence continues at coordinate 88,382,499 of CM055126.1, forward strand.
GGAAACGGAAAGCATTGGTTTGCACACCACCTGCACTCCAAAGACTGGAAATTACCTTGACATAAGCGGTCACATGCCCAGGCACATCTCTTTCCATATAGACTGCTCAAAAAAAATTAAGGAACACGTTGAAAACACATCAGATCTCAATGGGGAAAAATGTCATGCTGGAAAAATCTATACTGATATGGACTCTGTAATGTGTTAGGAACGAAAGAATGCCACATCGTTTGATGGAAATGAAAATTATCAACCTACAGAGGGCCGAATTCAAAGACACCTCGAAAATCAAAGTGAAAAAAATTATGCAACAGGCTAGTCCAGTTTGCCAAAATTTGCAGCAACTCATATTGGTACTCGGTAGTTTTTACGTGCTTGTATGCATGCCTGACAACGTCGGAGCATGCGCCTAATGAGACAATGAATGGTGTCCTGGGGTATTTCCTCCCAGATCTGGACCAGAGCATCACTGAGCTCCTGAACAGACTGAGGTGCAACCTGGTGGCGTCGGATGGACCGAAACCTAATGTCCCAGAGGTGTTCTATTGGATTTAAATGAGGACCAAACTGGTTATGCTGAATGATGTTACAGGCAGCATAACATTCTTCCCGGATTCTCCAGACCCTTTTACATCTGTCACGTGTTCTCAGGGTGAACCTGCTCTTAACTGTGAAAAGCACAGGGTGCCAGTGGCCTATCTGCCAAACAATTCTGGTGTTCAATGGCAAATGTCGATCGAGAAGTTGTCGGGCCCTTAGGCCACCCTCATGAAGTCCGTTTCTGATTGGTCAGAGACCTTCACACCAGTGGCCTGCTGGAGGTCATTTTGTTAGGGCTCTGGCAGTGCTCATCCGGTTGTTCTTTGCACAAAGAAGCAGATACCAGTCCTGCTGATTAGTTAAGGACCTTCTACAGCCCTGTCCAGCTCTCCTAGAGTAACTTCCTGTCTAATGGAATCTCCTCCATGCTTTTGAGACTGTGCTGGGAGACGCAACAAACCTTCTGGCAATGGTACATATTAATGTGCCATCCTGGAGCAGTTGCATTGCCTGTGCAACCTCTATAAAGTCCAAGTACCACCTCATGCTACCAGTAGTGACACTGACAAATGCAAAACTAGTGAAAAAGTCAGAAAAGAGGAGTAGGGGAAAAAAAGTCAGTAGCCTCCACCTGTAAAACCATTCCTGTTTTGGAGGGCGTCTCATTGTTGCCCATCTAGTGTTTAATTGACTTGATGCTATACTCTGATTAAAAGGTGTTCCTTTAATTTTTTTGAGCAGTGTATATACAACCATACCGTCATATTGCTCCTGCTCAATCCAATCAAAATCAGGACCATCCTACATCCAAAATTCATCTTACTCTCTAAAGCATATCTATAATGAATATGCGAATTAAATCTGTAATTTTTGGGTTAAAATAATCCCATCAAATTTTAATTTTAAAACTAATGCATATGGATAATTATAAGTGGGGTCATCTAGTGGTCAAAAATGGGTAAGGCATTCAATGGAAACCCTATGGTGCCTAGACAATTTTTATTAAGACCATACACTATATATACCGTATTTATCGGCGTATAACACGCGCCGGAACACGCACCCCAAGTTTAGGAGGGAATTTTACGGAAAAAACCTTTTAGGAGGGAAGTTTAAGGAAAAAAAAAATTACATTTAAGCTTACATTTAAATGCAGCCTTACCAGTGTCCATTGCAGCCTTGTCAGTGCAGCCTTGCCAGCAGTGTCCATTGCAGCCTTGCCAGCAGTGTCCATTGCAGCCTTGCCAGCAGTGTCCATTGCAGCCTTGCCAGCAGTGTCCATTGCAGCCTTGCCAGCAGTGTCCATTGCAGCCTTGCCAGCAGTGCCCATTGCAGCCTTGCCTCAGTGCCCAGTACAGCCTTGCCTCAGTGCCCAGTGCAGCCTTGCCCCAGTGCAGCCTTGCCTCAGTGCCCAGCACCGCCTTGCCCGCATTTCAAAAATGGCGCCACCGAGATCGAGACTGGCCGGAGCGGGACGACGCCGCCGAAAACGCAGGGACACATAGCCGAGTGTACTCGGCTCCGCTCACAGTCACGCCGAGTCCCGCCCTATGATGGACATAACACAGGTCCAATGGCGGGACTGGGCGTGACTGTGAGCGGAGCCGAGAAAAGCCGAGTACACTCGGCTATGTGTATCTCGGCGGCGATCGCTGCGCTCCGCTCAGTCAGCGGAGATTCGACGGGGGATAGGTGAGTATCGGCGTATAACACGTACCCACGATTTTCCCCTTATTTTAAGGGGAAAAAAGTGCGTGTTATACGCCGATAAATACGGTAAATGAATGGTATTGAGCCATCTTGTGGTGATAATTAGAAATACAGAATGAACTCCGTATAGGCAAAATATAATAATAAAATGTTCTAATTTGATTGGATCAATCCATTGCGAACACAAATACATCCCAATATATATCCTAAAATAAAACCTCCTATTTTGGCTATATGTGAGTTCATTTGGTATTATCACAACAAGATGGCTCTATTTCATTCACTTATATAGTGGATGGTCTTCATAAAATCTGTCTAGCCACCATTGGGTTTCCATTGAATATCTTAGGCCCCTTTCACGCGGGCAGACCGTTCAGGTCCGCCTGTCAGTTTTTTAGGCGGACCTGAACGAATGCTCCGTGCACCTCTATGGAGCCATGGATGTCAGCGGTGATATGCCCGTTGACATCCGATCCGCCAAAGTGTAACGGAGGAAAACATCCGTCTGGCGGATTGGATCGCATGACAATGGACTCTACGGTCCGTCATCATCCGATCCCCCATAGGGGAGAGCGGCGCTCTGACAGGTCGGTCCGTGCACAGTGTTCGGAGACAGACCTGTTATCTGCCTGCTCAGCGGGGATCAACGGAGTGATCCCCGCTGAGCAAAGCGGAGCCCGTACACAGACACGTCCGTGTGAAAGGGCCCTTGCCCTTTTTTGACCACTAGATGTCCCCACGTATTATACATATACTGTACATTAGTTTTAAATATACAATTTCTTTAATGGGATTATTTTAACCCAAAAATGAGGAATGGTCTAATCTGAATATTATAGATGGATATATTTTAGGGAGTAAAGATGAATTTTGGATTTAGGATGGTCCTGCTTTTCATTGGATTGGACAGGAGCAATGTGGAGGTATTAAAGTGTGTATGTGTGTACACACACACACACACACACACATATATATAATGTGATGTCGGGTGTTGCTGACAAAATGTGTTGGGCAGGACTTTCGGGAACATCATTTCCGGTCTTTGTAGCGCAAACTGGAGCTTTCGATTTCCATGTGCTTTATTATATAGATTTTTTAATGCTTGATGTTGGGCAGCACAGTGGTGTAGTGGTTGGCACTTTCGCCTAGTAGCAAAAGGGTCACTAGTTCGAATCCCAACCATGACACTACTTGCCTGGAGTTTGCATGTCTTCCCTGTGCTTGCGTGAGTTTCCTCCCACATTCCAAAGAGATGCTGGTAGGTTAATTGGTTCCTGTTTAAATTGGCCCTAGTGTGTGTGTGTGTGTGTGTGTGTGTGTGTGTGTGTGTGTGTGTGTGTGTGTGTGTGTGTATATATATATTTATTTATGAGTGTTAGTTTAGGGACCTTGGATTGTAAGCTCCTTGAGGGCAGGGACTGATAATGTACTACGTATGTGTAAAGGGCTGCATAAATGAATATTACTACACTGAGAGGTTCCTTTTACCTTTTCAAGTGAGGTGAGTGTGTGTTGAAAGGAGGAAGAACACTTTCTTGGGCATTACTTTTTTTTTTTCTTTTTTTTTTTTTCATCATCACCTTTTTGGATGTACATTCATTTACACTGAGCACCTTACTGTTAATTATGGACACTTAGATTTTGCACACTTGTTTATTGTTCGTTGGATATTACTTGCATTTATAAGAGCACAGTCTACTTTTTAATTATTTTTCTATTTTTTTTCCCCACAATATAAATATATACCCACACCCACACACACCCCCACACACACACACCATGTTTGTCTCACAAGAGATAAATATGCAGTGGCAAAAAGCCCACAGCCAAATAACCAAAACATGGAAATTAATTGCCAATTTGGCGCCCATGGAAAGACTTAAAAACAAATACTTTATCTAAGGTTTGACCATTAAGTGAGAGACCGATCCAAAGCCTAAGAGTGGCCTTCTATTGGCAACTAACAACTTAGAAAAAGTGGCGCATGAGCAACCATATCCTGAAAAGACTAGGGAACTAACAAGTTCTCCCAGGAACCCACGACTCCTGCCCCGGCACCGCCTGGGGAAAACCGAATAGAAGCAAGGGGCAGAGTCGAAGGACCCAGGTTGCGAACAGACCCCCTGGTGACTGTAAGCTAGTCATTAACGGCAACCCCCAGCAACAGACTCCCCCAGTGGAGAGGCTGTAGTCCCTGGGTGCCCAACCTGCTCCCCCCCCCCCAGCTGCCACGGGGCCACGAGCCATGCAAGGCAGACGGTCACAAGCATGACTTCCAAAGGCAGAGGCAACAACCAGCCCTGCAACAACTGAAGGGCCACAGGCTAAGCACTCATACTGTAGTTGCCTAGAATCCAGTGCCCAGAGGCTGTACTGGGACTGAGCCCAGAGCGGCAGGGGGTGAAGGTTGTCTTAGAATATCAGGCGTAGCCAGCATTAAATACTATTGCACCGTAGAGGGGGAAAGCCCCCACGTCTTTACCCAACCCCAGCAAAGCCAAGACTGCAAACATAATGACCACACTGATGGATGAGAAAGGGGTAAAAAGTTAAGAGGGGGTGGGGGGCAAAAGATAGGAAAGGGACAAGGGGGCAGGTACGGTTAAGAGGAGATGGTTAAGAGGAGATGGTTAAGAGGAGATGGTTAAGAGGAGATGGTTAAGAGGAGATGGTTAAGAGGAGATGGTTAAGAGGAGATGGTTAAGAGGAGATGGTTAAGAGGAGATGGTTAAGAGGAGGGGAGCTAGATGAAAGAAGGATCAGGGAGATGGCGTTGGAGAGCCAGGACAGACAAATTTCAATGTAACCCTCGGGGAAAATCAGCATAACAGTGACACCGTATAAGAAGTAAGGGTCCTAACTGCTGGCCATGTCATGCAGTCGGGAGGGGAGGGAGTGGAAGATGTCCCTTTCATCAGCCCAGGTGACGGGGATTGAGGCCATAGTGGACTCTGAGATTGTGAGGGAGGATCACCTCAAAGTGCAGAAGTAGGGATTGAAGATGAGCCACCAGCCACCTGGTCTTTTGCTGCATCAGTAGAGTGAGGTGCTGAGGCCCCATGCTGTTTTTTCCTGGAGAAGCCAGCAGAGGGAGTCAACACCATCGTGGGAGACTGTCGGACCGAGTTAAGGATGGGATTCCAGAAAGTGTGTGAGGTCTTTTTGCCCTTGGGAATCCAGATAGAGGGCAGACTAACGTGTCAGGCAAGCACAGGAGCCTCCGATGGTGCAGAGCTCGGATTTTCAGCAGCCCCTTTGTGTCATCTTCAGGCCAAAATAAAGATACAAATGTGCGAGTTGCTGGCAAACCCTGCTGCTTGCCTGCAGCAGGGCTAAAATGTAAACAAAAAAAAACATGCTCAGGGCCCGGAACTGCATGTCCCGGGCGTCGGGCGATTGGAATTGCACATCCCTGCTACTGGTGACTTGATTACATAACCTTGAATTGCAAGCTGGTTTATGTAGAAGAACAGTAGTGAAGGAAAGTGATTTTTGTAACAGAAGACTTTAAATAAAAATCACTGCTATTACAGATTTTTGGTAAACGGCTGCCTAAAAAACTTATAGCACAACCTTTTGTCAAACCTGGCATTAATGTATATAAAATCCATCTCTTCAACATAAATAACAGAATGCTGATGATAGTGCTTTCAAATAATATAACTTTTTCCTGTTTGGTGTATTGCCCATTTACAGCAAAGTCAAATGCTGCTTGCCTCTGAATGTTGCATATTTTCTGTACTTCAACAGCTGCAAATGTGTAAATAAATTCTAACGTATAGTTTACCTATTACAGTCCAGAGATCCTGCCGTCCAGGCTGCTATTATGGCTCAACTGAATGCAAAGTATGGAACAGCTGGTCTTCTGGACACGTCAAAAGACAAGGCCATGGTAAGAAGTAGCTCTGTCTGCTCATGAACGCTTTTGCAATTCTTCAACAGATTAAGGTCTGTTGCACACGGCAGTAAAAAAGTGCTTTTTTGCTGATCTGAAATGAGATGCATTATTGTCTATGGCCCTGAGTAAAGATCAGTAATAGTGTTGAGTACAGAGCAGTAAAACCAAACTAGAAATGTTTTAATTTGAGTGCAGCAATTCACTTGCGTCTTTACTCGTTTAATGTTTATGCGAGTATATTACAGTACTGGCAATTAAGAATTTTACTTGTTTATAGGCTTGCACACCTTTTCTTTCCCTGTACTGCTCATTACTCAGGTCTTTACATACAGTTTTTGGCCCCTTGCAAACGGGCGTCACAAGTTCCTGAGTAATCAGTAAATAATGACGCCCATGTTCAAGGGGCCTTATCCTTCAATTCTAAAGTCTTCCGTCTGCATATACTGTATTTTGGGTTACTATTCCAGTGTTTAATCTTTGACAGTTTCACATTTTACATGCTTGCTTTTTACCCGTACAAAATAACAAACTGGGACCAAAGAATCCACAGTGTATAGTAGTTCCACAAGTGGACAAACAGCAGTCTCACCCTCAAAAATTGTTATTACCACAATTTAAATATCAAATTCATAAGTAGAAGACCCAAAATGGCCTCCACCACTCACCAATAAAAATTAATGACAACATTGTCACGTGTTGAGAACCATGGCACAGGCTCACAATCACGCCAACGCTCATACCTATACGGACTATAATTACTGCATCGATAAGAGCGTGCAGTTTGATAGGGCTTTAGGGCATGAACTGGACAAGCGTTTGAAAATGTTGAGCATTCAGTTGATTCTTAAATGAGGGTATCACTACTACAACACGCAGTGTATGCTCAGCAGACTATTCCATCACGAATACCTACATTTGTGATTTTTGTCCCTCTCCAGGGGGTAACTATACAGCTTAGTTCCAAGTAATCCAATATAAACGGCACAGTCTGTTAAATTTAAAGCGCTGTTCCGGCCCTCCTTCAAAAGTTAACAGCTACAAATACTGTAGCTGCTGACTTTTACTGTTAGGGCACTTACCTGTCCAGGCATCCAGCAGTGTCCTCACCCGAACCCATTCTTGAATTGGCTCTCGGGTGCTGGCGCCATCTTGTTTAAGGGAAACCAGCAGTGAAGCGGTTTCCTACTGCGCTTATGCAAATTGAGCTGCGCTCTGTGAATGGGCCAGCTGCGGGGTGGGGGCAGCTACCTGTCAAAACCAGGCACCTGCTCCCCCTTCCCCCTCAAAAGGTGGCAAATGTGTCCGGGGGGTGGTAGACAAGCGGCGCTTTCCTTTTGGGTGGAGCTCTGGTTAATGGAGAGACAACCTCTCTACTATAGAGTTGGTATTGGTACTTGGTATACTGCGGCATATTAGACTTCAGAATAGTCAGCTGAGAGTCCTAGTATAGACAGCAGCTGGCAAACAGGTGCTTTGCAGCAATATCAGACCGTATCAAAATTGAAGAGGCAACAGTCAGCAGGAGTAACTAGCAGTTCGCAGGAGCAAGTAGCAGTAGATGAGCAAGCGGCAGCTAAGCAGCGAACATGATGACTGCTCATGACAGGCAGTTCAATCCTGTCAAACTCACAAGCTGCTCCATGCACCCCCTTTGGATACATCACCAGACCTTGCCCGGTGAACACAAATGCTCAGTTGAATACCACTGCCATAGTGCTTGCCACCTCCATTTGCTCCTGCTCTTCAGACAGAGCCGTGCTTCTGTCTACCGATGATCCCTTGCCAGCGCCTGTAGGCAGTCATTGCCGCACTCTATCCACCGATGCTGGCAATGTGGAGTGGAATGATGGAAGGCAGCATGGCATGACTGGAGAAGGGGTGTGATGACATAATCAAGTCAACACGTTTCACTCACTGCTCGTGTGAGCTTCTTTAAGACAAGTTGGCGCTTGATCAGCTGGGTTTTTAAAGGCACAAGACTGCAATGACAGTATTAGCCCAGCAGAGGCCGCCATTCACAAAGATTACTATCAACGTTTAGCCAACAAAATAAGGGCAAGTGTCACTCAATACCATTATAGGTGACAGTGCAGCATTTACAGTGTCGCTTATAAATCAGTGAATCGACCAGGGAAAAGAGCAACCACAAGGAAAAAAAGGAGGACCCCCTATTAAACGAAAAGTTTTATATACTAGCAATTAAAATAACAAGTCGGCCATCACGTTGTTGTCATATGGTGTGGCCATATATTGTTGGTGTGGCCAAATATTACATCAAGGTCTAGAATGTTGGTATTACGCATGCCAACCTGAAGTATATTTGCAACAGAGAAATTCGAAGGAATCAGAAAGACGTGGAAATTTAACTCGGTCTTGAGTCCTTTATCAATGTACCGAGTATACAGATCCATTATTTTTTCTCTTTCGTTCATGGACGGACACAGCCTTAATCTTGACAAAGTGGGTATTGGCCTTCATTCAGGCGTGACTAGGCAGAAAGTGTTAACTTCAAAGCTGAACACCCCCGCCCAGGGGGTGGTCCTACTGGCTATATCCCCTCAGCCTGCACTAAGCAGATCAGTTTTTTTTCTGCCCAGCATAGGACATGGCTCCCTTCGGGCCCGTAGGTCCGGGGGTTTTTTTCTATTTTTTTTTCTACGTTTTGTTCCTGCGATCCTCGATCAACTGCTGACTGGGTGACAGGCTGGATCCCATATCCTTTTAGTCTCCCCAGTTTCAGCCATCGAGCGTGTGCCAACCCTAGCTACGTGCTGGGTTGTCCACAACATGCCCGTCGCTCTACGGGTGGCGGGTGAGCTTCGCGCTCCAGGACATGCATATGACCGGTCTCTACGGCTGAGTCACAGCATGCCGGGTCGACAGTCACCTCCATAACCACGCAGAAGATGGTTTGTCTGGGATGCTTCCAGCATAATCCACGCAGGAAGGGTAAGTAGCAATCCCCTGCTTCGGCAGGAGGACAGAGCTGGACATTCCTGGAGAGATCAAGTAAGTGGTTCTATCCTTTCTTTCCTCTCTCCCTTCCTTCCCTCCTCCCTGGGCTCTGCGAGCTAGGCTGGCTGCTGGGGGCCGGGGGTTCACCTGGGGGGGGCTCCATCTGGAGCGGGAACTGCGCTGTACGTCCGCTTCTGGGGTGCTAGTGGGCTGCCATTAAGAGTGTCAGTTTTTGTTTACCTGTGTGTTTCTCCCTCCATGCTGTCGGCGGCCATTTTCTTGTGGTCTGTGCCTGTTTTGGCTCTATCTGCCGCTCGGCGGCCATTGTCTTGTGGTCCGCACCTGCTTGGCTCTAATTGCCGCTCGGCGGCCATTTTCTTGTGGTCCACACCGTTATTAAGCACGGCCGCTCGGTGGCCATTTTGTGGAGGTCTCTGGCCTCTAGTGTGCATTTTACCGGCGCAAAATAAACACACATGCTGACGGAGGGTCAGACTGACATAGGCAGCTGTGGAAAGAGCAACTCAGGTGGGAGACAGACGGCAGCAGTATCAGTGACCATTCTAAGTGTGGTGAGTCCTCTGGGGGGGCCCCCTAGTCTCTGTGACAGCTAGGAGGGTGGGCTGCTGGTACCTTGACTGGAGTCCTTGTGTCAGGTGCGTGGGTCAGCATAGCATCAGAAGCAGATGCTTCTCCCCCTGATGCACCTGAATTGGCATCTGGTGCCCCCTCCTCCCGCCATCTTCTGGGGACAACTCTGATGCTGAGCCGGACCCAGCTACGACTCGTGGCCCTGGTTCTGACGTATCGGAGGATGCGGACCGTGGCCGGTCGGACAGTGAGGATGACTCCGGGTCAGCAGGCAAAAAGGCTCTGACAGGTGACCTTATCACCGCAGTGCGGCATACTCGAAAGATAGAGGAGCCTGCAGAAACGCCAGAGGCGTCGGTCCCTTTCGGGTTTCGTAAAGCCGACCCGCACTGCTAAGGCGTTTTCCTTGTGCATCTTCTATAGACAAGCTTTTATACAAGGGGTGGGACAAGCCACAGAAGGTTTTCGGTCCCCAAGAAGTTGGACGGTGTGTTACCCTTTCGAGGAGAGTTTCCTGAAAAGATGGACCTCTCCCCCTCAGGTGTCCAGATTAAACAGGGTAACCACAATTCCGGTGGAAAGGGCTCCTGCTTTCAAGGACCCTGTGGACAGGAAGGCTGAAACGGTCAGCCGCTACCCATGCACGGTGGTGGGCTCGGCTGTGCGCCCAACGTGGTTGGGGCCCTGATGTCTGACACTCACTGAAGGGGCAAAAATGCTGCTCCATGGGTTTAAAGCACATGAGGCTCCCTCGGACGAGGTGGCTATGGCCGACCAGTTGATACAGGGCCTTAAAATTGTCTGCGAATCAGCCTTGGTCACTATTCCTCTGCTGTCCAGAGCCTCAAGCTATGCGGTGGTGTTACGTTGTCTGCTCTGGCTAAAAGTTTGGTCGGCGGACCAGTCTTCCAAGGAGGCCCGGTTGGATTTGCCCTTTTAAGGGTCACAGACTTTTTGGACTATCCCTGGATGACATTATTAAAGATGCCACAGGAGGCAAGAGCACGCTGCTCCCACAATCCAAAGAGGGCAAGGAGCCACGCCATTTCGTCTGCCTAGTGCGGCAAGTAAATGATCCCAGGCTGATAAAGCGCCTGCTGAGGGACAGAAGCGTCCCTGGTTTCGCAAGCCCAACCTCGCTTGCCCACCATACAGATTTTTCTCGCTCTAAACCGCCAGCTTCAGCCAACTCGGCGGGAAGCCCTATATGGGGCGGTTCAAGACCTGCTGATACACAGGATGATCATTCCTGTTTCAGTACATTAACGGGTTCAGGGATTCTACTAAAATCTGTTCGTAGTACCAAAGTAGGAGGGGGTTCATCCAATCTTGGATCTCAGGGCCCTCAATTGCTTTGTGGAGGTACAAAGATTCCGGAGGGAGTCGGTTTGCGCTGTTATCGCTGCCGTCCATCCCGGGGCGGCATCCTTGGACATCAAGGACGCATACTTGCATGTCCCCATATGCACCAGGCATCAGATGTCTGCGCTTTGCGGCCGGGGAAGACCACTACCAATTGGTGGCTCTCCCCTTTTGGCCTGGCATCGGCACGAAGGGTGTTCACCAAGGTGCTCGCCCCGATTCTGGCCCTACTAAGACAGCGTGGCATCGCTATCATGGGCTACTTGGACGATCTTCTGAGGGCCACTTCAAGCTCAGAATTAGAGGTGAGCGTGTCTATAACCTGTCAGACCCTCCGATACTTTGGTTGGGTGCTGAACACTCAGATATCAGTATTGATACCGACTCAACTCCTAGTGTATCTGGGGTTGATTCTGGACTCCTCAGGCGAAAGGTTTTTTTCTCCCTATGGGAAAGTTGCAGTCCCTTCGGCCTGCGGTGCGGCAGTTGACATCCCAAGATGGTCGTCGCGTTGCTTTTGCAGGCGAGTCCTGGGCCTCATGGTAGCCTCCTTCGAGGCGGTACAGTATGCGCAATGTCACACGCGAGTGTTACAGAAGGTAATTCTGTCCAGAAGGGACAAGTGCCCTTCATCCCTGGAATGTCAAATCCGGGTGAGCCACCTAGTCAGGACCTCCCTAGTTTGGTGGCTGACATCACCGGCACTTCCGTCCGGGTAGTCGTTCCTTCCTTTTTACTGGATGGTGGTCACGACGGATGCCAGCCTTACAGGTTGGGGGGGGGGTCTGTGGGGGTTCAGTCGACCCAGGGTCGCTGGTCTCTGGAGGAATCCTATTTGCCGATCTATGTCCTGGAACTCCGGGCGGTCAGGCTGTGCCTCTCCACATGGTCTGAGGCTACAGGGGCGTCCAGTCAGGATCCAGTCGGACAACGCCACGGCGGTGCCGTATGTCAACCATCAAGGAGGAACAAGACGTTCGACTGCAGCATCGGAGGCCACTCGCATCCTAAGGTGGGCAAAAAGGAGCGTACCGGCCCTGTCGGGCATTTACATTCCGGGCGTAGAAAACTGGCAGGCGGAGTCTCCAGATGCTGGACCAAGGAGAATGGTCTCTACACCCGGAGGTGTTTTGGCGCCTTTGCCAAAGAGGGGGCACACCAGACGTAGATCTCCTGGCTTCTCGACTCAATCGGAAGGTATTGAGGTTTGTGGCCAGGTCAAGAGACCCATGGGCAGACGCGACAGGTGCGTTGGTGGCACCGTGGAGTCAGTACCGACTAATCTATGCCTTCCCTCCTCTGAAGCTCCTTCCTCGCAGACTGGAGAAAGAGGATTCCAATGATCCCAATTGCTCTGGATTGGCCTTGGCGTCCTTGGTACGCCAATCTAATGCGTCTGGTAGCAGATGCCTCTTGGCGTCTACCGCCAAGAAAGGACCTGTTGTTGCAAGGTCCCATACGCCATCCTGATTTACAGTCACTGACTTTAACGGCATGGCTATTGAGAGCCAGGTGCTAAGAGACCGGGCCTGTCAGACTCGGTGATCTCTACCATGAGGAGTGCTCGGAAATCGTCCTCTAGGAAGATTTACCATCGCACTTGGAAGACCTACATATCCATTTGTGAGGAAATGAGGTGGCATCCGCTTAATTATTTGGGTTCCAGAGTCCTGCTGTTCTTACAGCGTGGGTCGGACCAAAAATTTAGCTTTAAGTACAATTAAGTGGCAGATATCTGCCCTGGCTGTCTTTTTTTTTTTTTTTTTTTTTCCCAACGACCCCTGGCTGCTCACTCTCTAGTGAGAACGTTTGTACAGTGGGTTCGGCATGCGGCCCCTCTGGTCTGCCCTCCACTACCTCCATGGGGCTTGTGTAGCAGACGTCCCTTGGCGTCTACCGCTACGAGAGGCCCTGCTGTCGCAAGGTCCCATATGCCATCCTGCTTAGTCAATGGCTTTAACGGCATGGCCTCTAGGTGTCTCAGAAACCACCGTTTGAGAACATTAGGGAGATTCCCTTGTTGACACTTTCTCAGAAAGTGGTCATTTTGGTGGCTGTTATGTCAATTAAGACGGGTTTCTGAGCTGGCAGCCTTGTCATGCAAGGCTCCCTATCTGATCTTTCACAAGGATAAGGTGGTGCTGCGTCCACAGCCTTCTTTTCTTCCTAAGGTTGTTTCGACCTTCCATCTCAAGGAAGACATTGTACTACCATCCTTGTGTCCTCATCCGTCAAATCCTAAGGAGACGACGTTGCATTCCTTGGACGTTGTCCGAGCTCTGAGAGTATACGTGTCTGTTACTGCTCCGTTCTGGAGTTCAGACTCACGGTTTCGGTGGCTGGCCCCAAGAAGGGCCCAGCGGTCTCGTCTGCCACCATTCTGAGGTGGATCCGACAGATCGTGATCAGGTTTACGCCATAAAGGGTCAGGTGCCTCCCTTCTCGGCGCATTCGACCAGGGCAAGAGGTGCCTCTTGGGTTTTCTGACATCAAGCGTCTGTTTCCCAGGTGTGTAAGGCGGTGACTTGGTCATCCATTCACACTTTCACTAAACTTTACAAGTTGATGTGTGTGCATCTTCGGATGCTTCTTTCGGCCGCAAGGTATTGCAGGCGGCTGTTTAGCGTTGCAACTCCTCCGTTGAGGAGCTCTGTTTTGTTTTGGGGTGAAGTTGTTCTAATGCTGTTCCCACCCCTCGTTTTTTTACTCTGCTTTGGGACGTCCCACTTTGTCAAGATTAAGGCTGTGTCCGTCCATGAACGAAAGAGAAAATAGGATTTTTGTACTCACCGTAAAATCCTTATCCAAGTTCATGGACGGACACAGCACCCACCCCTCCTTTTTAAGTTTGTACTGCTTTTGACGAACTGATCTGCTTAGTGCAGGCTGAGGGGATATAGCCAGTAGGACCGCCCCCTGGGCGGGGCTGTTCAGCTTTGAAGTTGTTAACACTTTCTGCCTAGTCACTCCTGAATGAAGGCTAATACCCACTTTGTCAAGATTAAGGCTGTGTCCGTCCAGGAACTCGGAGAAAAGGATTTTACAGTGAGTACAAAAATCCTATTTTACTCTTTGGTTCATGGACCGACACAGCTTCTCTATTGACAAAGTGGTTGTTATTCGTTATTTAGGAGTGACTAGGCAGAAAAAAAAATTGTAAAAAGTGTTGCATCACACCTTCTACAGTACCGCCCAGGGGGTGGACCCCCCGGGTATATCCACTCACTCTGCATCTCGCAGATCAGATTTTTTTCTGTCTAGCAAGGAGTAGGACATGGCTCCCTTCGGGCCCATTGGTCCAGGGAAATTTTATTTAATTTTTATTTGCTTTTTTGGTTCCTGCGATCAACTGCCGACTGGGTGACAGGCTGCGTCCTCGATCCTTGTAGTCCCCACAGTTTCGGCCATCGAGCGTGTGCCGACCCTAGCTACGCGCTGGGTTTTCCACAACCTACCCGTCGCTCTACGGGTGGCCGGTGAGCCTACGTTCCAGGGCCTGCATCGGACCGATCAGCTTCGGCTGACCTTACGGCCGAATTGCAGTAGCCTGTCCGGTGAGCTTACGCTCCTAGGCTTGCATCGGGACCGCTCAGCTTCGGCTGACCTTACGGCCGAGTCACAGCAGCCTGTCCGGTGAGCCAATGCATATATAGGATCGTTCCCCAGGGTTCAATCACAGCATGCCTGGCTGACGGTCACCTCCGTGCGCGGATGATGATCTGTCCAGAATGTCTTCCAGCATGAGACACGCAGAAAGGGTAAGTAGCTCCCCCGCTTCGGCAGGGTGACATTGGCTGGACAATCCCGGAGACATCAAGTAAGTGGTTATGACCCCTTTCTTTCCGCTCTCCCTGCCTTCCCTCCTTCCTGGGCTCTGAGCTAAGGTTGCTGGTCACCATGGGGGCGGCTCCATCTGGAGCGGGGCTGCGCTGTGTTTGTCATTTAAAAATGTCATTTTGCTTACGTGTGTGTGTGCGCGCGCGCTTCTCCCTCCATGCTGTCGGCGGCCATTTTGCGATTGTCCATGCCGGTTTCAGCCCCTACTGAGTGTCCGGCGGCCATTTTCTTGTAGTCCGCGCCCGCTTTGGCTTCTACCGACTGTTCGGCGGCCATGTTTCTTAGGACTCTCGCCTGTATGTATATACTGCCGTTTGGCGGCCATTTTGTGGTGGTCCACGGCCGCTTTTTGCCTCTGTTCAGGCTTGGCGGCCATTTTCTTAGAGCCCACATTGTTATATACAGCCGCTTGGCGGCCATTTCGCAGTAGTCTCCGGCCTCTAGGGTGCATTTCTCTGGCGCAAATTTTCACAGAATATGCTGATGAGAATCAGACTGACAGCGGTGGGATAGCATCACAGGCGCAGTACCGTTCCAAGGGTGGTGAGTCCTCCGGGAGACCCTGCATCTCTATCAGCAAGGAGGGTGGCTTATTGATACCTTGCCTGGAGCCCTGTGGGTGTCAGCGCGTGGGTCAGCATGGCGGCTGAAGCAGACGTTTCTTCCCCTAAAACACCTGATTTGGTGGCTGGTGCCCCTGATGTTCCTATGGACGCTATGTCGGCAATCCTAGAGGCTTTTGCTGCCAGGGTGCAAGCAGCACACGGGGGGATAGTAAACGCTCCCATCCCCTGCAATCTTCCGGGGATAATTCTGATGCAGAACCAGGCCCAGCTATGGCTCAGGTCCCGGATTCTGATGCATGAGACTGCAGACCGTGACCAAGCGGACAGTGAGAATGACTCCAAGTCCAAGTCAGTGCGCAAAAATGCTTTGGTATCTGACCTTATTACTGCAGTGCGGGATACGCTAAAGTTGGAGAATACTGCAGAAGCAGCAGAGACTCTGATCGCCTTTGGGCTCCGTAAACCTACCCACACTACTAAGGTGTTTTCTTGTGTGTCTTATTTTGATAAGCTCTTATACAAGGAGTGGAAAAAACCATCAAGGGTTTTTACGCCCCCAAGGAATCTTGCGGTACGGTACCCCTTTGAGGAGAGTTTTCTGAAGAAATGGACCTCTCCCTCGATAGTGGTTGCTTCGGTGTCCAGACTTAATAAAGCTACCACAATTCCAGTGGAAGGGGCTCCTGTTTTCAAGGACCCTGTGGGTAAGAAAGCTGAAGCACTCACTCGCTACCTATACACAGTGGTAGGCTCAGCGGTACGCCCGGCATTGGCTTGGGGCCTTAGTGTATCGGACACATACTGAGTGGGCAAAATTGCTGCTCCAGGGGTTAAGAGCGAGATGCTCCTCCTAATGATATAACTTTGGCTGACCAGTTGGTACAAGGCCTTAATATTGTCTGCGAGTCAGACATGGACACTATCCCCTTGCTGTCCAAAGCTTCGGTTTATGCGGTAGCTATACGCCGCCTGATCTGGCTAAAGGGCTGGTCTGCGGACCATGCTTCCAAGAAGGCCCTGTTGGATCTGCCCTTTAAGGGCGACAGACTTTTTGGAGCCTCTCTTGATGACATCATTAAGGATGCCACAGGAGATAAAAGCACGTTGCTTCCTCAAACCATAAAGGGTAAGGGACCAGGGCAAGGGCCCTCCTTTACTGCACACAATCGTTTTTTTTCCGTCCGCCTAGGGCAACAGAAAAAAGACCCCAGGCCAACAAAGCATCTGCGCAAGGACACAGACGTTCTTGGTCCCGCAAGCCCAACAAGCCTGCGGACAAATCTGCGTCTGCATGAAGGTCCGCCCCCACCCAGTTCTCGGGTGGGGGGGGACGTCTTTGCAAAATTGCGACTCAGTGGACATCTCCGATCTCCGACCAGTGGGTTTGCGAAGTGATCTCAGGCTACAAGCCAGTTCCAGAGCTCGACCCGTGTCTGCCCCTTTTAAGACAGAGGGGCATCGCTATCATGGGCTACTAAGACGACCTTCTTCTGAAGGCCCCTTCAAGCTCAGAATTAGAGGTAAGCGTGTCCATAACCTATCAGACTCTCAGAGACTGTGATTGGGTATAAAACACGCAAAGGTCAGTATTGGTGCCGACTCAACGTCTAGTGCAGTGGTTCTCAACTCCTGTCCTCAGGACCCACCAACAGGCCAGATTTTAAGTATTACCTTGGGGAGATGCAGACTGCAATCACTGAGCAGCAAATGATATCGCCTGTGACGCATTTCCGTTATCTTGCAAACCTGGCCTGTTAGTGGGTCCTGAGGACAGGAGTTGAGAACCACTGGTCTAGTGTATCTGGGGTTGATTCTGGATTCATCAGAGGTAGCCTCCTTCGAGACTGTCCCATATGCTCAAGATCACACTCGAAGGTTACAGAATCGGGTTCTGTCCAGATGGAACAGGTGCCCATCATCTCTGGATTATCTAATCCAGGTAAGCCACCTAGTCAGGAGATCCCTGATGACCGGGAGGTCATTCCTTCCTGTTCATTGGATTGTGATCACGACGGACGCCAGCCTTACAGGAGCCTGCCTGCCGATCAAGGTCCTGGAACTCCAGACGATCAGGCGGCGCCTCTTCAGAGGCTGCAAGGACGTCCAGTCAGACAACGTCACAGCGGTGGCAGATGTCAATCATCAGGGAAGAACAAGAAGCTCAGCTGCAGCATCGGAGGTCGCTCGCAGCCTGTGTTGAGCAGAAAGGAGCGTACCGGCACTGTCGGCCGTGTACATTCCGGGTGTGAAGTATTGGCAGGCGAACTACCTGAGTCGCCAAATGCTGGACCAGGGAGAAGGGTCCTTACACCCGGATGGGTTCCAGCTCCTCTGCTAAAGAAGGGACACGCCACACACAAATCTTTTGGCGTCCTGACTCAATCGGGAGGTATTTCTGCTTCGCAGAACAGAGGCAGCGAGAATTCCAAGGATTCTGATCGCCCCAGATTGGTCTCAGCTTCCTTGGTACGCTGACCTAGAACGTCTGGTAGCAGACGTCCCCTGGCGTCTACCTCTGCGGAAGAACCTGCTAGCGCAAGGTGCCATACTCCGTCCTGCTTTACAGTCTCTGGCTTTAATGGCAGGGCTATTGAGAACCAGGTACTGAAAGACAGGGGCCTGTCAGTTTCAGTAATCTCTACTATGAGAAGTGCTCGAAAGATATCCTCTAGGAAGGTTTATCATCGCACTTGGAAGGCCTACATTTCCATGTGTGAGGAAATTAAGTAGCATCCGGGGAATTATTTGGTTTCCAGAATCCTGCTATTTTTACAGCATGGGGTGGACCCCAAAGGCTTGCCTTAAGTACTATTAAGGGGCAGATATCGGCCCTGGCTGTCTTTTTTTTTTTTTTTTTTCAGTGACCCCTGGCGACTCACTCTCTCTCGAGTACTTCCATGCAGGGGGTTCGACACGTGGCCCCTCCGGTCCGTCCCCCGCTACCTCCGTAGGACTTGAACCTGGTCCTCTCGGTGCTTCATAAACCACCGTTTGAGAATATTAGGGATATTCCCTTATTGACACTTTCTCTCACTTTCTTTTTGGTGGCTGTTACATCAGTTAGACGAGTTTCTGAGCTGGCAGCATTGTCCTGCAAGGCTCCCTATCTGATCTTCCACAAGAATAAGGTGGTGCTGCGGCCGCAGCCTTCCTTCCTTCCTTGCTTCGGCTTTTCATCTCAACGTTTCATTTCATCCATCGAATCCTAAAGAGTCAGCGTTGCATTCCTTGGACGTTGTCCGAGCTTTGAGAGTATACCTATCTGCTACTTCCCTGTTCCGGAAGTCAGACTCACTGTTTGTTTCGGTGGCTGGTCCCAAGAAGGGCCTAGCAGTCTCATCAGCCACCATCTCTAGATGGATCCCACAGATAGTAATCCAGGCCTATGCCTTAAAGGGTCAAGCGCCCCCCTTTCCTGTCAAGGCGCATTCGACCAGGGCAATAGGTGCCTCTTGGGCTTTCCGACATCAAGCGTCTGTTTCCCAATTATGTAAAGCGGCGACTTGGTCGTCCGCTCACACTTTTTTCCAAAATTCTACAAGGTTGATGTAGGTGCATCTTCGGATGTCTCTTTCAGCCGCAAAGTTTTGCAGGCGGCTGTTTAGAGTTGCAACTTCTCCGTTGGAGGAGTGCTGTTTTGTGTTTGGGGTGAAGTTTACTTTATGCTGTTGCCACCCCTCGTTTTGACACTGCTTTGGGACGTCCCACTTTGTCAATAGAGAAGCTGTGTCCGTCCATGAATGAAAGAGTAAATAGGATTTTTTACTCACCGTAAAATCCTTTTCATGGAGTTCATGGACCGACACAGCACCCACCCCTCCTTTTAAGTTTGTACTGCTTTTTGACAATCTGATCTGTGAGATGCAAAGTGAGGGGCTATACCCGGGGGGGGGGGGGGGGGAGAAGCTGTGTCGGTCCATGAACTCAGAGAAAAGGATTTTACGGTGAGTAAAAAATCAAATTTTTCTTCTATAAAAGGACAGTATTGAAAACGCTCCTTTTGGTTTAACAGTTTTTTAAGTTAAATAAATTTTGCCTAAATTAATGAAGAAAGATTATTTGCAAAATGTTATAAAAGAGATGAAGAAAGATGCGTTTTAATTCATTTTTTCCTCGGTCTTTTTCCATTTAGCAACAAAAAACGTAAAGTGGTGATGAAATGCTATCAATAGCCCTATTTGTGTGGGGAAAGAAAATTATATAAATTTCACCTGGGTACAGTGTTGCATGACCTCGCAATTGTCATTCAGAGCAGTGGTGTCACTAGGGTTGGTGTCACCCGGTGCGGAAAAAAATGGTGTCACCTCCCCCACCACCAACTAGAGTCCCCCCTCAGTACAGAACCCCCACCACTAACTATAGACCCCCCCTCACTAAGTGCAGACCCCCCCTCAGTGCAGACCTCCCCCCCATCTCTAGTCGCGAGGCCTCTAGATCACATCCGACTTCCTCAGAGGCCCGACTCCTTTTACCTACATAGCTGGTAAAACACTACAGCAGCTGTCCTTGTGGATCTCCTTTCGGGGAGACCCAGCAGTTTGAGGCTCACCGCACTAGGTTCCTGTTGCCTCTGGCATACATTGACTCTTTAGGCTGCACCGGTTTGTATCCCAATCTGCCTTTAATGCCTCAATTACATAATATCCCCTGCGGACCCTTAAACATGGGGGGGGGGGGGGTTTCTCTGAGACATCAGTAATTTTTCTCTACTGCTTTTTGGCCTTCCAGCACAGTTAAATTGTTTTGTATTGACTAAGGATGAGATCTGGCATGTTCGCATAGTTCACGTGCAGAGCCCACCAGGAAGTCGGCACCACGCTGCACTAATCACAGCCAGGGAGACGTTTCCCGATCTCTGCAGCCGAGCATCGGGAAAATGTCTCCCTGGCTGTGATTAGCGCAGCGCGGTGCCGACTTCCTGGCGGGCTCTGCATGTGTACTATGCGAACACGCCAGAGCTCATCCTTAGTATTCACATATATGTTGCTCTCCCAGTCCGCCCTGTTGGATTGAAGACGGGGAGACGTGTGCAAATGACAGAGGCAGAGGGTGGAGGACACAGCCCACAGACAGCGGGGGGGAAATTGCAAGATCCTGGTGACAAGGCAAGTACACTGCACCAGGATCCTGAGATGCAATCCCGAGTGTGGCTCGGGGTTACCGCTAATGGTACTGAAATTTAACCCGAGCCACACTCTGGAATACTGCCAGGGAGGTTAATGTGCTTCTTGAGCCACTCCTTTGTTGCCTTGGTTGTATGTTTTGGGTCATTGTCATGCTGGAAGACCCATCTTCAGTGTTCTGGCTGAGGAAAGAAGGTTCTCATCCAAGATTTTACAATACATGGCCTGTCTGTTGGCTCCTCAATGCGGCAAAGTCAGCCTGTACCTTTTGACTATGATGCCGCGTACACACGGCCGTTTTTCTCGTCGATGAGAAAAACGGCATTAAAAACTACGAGAAAAATTAGAACATGTTCTAATTTTTCTCGTTTTTTTTCGACATGTTTTCCGCGGCAGTGTTTCCCATAGGGAAACACTGCCGCGGAGCCCACAGACGGTCGTTTTTCTCGTCAAAAAGAGAAAAAACGACCGTGTGTGGGGAACAAGCTGTCCCCCCCCCCCCCCCGTTTTAAATGACATTATTCACTGCGTTTTTTTAACCGCCGTGAATAATGATCGTGTGTACGCGGCATGAGGAATGATGTTTTTGGGGTCATAGTCAGCATTTTTATTCCTCCAAACACGACGAGTCATGTTAATGTCAAAGAGCTCAATTTTAATCACATCTGACCACAGCACTTCCCCCAATGCTTCTCTGAATTGCCAGGCCCGTGGACATTTTAACCCTGGTCGGCTTTCTTGGTAAAAAAACTGATGCAGCTAAGACGCTGCTCAGCTGTTATCCCAAGCAACGGGAGGCGGCTCTCCCGTCCCACCCTCCGCCGGCTTTCGGTTTACAGAAGACTTAAAGGCCCCAAATTTGAAAAAAGACAGTATTCAAAACAGCGAAAGTTGGCCATTTGAATGCTTTTAGGTGCAAAGGAGGGATTTGAGGTCTTGTAGACCCCAGATTCCTCCATAAAGGGTATTTATTACTATCACAAGGGATGTTTACAATCCTTCTGACAGCAATAAAAGTGATCTGATTTTTTTTTTTTTTTAAGGGACAATGTAAAAAAAAAAGACAGGGCCATTTTTTCATGGCACAAAGTTTTTTTTCGGCCCCCGGGGACGCTGGCCAGGGTAATCCTTCAAGCCCTCCCCGGGAGACTCCAAGCGTCCCTGGTCTGGCAAGCCGAGAGCGGGTTTCTCCAGACCTGGCCTCTTCAGCGTGAAGGTTCGCCTTCACCAATGTCTGGGGTGGGGGGACGTCTTTGCTGGTTTCCAGCCCCGTGGACCTCCCTAGTGAACGGCAACTGAGTCCACAAAGGGATTCTACCCAGATACAAGATAGTTTTGTTTCTGTCCCCCAGAGAGGTTCTTCCCCTCCAATGTGCGTCTACCAACGGATTGTCTGCAAGCTATTTTCGCGGTGGTGCAGGACTTGTTGTGCCAGGGGGTAATTGTCCCAGTCGCAGAGCGGTTTCAAGGGTTTTATTCAAACCTGTTTACGATCCCGAAAAGAGGGGAAGGTTCGTCCGATTCTGGACCTCAATGCCCTGAATTGTTTTGTGCGGATTCAGAAGTTCAGGATTGAGTCCATTCGATCGGTGGTGGCTTCCCTGCATCAGGGGGATTTCCTGGCTTCCTGGACCAAGGAAGGGGCTGTCCGCTTCTTCTACTACCATCTCCAGGTGTATCACAGACAGTGATTCAGGCCTATTCTATCAAAGGTTGGGTTCCTCTTTTCCCTGTGACGGTGCACTCTACTCAGGTGCTTAGTGCTTCTTGGGCCTTCCATCATCAGGTGTCAGTGTCGCAAGTTTGCAAGGTGCCACCTGGTTGTCGATGCACACTTTAATTAAGTTTTGCAAAGTGGATGTTTTGACATCTGCGGATGCTTCCTTTGGCAGCATGGTTTTGCAGGCTGCTGTTTAAAGGGTCTGTTCCCTCTTTAGGGGTGTGTTTTTTTTTTTGTTTTTTTTTTCCTGGTAGGTCCTGTTCCGGTTGAGCTCCTGTTACCTTATTTTTTGTCACTTCTTGTGTTTTAGCCTTGGGTTTTTGTCCCACCCCTCATTTTTCCTTTGACACTGTATGGGGACGTTCCCATGGTTCTGAATATGGAGCGCTGTGTCCGTCCATGCACGAAAGAGAAAATTGGATTTTTGTTACGTGTAAAATCCCTTTTTCTGAGTTTGACGGACACAGCATCCACCCCTCTATGGAGTGTAGATACTTCTGGTACTGCTTGTCACTAAACTGGAGGCCTATAGCATATATGGGGGGGGGGGGTTTATACCGGCTAGGACTGCCCAAAAGCGTAGCCAAGTTTAATTTTTCTGCCTAATGTCCTACTCCTTTTAGGGGGCAATATAACTCTGGTTCTGCATATGGAGCGCTGTCCATCAATGAATTCGGGGAAAGGGATTTTACGGTAAGTAACAAAAGTCCCATTATTTTACTCACTGAATTGCCCCCAAAAAAATCAAAACCAGCAGCTATATACATACTGCAGCTGCTGGCTTTTAATGGATACTTACCTGTCCTGGAGTCCAGCAGTGTCGGCACCTGCAGCTGATGTTTCCGGCTTCACCCCGGGAACCTTACTGCGCATGCGCGAGGCCTGCTCCTCTCTCCTACTGGGCAGGGGGAATGAGGAGGAGGGAGCCCCGCGCGCTGACGTCACGAGCCGCTGCCCGGACTCCCGGAAGTGGGAAAGGATACCTGTCAGACAGGTATCCTGTCCCCCCTCCCCCCGAAAGGTGCCAATTGTGGCACCGGAGGGGGGGAGGAATCCGATGAGCGGAAGTTCCACTTTTGTGTGGAACTCCACTTTAATTTATAACATTTGTTTCATGTGTTTTTTTTTCTGGATTTTTAGTGGATATTCTGTCTATCATTTAAAAATACACTTATGAATAAAATTTGAGACCCTTCATTTCTTTATAAGTGGGCAAACGTACAAGATCTGTTGGGGAAATTCCACTATACACTACGCGTAATCTATGTCTCCTGCGCTAATAAGCGCCCTTTCAGCCTTTTGGTATAATGCATCTTAAACCCGTATAAGTAAACGGACATGACCACCATTCTTGCATCCTTGGCTCCACAGCTCGAACTGCCTCTCCCGAGCACAGGCACTTGGTTTTTATTCATCGGCAACAAAAGAAATGACAAACAGAAAGTCATGGCCCCAACAGCCAATCGCTTCCTCCATGCAAAATGACAACAGTAAGGGGGAGAACATCCACAGGAGTGGGGGGAAGAAGTGCACATGTCTCAGCCACATGCATGCACATCCACCATCTTGGTCAGCATGGAGCCCACTCAATACTGCTCAGAGTAACCAGTATCTAGTAAGATCATTCTACTTGTTCTTACAGGCTTGAGAAGATCTGTGGGGACATTGCTACTGCTGTCAATATACGGTACGAGTATACCGACAAGGCAGATATAAATGTCCTCTTATAAAAGCAGATATGTATCCAAAAGGCATAGCGTAGCCACAAGAGAGATTTAATGTTTCTCTCGTTATGCGGACTTCGCTTCTCTAATGTGCATAGCCATTTGAAGGCAAGAAGCCCAGCGCATTGCGCTTGATACCTGCAAACCGACAAACGCCCATACACACAGAGAACACGTCTCCAAGCCCATGAGAAGGTTTTCATACTGACGGTTTTACTGCTGGTCTCGATTCAACCCAAGAGCGCTAACCGATTTAAATCTCACACAGGGAGACAGATGACAATCTATAAAACACACACCCTAGAATAAAATGTCCACATGAGTCCATATAATAAAATTTCCACAACAGATCCCAGCTTCAACAAACAGTGGCAACCATGGATAGACTGGCATAAATCCCATATGGAACCTTTGGGTATTTTCTCAATGATCCTTACCTCTCCCCAATTACTTTATTAGAATGTTGATCGCCTGCGATTACTGCACTTTGAGTAGCTTCTCTGAGCCCTGAGTTGTTGAGTCCTATTGTTTAGTTTTTTCTTATCTGAATTTTCTTTCTTCAATAAGTTTTATGTAATCTTATGTTGGCTCCATTCATGTTCTCCTGCGCTACTGAACCCCATCGAGAGCATAGATGGTAATGTGATAACTCGTATAGCAATAGATTGTAATTTGCTGTTTAATCCTATCAATGCTAGTACTGTCTACTGTAATGTGTTCAAATATATGCAAGCATTACTTTTTGCTACTTTATGAAGCACCGTTATCTGTGCTTTTATGGTGTTATTACTGTGATATTTGTATTTCTTTTATTTCAATAATATACGTTGACGTTAAAATCTGCAGGGGATCAAATAACTTTCCTCACTGTATATCAGCCATCACTAAATGGCGGCCCGAGTCCGGCCCCAGTGACGCTTCTGCCCGGACCGCCAGGCCGCAAGTAATGTTAGCAAGCGTTTGCTGGGACCGCGGGTTTCCCTAGCAACCAGTGACGCTGCGTGCGCGCGCCCGCCCCCTGCTCCTCACCGCATGTCTCGGCCAGAAGACTCACACTCGCGGGCCGTGAGTAGGGGCAGGGTGTCACGTGCGCGCCCTGCCCCCTGCTGCTCGCAGTTCCCGGGTCCAGGCTCTCCTTGCGAGTAGGGGCGTGAGGTCACGTGCGCGCCCCGCCCCCCTGCTGCTTGCAGTTCCCGGTGTTCGGCAGGACACCTGGTCCTGGCTCTCCTTGCGAGTAGGGGCATAACATCACATGCCATGCGCGCTCCGCCCTCCTGCTCGTGGTTCCCGGGTCCTGGTTCTCCATATCCCGCAGCTTCCGCTCCTTCGGTGTTTTACTTGTGCCCTCCTGCATTCAAGGTATGTGGGCAACATGTTAACCATGTATTGTGCACACTGCTGGCCTGGGCATATTTTGTTAAAGGTCACGCTGATGGGCACCTTTTTTTATGTTAAGGGGCGCTCTGATGGACAAATTTTATTTTAAGGGGCACACTGATGGGCATATTTTGTTAAGGGGCACACTGATGGACACATTTTGTTGTGCCCATCAGAGTGACCCTTAACATAAAAGGTGCCCATCAGCGTGACCCTTACTTTATGTTAAGGGCCACGCTGATGGCCACCTTTTTATGTCAAGGGGCACGTTTTGTTGTGCCCATCAGAGTGTCCCTTAATATAAAATGTGCCCATCAGAGTGTCCCTTATTTTATGTTAATGGACACGTTGATGGGCACATTTTATGTTAAGGGGGTCTCTGATGGGGACATCTGATGTAAGGAGGCACTGACGGGAATGCTTGATGTAAAGGGGCGCGGTGATGGGGACATCTGATGTAAGGAGGCACTCTGAGAATGCCTGATGTAAAGGGGCACTGTGATAGGGACCCCTGATTTAAAGGAGCGCTGTGGATGGGGACACCTGATGTAAAGGGGCACTGTGATGGGGTAAAGGGTGTTCAGGGATTCTATTCAAATCTGTTTGTAGTCCCAAAGAAGGATGGTGTCTGTTCAATCTTGGACCTCAGGGCCCTCAATACCTTTGTGAGGGTGCGAAAGTTCAGGATGGAATCCATTCGTTCGGTGGTTGCTGCGCTCCATCCGGGGGATTTTCTGGCATCCCTGGACATCAAGGACACATACTTGCATGTCCCCATCTGCAACAGCCATCAGAGGTTTCTGCGCTTTGCGATTTGGCATAGCGTCAGCACCCAGCGTTTTTGACAAGGTGCTCGCCCCGATCTGGCTTTGCTGAGACAGCGAAGCATTGCTATCGTGGGCTACTTGGACGATCTTCTGAGAGCTGCTTCTGGCTCAGAATTGGAGGACATGTCTATAGCCAGTTAGACCCTCCGGGAAAATTGGTTGGGTACTGAACATACAGAAGTCGGTGTTGGTACCGACTCAGTGCCTGGAGTACCTAAGCTTGATCCTGGACTCCTCGGAGGCGAAGGTCTTCCTTGCTTTGGAGGAGTTCCAGACGCTCCAGTCGGCGGTGAAATTGTTAGCATCCCGCAAATGGTCGTCTCTCCGTTTTTTGCATGCGAGTTCTGGGCCTCATAATGGCCTCCTTCGAGGCAGTACCGTATGCCCAATTCCACACTCGAGTATTGCAGAAGGAGATCCTGTCCAAATGGAACAGATCTCCATTGTCTCTGGATTCAGGTAAGTCACCTGGTCAAGGCTTCCCTGAGTTGGTGGCTGAGATCCCCGGCTCTTCAGTCCGGGAGGTCGTTCCTTCCTTTCCATTGGACTGTGATCATGACGGACGCCAGCCTCACAGGTTGGGGGGGGGGGGGGAGTCTGGGGGGTCCAGTCGGCCCAGGGTTGCTGGACTCCGGACGAATCTCGCCTGCCGATCAATGTTCTCGAACTTCGAGCGATCCGACTGCCTCTCCAAGTGGTCCCAGAGACTTCAGGGCGTCCGGTCAGGATCCAGTTTGACAACGCCACGGCGGTGGCTTCTGTCAACCATCAGGGAGGAACAAGGAGCTCAGTTGCAGCGTCAGAAGTCGCTCACATCCTAAGATGGGCCGAAAGGAGCGTGCCGGCTCTATCGGCTGTTTACATTCTGGGCGTAGAAAACTGTCAGGCGGACTATCGGAGTCGCCAGATGCTGGACCAAGGGGAATGGTCATTACACCCGGAGGTGTTTCAACTCCTTTGTCAGAAATGGGGCACACCAGTTGTGGATCTCCTGACCTCTCGACTCAATCGCAAGGTGTCGGTTTGTGGCCAGGTCCAGGGATTCCTGGGCAGATGTGTCAGATGCGTTGGTGGCTCCATGGGGTCAGTATCGGCTAATTTATGCCTTTCCCCCAATGAAATTGCTTCCTCGTCTGCTTCGCAGAGTGGAGGCCGAGGGGATTCTGGTGATTCTAATCGCTCCAGACTGGCCCCGGCGTCCCTGGTACGCAGACCTTGTGAGACTGGCAGCCACCAGGGAGCGTCTGCTACCAATGCGGGAGGACCTTCTGTCTCAAGGTCCCATACTTCATCCTGCTTTACAGTCGCTGGCTTTAACTGCATGGCTATTGAAAGCCAGGTACTGAAGTTATCCTCCACCTTATCCACAGGGACCAGACTGGGTTTATGCCTGGGAAGAGTACGTATGACAATATTCGCCGGCTGTATTTGCACATCCACAGGGCAGCCGCCGGGAACAAGAGTGGCCTGGTGCTGTCCTTGGATGTGCTCAAGGCCTTTGACACGGTTAGTTGGTCTTTCCTTTGGGAGACTATGCACCGTATGTGATTTAGTGCTCGTTTCATTCAATGGGTCCGTTTACTCTATACTAACCCTAGGGCTAGAGTAAGAACTAATAAGGATGTTTCTGATGTCTTTACTTTGCAGAGGGGCACCAGGCAGGGCTGCACGCTGTCGCCGCTCCTGGTCGCTCTAGCTATTGAGCCCCTGGCTCTGGCGGTGCGGCAGTCGTCGGTGGTGGGTGGCATCTGTTATGGGGCCCTCTCTGAAAAAATCTCCCTTTTATGCGGACGATGCCTTAATTTACCTGGCTGGTTCCGAGCAATCTTTTGTCTCCCTTCTGGGGGTTGTGGAGGAGTTTGGTAAGGTCTCCGGGTTGCGAGTGGGGTGGGACCAATCGGTGGCTTTCCCCATAGGCCCTATGCGTGATTATACTTGCCTTTCAACGTCTAAATTGTCCATCCAACCCACGGTCAAATATCTGGGGATACACATTCATGTGGACCTGTCTTCTTATGAGGCTCTGAATGTTTCCCCGATAGTGGCACAGATGGAAACCAGATTACGGACTTGGGTCTCCTTACCACTTAATTTGATTGGCCGGGTGAATATCCAAGATGATAGACCTGCCCAAATTGTTATGTTTTTCGGGCATCCCCAATTTTTTTTATTTAAAAAACTTTTTACTAAACTCAATTCTCTCCTCTGCACCTTTCTTTGGCATGGTTCACACCCACAGATTGCGAGGGCCTCTCTTCAAGCAGCTAAACTTGATGGCGGGCTGGTGTGTCCTAATTTGAGACTATTTTTTAGCGACTCAGCTAACGTACGTTTATGATTGGTTCCTGGAGGCCTCCGCATCCTGTTCCACCGCTCTCCTAAGGGCATTTGTAGAGCCCGGGACTCTCTGGTTGACGGCCTACACAGGTCGGTGCCTAGGAGATGCTCCCGAGACTCTCCAATAGACATCAGTTGGCTAGCCTGGCATGAGGGTAACGGAGTACTTACAATTTCAGACGGGATGTCTCCCAAGGCTCCCCTGTGGAAAAACACCAATTTCTCTGAGCTCCTGGGGCCTCCCGATTCTATGTGGTGGACCCGACTGGGTGTCAAGCAAGTTTCCCACATCTTTGTACAAAACACATTTATTTCCTTTGAGTTAAAAACATGGTTTGGGGTGGAGGACAAATTCCTGTATAAATATCTATTACTGCGCCACGCGGTTCGGGCGCAGTTTGGTGGGCTGACCCAGTAGCTCACGGAGACACCTCTAGAGGTACTCATGTCATGCCAGGAGACTGAAAAGCTGGTTACAACTATATATTCCCGCCTGCAGTCGGTTGGGGTCAAACCCTTCCAGATTGCTCAGCGAAAGTGGGAGTTGGAAATTCCGGGGGTGTCCGAGGAGGCGTGGGAGGAGGCCTGCTTTCTTGATCTTATCGGCTCCAACGATCGGTATGTACAATTTTTAAATTCATACACCAGTTACACTATACTCCTGCCAGGCTGGCCCGTATGGGTTTCAGTTCTGCTGCTTCTTGCCCCAGGTGTGGCTCTACTGCAGCTGGTTATATGCATATGTTTTGGTCTTGCCCTGGCCTATTGGCGTTTTGGAGGGAAGTGTTTGCTTTCTTTAAGGACACCCTGGGCGTGCCCGTCCCTCACACACCGGAGGTAGGGTTGCTGGGAGTGCTAAATGAATTTGTACCCACTGTTCATGCTCGGACCCTGGTACGCACAATATTATTTTATGCTAGGAAAATAGTATTGTTACAATGGAAAAGTGCCTCTGCTCCAGATATCCAAATGCTCTACCGGACGGTGAATAAGGTTATACCCATCTTTAAATGCATATACAAGGGAAGGGCCTGCTCGAAGAAATTTACAAAAATCTGGCAACCCTGGCTGGATATTGAGGATTCCTTTTGGAGGGACGTCCCACTGTCCCAGTCTTAGGGGAGAGTGGTTATGGGATACTTGGATATGTCTGGGGACTGATGGGGGGTTCGGCTTGGCGGATGCTTGGGGTTGGGGGGGGGGGGCAGGGGGTGAGAGTGCGTGGGTTATTTTTTTGTGTGTGTGTGTGTGAATGCTGCAAGTTGGTTTACAACTGTTGACTGAGGATACTGTCTACCACTAAGGGGAGTGTTCGTGGGTACTACGGGTGGTTTGACTGGCTCACCCGGTACTAAGTTTAGTTTGTTATTTTCCTCCGTTGAGGAAACGGGGTTAACAATGTGCTCAGGTTTTATGCATACCTCGGAAGTGATATTTTTATCTGCTATATGTTATATGTGTAATGTAACCGTTCATGTGCCTTCCTGGATGATGTATTGGCAAAAAACGAATAAAAATAATTTATTACGAAAGCCAGATACTAAGGGACCGTGGTCTGTCAGATTCAGTAATCTCCACCATGTTGAGGGCCCGGAAATCATCTTCCCGGAAGATCTACCATCGCACTTGGAAGGCCTACATCTCTGTGTGAAGAGATGGCTTGGCGCCCACGGGCATATTCAGTTTCTCGGATCCTGCTGTTCTTACTGCGCGGAGTGATTCTGAAACTTGCCTTAAGCACTATAAAGGGGCAGATTTCAGCCTTGGCTGTCTTCTTCCAATGATCCCTGGCGGCTCACTTACTGGTAAGTACGTATGTACAGGGGGTCTGACACGTGGTTCCCCCGATTAGACCACCGCTTCCTCCGTGGGTCTTGAATCTGGTGCTCTTGGTACTTCAGGAACTTCCCTTTGAGAACATCAGGGAGATTCCTCTTAACGCTTTCTCAGAAAGTTGCCTTTCTAGTTGCCATTACATTGGTCAGAAGGGTTTCTGAATTGGCGGCCTTGTCTTGCAAGTCATCTTACTTGCTCCTCCATAAGGATAAAGCGGTACTGCGCCCGCAGCCTTCATTCCTTCCTAAGGTAGTTTCGGCCTTTCACCTAAACAAGGACATTGTACGTCCATCCTTGTGTCCTCGGCCGTTGCATATTAAGGAGGTTGTGCTACATACTTTAGACGTGGTACATGCCCTATGGGTGTACCTGTCTGCTACGGCTCTGTTCCGGAGATCTGACTCACTGTTCGTGTCGGTGTCTGGTCCACAGAAGGGCCTGAAGGTCTCGTCGGCCACCATTTCTCGGTGGATCAGGCAGACCGTAATCCAGGCTTATGCCCTTAAGGGGCGGCGGGCGCCTCCCTTTCCTGTCACGACGCGTTCAACCAGGGCAATTGGTGCCTCCTGGGCTTTCCAACATCAAGCATCTGTCTCGCAGGTGTGTAAGGCGGCGACCTGGTCGTCTGTTCACACTTTCTCAAAGTTTATACTGCTTTTTGACGAAGTGAGCTGCAAGGTGAGGGGTTATGACCGAAGGGAACGCTCCCTGAAAAAAAGCAATATTTTTTACATTTTGCTATAATTAATATCCCCAAAAAATATATAAAAAAGACAAAATTTTTCCTCAGTTTAGGCCGATACGTATTCTTCTACATATTTTTGGTAAAAAATAGGCGTTTGGTTTGCGCAAAAGTTATAGCGCCTACAAAATAGGGGATAGTTTTATGGCATTTTTATTAATTTTTTTACTAGTAATGGCGGCGATCAGCGATTTTTTTTTTTTTTTTTTTAACTCGTGACTGCGACATTATGGCGGACACTTTTGGCGCTATTATGGGACCATTCACATTTATACAGCGATCGGTGCTATAAAAATGCATTGATTACTGTGTAAATGTGACTGGCAGTGAAGGGGTTAACCACTAGGGGGCTAAGAAGGGGTTGAGTGTGTTCTAGGGAGTGATTCAAACTGTTAGGGGGCGTGGCTACGAGTGACACGTCACTGATCGCTGCTCCCGATGAGAGGGAACATACGATCAGTGACATGTCACTAGGAAGAACGGGAGATGTGTTTACTCTGACATCTCCCCGTTCTTCAGCGGGTCCATCGGGCAAGGTAACAGAGCTCGCGGCAGAGACTTTTTACTAATTAGATGACTTCGGAAGGCAATTGGTTGGTTCCACTGTATTTTAGTTGGGTGTATTAGAGTAAAGGGGGCTGAATACACATGCTCGCCACACTTTTTTCAGATATTTATTTGTAAAAAAAATGTGCAATCCATTTAAAAAATGTACTTCCACTTCACAATTATGTGCCACTTTGTATTGGTTTATCATATAAAATCACAATAAATAGGTTTACATTTTTGGTTGTAACATGGCAAAATGTGCTTTTTCAAGGCACTGTATGTATTACCTTGTTGTCTTAAAGTGGTTCCAAAGGCTCAATGTTTTTTTTTTATCTTCATGCATTCTATGCATGAAGGTAAAGAAGCACCTCTGTAGAGAAGCCCACCCAAATACCTGAGCCCCATCACGATCCAGTGATGTGCACGAATGAGAGCCTCCGCTTTCCGGGGGCTCTCCCTCATTTGCTAAGACAGCAGCTCCCCTGCTGTCAATCACAGCCAGTGAGCCAATGAAGAGAGAGGGAGCGGGGCCGAGCCACGGCTTTGTGTGAATGGAAACAGAGAAATGGCTCTGGAGCGAGCCTGCTTGGGCGCCCCCATTGGAAGCTGCTTACTCTGGGGGCACTCAGCAGGGGAGAGGCGCCAGGAGTGCACCAGTGGGGGGATCAGGGAAGAGGAGGATAAGGGCTACCCTGCGCAAAACCATTGCACAGAGCTGGTAAGTATAACGTATATAAAAAAGGAAGAAAAAGATCTTGCACTGCCTAACTCTTCCTATCTCAGCGCTATGATATGGCAATAAATTCAAACACAGTGGATATGATCTGTGATTAGCATAAAAAAAATGGATAAATCGATAAATGAATGGACAAAAAAGTCCGTCAGCAGCCACTTAAAATAGTAGTAAATGAAAAACAAATGATGTATAAAACACTGTGTAGCAATAGCAGTTAATATGCATCAAAGTAGCGCTAATATCAGTTAGAAAAAACTGACTAATAAATATATGAACTTCAGCATATATATAAAAAGCAGGTAAGATGGAGCATACAAGTCCGTGTTGTGTATGAAATGAGCCTCTCAGTGGAAATATATGAAAAACAGGGACACTTTAAAGTGATGAATGACCTTTCACCAAAGCAGCTTCATACATGTGTTCCACGCACGCATTAAGGGTTTACACTCACCGCAATGAGTAATAAGCCTCAGCGAAATCCCAATGGTCTGTTAACTCAGTACTTCCCAGCAACCTCCCAACATCCAGGAACATAGGAAGACAAAAGGCTCCAAATAGTCTAATTCCATTTTTATTTAAGATCAATTAAAATTTCCAAAAGTACAGACACTGCGGTAGTACTCAAAGAAGGATCATATGGCTCAGTGTCAGCATGTAGTGCATAAGTGCATTAACACTCCCGTTCCTGCTGTTAGCTGATGGAAGCAGGTGTGAAGTAAGGGGAAATTGCCTTCCTCCCTGTGTGATCACCTTTCCCCTTCCTGCTTCTCCGCATAGATCCAGACCACCCAGCGTCAATGGTAAAATGTATGGGCGCCGTGAATTCACATTTTACCATTGACGCTGGGTGGTCTGGATCTATGCGGAGAAGCAGGAAGGGGAAAGGTGATTTCTCCTGACTTCACACCTGCTTCCATCAGCTAACAGCAGGAACGGGAGTGTTAATGCACTTATGCACTACATGCTGACACTGAGCCATATGATCCTTCTTTGAGTACTACCGCAGTGTCTGTACTTTGGGAAATTTTAATTGATCTTAAATAAAAATGGAATTAGACTATTTGGAGCCTTTTGTCTTCCTATGTTCCTGGATGTCGGGAGGTTGCTGGGAAGTACTGAGTTAACAGACCATTGGGATTTCGTTGAGGCTGATTACTCTCATCATTGCGGTGAGTGTGAACCCTTAATGCGTGTGTGGAACACATGTATGAAGCTGCTTTGGTGAAAGGTCATGCATCACTTTAAAGTGTCCCTGTTTTTCATATACTGTATTTATTGGCGTATAACACTCTTTTACCCTGAAAATAGAGGATAAACTGTGACTGCGTGTTATACGCAGGGGGCCGTGGAAAGTTTTTTTCCTGAAACTTCCCTCTTAAAGTGGTTGTAAACCCACTAATCGTTTTTTTTTTTGCCAACCTGCAAGAGAAAGGCATAATGAGCTAGTATGACTAGCATACTAGCTCATTATGTACCACTTACCTTAGATCGGGGCCCCCGAAGCAGTCCGCGTCCCTCACTCCAGACGCAGCCATCACTGCGGCGATAGCCGGAATGTTACTTCCGGGTATCGCCGCACCAGCCAATCACAGCGCCGCTCCGAAGCTGTGATTGGCCGAAGCGGCAAAGACGTGACTCCGCGCATGCGCGCGGGAGCTGTCACATTCGGCTACGCCCAGCGATTGCTGGGAAGTAGCCGATTTTGTGAATGGGATTAACCCCATGAATGAGCCGTTGTCTACGGCGCGCATGCGCCGTAGACGGAGGCGCCTGTCATTTTTAGTAAATATCTCCTAAACCGTGTAGGTTTAGGAGATATTTCTTGCACCTACAGGTAAGCCTTAATCTAGGCTTACCTGTAGGTGCAAGTTGAAAAAGTGGGTTTACAACCACTTTAACGTTAGGGTGCGTGTTATACGCCGATAAATACGGTATTACCACTGAGAGACTCTCATTTGATACCTAAAATGGACTGGTAAGTATAATATGTTTGTTTTTGTTTTTTTTTTGTTTTGTTTTTTTACTGCATTTAATATCACTTTAACATGGTTATTGCCAAACAGGTCCATAGCAGAAATGAAAAAACAGCTCTGGTTCAGGTGTAAAACTGAGAAAATTTACCATTTTAAGAACAAAAGATTTTGAAAATGTCACAAACACGTCTCGAAAATTGGGACGAGGCCATGGTGTAGCCATCTCCTCTTCTTTTAACACTCTGTAACCTGAGGAGACCAGTTGCTGGAGTTTTGAGAGAGGAATGTTGTCCCATTGTTGCCTGATATGGGATTCTAACTGCTCAACAGTCCTGGGTCATCTTTGTCATATATTTTCAAGTTGCGCTAAATATTTTTAATTGGTGAAAGAGAAGCTCCAGGATCCTTCAAAAATACTGTAGCAGCTGACTTTTAATATTGGGGTACTTGCCTATCCGGGCATCCAGCAGTGTCCTCACCAAGCCGATTATTCAGTCAGCTATCGGGTGCTGGCACCGACATCTCGACTAAGCAAGAAACAACCCAACGGTGCCGCCAGCTGGTCAGAGGTGATCAAAGACAAGATCGGCTTTGTTAACCTCTATTGCCTTGAAGGGACTGGAGCAACATCATGACATCACTTCCGGACCAGGGGGGGAAGGAAGCAAATTTTTATATTTTTTGGGATCTTTTGCTTTAAGAGGTAAATAAGAGATTTGGGGTCTTTTGACCCCAGATCTCTTCTTAACCACTTCAGCCCCGGAAGATTTGGCTGCTCAATGACCAGACCATTTTTGCGATACGGCACTGCGTCGCTTTAACTGACAATTGTGCGGTCGTGTGACGCTGTACCCAAACAAAATGATTTTTTTCCCCACAAACAGCTTTCTTTTGGTGGTATTTATTTTTTGCGCTATAAACAAAAGAGCGACAATTATGAAAAACACTCTTTTTTCCTTTTTGCCATAATATCTAATTTTTTTTAACCACTTAAGCCCCGGACCATTGGGTAGCTAAAGGACCAGAGGTGAATTCAGAATTTTGCACTGCGCTGCTTTAACTGTAAATTGTGCGGACATGCAATGTTGTACCCAAACGAAATTTGCGTCCTTTTCTTTCCACAAATAGAGCTTTCTTTTAATGGTATTTGATTGCCTCTGCGATTTTTATTTTTTGCGATATAAACGGAAAAAGACCGAAAATTTTGAAAAAAAATGATATTTTCTAATTTTTGTTATAAGAAAAATCGAATAAACTCAATTTTAGTCATACATTTAGGCCAAAATGTATTCAGCCACATGTCTTTAGTAAAAAAAAT
Source organism: Rana muscosa (assembly GCA_029206835.1). Classification (NCBI taxonomy): domain Eukaryota; kingdom Metazoa; phylum Chordata; class Amphibia; order Anura; family Ranidae; genus Rana; species Rana muscosa. Next base: position 88,418,220 of record CM055126.1, read on the forward strand.
GTCAATAAGCGTATATTTATCGGTTTGCGCAAAAGTTATAGCGTTTACAAACTAGGGTACATTTTCTGGAATTTACACAGCTTTTAATTTATGACTGCCTATCTTATTTCTTGAGGTGCTAAAATGACAGGGCAGTACAAAACCCCCCCCAAATGACCCCATTTTAGAAAGTAGACACCCCAAGGAAATTGTTGAGAGGCATGTTGAGCCCATTGAATATTTTTTTTTTGTCCCAAGTGATTGAATAATGACAAAAAAAAAAAATTACAAAAAGTTGTCACTAAATGATATATTGCTCACACATGCCATGGTTATATGTGGAATTGCACCCCAAAATACATTCTGCTGCTTCTCCTGAGTACGGGGATACCACATGTGTGGGACTTTTTAGGAGCCTAGCCACGTACGGGACCCCGGAAACCAAGCACCGCCTCCAGGATTTCTAAGGGCGCAAATTTTTGATTTCACTCCTCACTACCTATCACAGTTTTGAAGGCCATAAAATGCCAAAATTGCACAAACCCCCCCCAAATGACCCCATTTTGGAAAGTAGACACCCCAAGCTGTTTGCTGGGAGGCATGGTGAGTATTTTACAGCTCTCTTTTGTTTTTGAAAATGAAGAAAGAACATTTTTTTTTTTTTTTTTTTTTTTTCAATTTTCAAAACTTTGTGACAAAAAGCGAGATCTGCAAAATACTCACAATACCTCTCAGCAAATAGCTTGGGGTGTCTACTTTCCAAAATGGGGTCATTTGGGGGGGTTTTGTGCCATCTGGGCATTCCATGGCCTCCGAAACTGTGATAGGCAGTGAGAAGTGAAATCAAAAATTGACACCCTTAGAAAGCCTGAAGGCGGTGCTTGGTTTTTGGGGTCCCGTACGCGGCTAGGCTCCCAAAAAGTCTCACACATGTGGTATCCCCGTACTCAGGAGAAGCAACAATGTATTTTGGGGTGTAATTCCACATATGCCCATGGCATGTTTGAGCAATATATCATTTAGTGACAACTTTGTGCAAAAAAAAAAAAAAAAAAAAATTTTTTTTCCCGCAACTTGTGTCAACATATAAAATATTCCATGGACTCGACATGCCTCTCAGTATATAGCTTGGGGTGTCTACTTTCCAAAATGGGGTCATTTGGGGGGGTTTTGAACTGTTCTGGCATTTTATACACAACATTAGGAAGCTTACATTCACTCTTCTAACCACTTGAAGACAAAGCCCTTTTTGACACTTTTTGTTTACATGAAAACATATTTTTTTTTGCAAGAAAATTATGTTGAACCCCCAAACATTATATATATTTTTAAAGCAAAGGGCCTACAGAATAAAATGGTGGGTGTTGCATTTTTTTTTTCTACACAGTATTTTTCAAACGCATTTTTTTGGGAAAAAATACACTTTTTTTAATTTTAATGCACTAAAACACACTATATTGCCCAAATGTTTGATGAAATAAAAAAGATGATCTTAGGCCGAGTACATAGATACCAAACACGACATGCTTTAAAATTTCGCACAAACGCGCATTGGCGACAAACTACATACATTTTTAAAAGCCTTTAAAAGTATTTACAGGTTACCCCGTTAGATTTACAGAGGAGGTCTACTGCTAAAATTACTGCCCTCGATCTGACCTTCGCGGTGATACCTCACATGCATGGTGCAATTGCTGTTTACATATGACGCCAGACCGACGCTTGCGTTCGCCATTGGGCAAGAGCAGGGCAGAACGGGTGGTTTGTTTGTCTTTTTTTATTATTATTATTAATTTTGCTTTTTTATATTTTTAAACTGTTGCTTCCATATTTATTTATTTTTATCACTTTTATTGTTATCTCAGGGAATGTAAATATCCCCTATGATAGCAATAGGTAATGACAGGTACTCTTTTTTTGAAAAAACTGGGGTCTATTGGACCCTAGATCTTTCCTCTGCCCTCAAAGCATCTGACCACACCAAGATCGGTGTGATAAAATGCTTTCCCAATTTCCCAATGGCGCTTTTTATATCCGGGGGGGGGACATTCCCTCCCACTGCTTGTAAAAGCAGTCCAGAGGCTAATTAGCCACTAGGATTGCTTTTACATGAAAGCCGGCCGCTGGCTGAAAAGAATGATACCAAGATGATACCTAAACCCGCAGGCATCATTCTGGTATAAACATTCAAATCCAGCAACATACCAGTACGTTGCTGGTCCTTGTTGGACATGTATTGTAATCTTTTTTTTCATGCAGCCTGTTGGCTGAACGAAAAAAAAAGATTGGTCGGTGGGTATGCCCACCATTAGAATACCGCCCTTCATCCACCCACTTCTAATGATGGGCATACATGCACCATTTATATATGCCGAAGCATGGGGGCATCTTCTCGCAAAAGTTATGCCGCGTACACATGGTCAGACTTTTCCACGGGCAAGCCTCCGTCGGAATTTCGACCGTATATACGCGGCATTAGGAGCAAAATCGCTCCTCCACTCCTGCTGCCCCAATGCTTCGGCATATATGTTTTTTTTTTTTTTAAACTGTGGTGGTGAAATCACCTCCTACAGCACTGGAGTCGCAGGGATCAGGCCTGTCTCTGCGAACGCTGCAGTTATGTGTGTTGTGTTTTGCAAGTGACAGTGATCGATCGATACTGCACTTGGGTGGCCTGGGCTGGACGGAGGGGCAAAACGCAGGTGCTAGCAGGTATCTGGGCTGATCCCACTAACAGTGCGTTTTTGGGAACCCTAAACTGCTGGGGACGCTAGTATAGATCTAATCAGATCAGATATTGATCTGTTCAGATACTATACCACTAAGGGGGGTGTATGCTTCACGTGTGGGTGTTAGCGCTACTGGCACTAAACTGACGCTGCCTGGGGTGTGACGCAGACCCTCTCTGACGCTAAAACCTAACTGATATCACCCGCCGGGCGATCAGGGGGTTAAACCTTTATTGGGTTATATACGGCGGGTGCCCTGACACTATAAAAAGCAAACTAACTAACCAGCGTCACCCGTAACACTTATATGATGATCACTGGTGAAAGGGTTAACTAGGGGCAATTAGGGGGTTAAAACCTTTATTAGGTAATATATGGGGGTACCTGACGCTATATAAAAACCTGACGGCGAACCTAAAAAAAAATTACTGGCTACCTATCGGCATCACCGACGCTAAGACAACGATCAGAAAAACGATTGCTTAGCGACAGTGGTGATAGGGGGTGAAAGGGTTACCTGGGGGGCGATCAGGGGGTTAAACCTTTATTAGATAATATATGGGGGTACCTGACGCTATAAAAACCTGCGGCGAACCTAAAAAAAATTACTGGCTACCGATCAGCATCACCGACGCTAAGACATCGATCAGAAAAATGATCGCATAGTGACGGCGGTGCTAGGGGGTGAAAGGGTTATCTGGGGGGTAATCAGGGGGTTAAACCTTTATTAGGGGGGGTTAGGGGGCTACACTGGACCTAAAACTAAATGTAGTGACACTTTTACAGTCACAAATGTCACTGATTGCAGTGATCACTAAATAAATGGTCACTGCAATCAGTGACACTGTGACTGGGGGCTGGGGGGGCGATTTATGTGCCTATGTGTCCTGGTGTCAGTGTAGTGTTGTGTGTACTAACCTGGCATCTTCTCCTGTACGGCGCTCGGTATATGTGAGCGCCCCAGGAGAGATGACATCACTTCCTCCTTCCTGGCAGGCAGGGGAAGCTCTCTCATTCGCCGGGAGCGATCGAGAGGGGGTGGCCGGAATCGAACGGCCGTCCCCCTCATGCCGGATCGCTCCCGAAGGTAAAACGACCACCCACTGTAAAGAAGGGGGGTCCGATCGGACCCCCCAACTATACAAAGGCAATCACGTATATGTACGTGATTCTGCCTGTCGGTGCCATTCTGCTGACGTATATTTACAGTGGGCGGTCGTTAAGTGGTTAAAAAAAATTTTTTCCTCAGTTTAGGCCGATATGTATTCTTTTACATATTTTTGGTAAAAAAAATCACTAAGCGTATATTGATTGGTTTGCGCAAAAGTTAGTGTCTACAAACTATGGGATAGATTTATGTAATTTTTATCATTATTTTTTTTTTTTTTTACTAGTAATGGTGGTGATCAGTCATTTTTATCGGGATTACACTATTGCGGCGGACAGATCGGACACTTTTGACACATTTTTGGGACCAGTGACAATTATACAGCGATCAGTGATATAAAAATGCACTGATTACTGTATAAATGTCACTGGCAGGGAAGGGTTCAACACTAGGGGGGCGATCAAGGGGTTAACTGTGTTCCCTAGGTGTGTTCTAACTGGGGGGGGGTAGGACTTACTAGGAGAGAGATTGATGTTCATACTTTGTATGAGCACACGATCAGTCTCCTCTCCCCTGAGAGAACCAGGTTCTGTGTGTTTAAACACACAGATCCCGGTTCCCGCTCTGTCACGAGCAATCGCAGGTGCACGGCGGTCGTCGCGCCCGCTGTGTACTTGCATCTGCCCTGACGGCGTGTGCCCCCTAGTGGTCAAAAGGTGAAGCGACGTAAGATAAAGTCGTTTCGTCCAGGGGAGCCAACTGGCCGCAGTAAAACTGCGGTGGCTGGTCGGGAAGGGGTTAAGAGGACCTGTGATCCTTATTTCTATTACAAGGGATGTTTACATTCCTTGCAAGGAACCTCCACTATGCTAAAGTATTGACTGCAGACTCATTATTGTACCACTCGCCAGTCCTTCAGCAAGCAAACTGTTTCCTGCTACAGCCAAATATTTCAAATTTTGATTTGTAAGTCCAGTGCACCTGCTGCCATGTTTTCATGCTTAGTTGAGTAATTTTCACATCGGAGGTATGGCTATGTGGCCACAATTCTTCCATGAAGATCACTTCTGGTCAGACTTCACCAGACAGCATATGGAGTGCAGGATGTCTGCTGCACTGTGCATCTTGCTGGTATACAGACATTAATCCCAGACATTAATTGGATGATTTCATAGAATTACAAAATGGTCTATAACTCTACCTCCTCACCGCTTCCTAATGTCAGATCACCTAAAAGCTGTCCAAGGACAGATTTGCAAAAGGCTCATCAATACGTCTTGTGCTAAGTGGTCGTTTTGCCAGTACCTTCAAAGTACTTCCTACATCTCAGGGGACAGACTGTCTACACAACATTCTTCTGAAGGAAGCATCCACTTTGCAGAAAATGTCCAAAAAACTATTTGCCTGCTTCAGGCCTTTGGCTGGGTGGTCAGCTTCAAAGATGTTCTCTAGTGTCTTCCATTTGCCTTGAGTATCTGCATCTGATTCTACTTCAACAAAATAGAGGCTGTCTGCACAAAGACAGTCTCCTTGTTGCATAAATGTAAAGGAGATGGGTAAAAGATGGCTTCAGCTCCTGTTCGCCACTTGCAGAGTACTTCTCAGATGCGTTTTGCCCTTTTTAGGACTTAATCATAGGTAAAAGATGGCTTCAGTTCCTGTTCTATCTCATTTATGCAACAGGAAGTTGATGTCTGTTTGCAGATAGCCACCATTTTTTTGGAGTCTACTTTAGAGCCTGACAAGCTGATTCTGTCTGTCTTGCAACAATCTTTTCACATGCTGATCCAACCAGTTTGTGGGTGGTGGGGCATTTGAGCAGTACTATTTTCATTGTCTTGAACCTAATTCATCTCAAAAGAATCTTTCTTCCAAAAGAAAGTCCCTTCTCTAAGGCTAATACTCGACTACTCAACAGAAATCCCGCAGTAAGATTTGCCATGAGAGCTCTGGGTAAAAGGGATGCCTCCTTAGAGTCAATGTCCTTTCCCTAACCTCACTAAGAGCTCTTTAACTAAACATTTATCAGCTTGGATTTATCCATGCCTCTCCCCCCACCACCACCACACACACACAGAAAAAATTACTTATCCAGGGGATAATCGCATAAACTCTAACAGTGGGAAAATCCCCCCCCCCCCCCCTAACCACTTAAGCCCCGGACCAATACGCAGCATAAAGACCAGAGGTGATTTTACAATTTGGTGCTGCTTTAACTGGAAATTGCGCGGACATGCAATGTTGTACCCAAACGAAATTTGCGTCCTCTTCTTCCCACAAATAGAGCTATCTTTTAATGGTATTTGATTGCCTCTGCGATTTTTATTTTTTGCGATATAAACGGAAAAAGACCGAAAATTTTGAAAAAAAAAGATGTTTTCTACTTTTTGTTATAAGAAAAATCTAATAAACTCGATTTTAGTCATACATTTAGGCCAAAATGTATTCAGCCACATGTCTTTAGTAAAAAAAAGTCAATACGCGTATATTTATTGGTTTGCGCAAAAGTTATAGCGTCTACAAACTAGGGTACGTTTTCTGGAATTTACACAGCTTTTAATTGATGCCTATCATTTCTTGAGGCCCTAAAATGGCAGGGCAGTACAAAACCCCCCCAAATGACCCCATTTTGGAAAGTAGACACCCCAAGGAAATTGCTGAGAGGCATGTTGAGCCCATTGAATATATATTTTTTTTTTTTGTCCCAAGTGATTGACAAAAAAAAAATTTTCTCTTACCATCCATGGACTGACACGGTGTCTCTTTACACTTTACACGTGGGTTATGTCCCTGCCTGCAGGAGAAGACCTAGGCAGAATGTGAAATGTTATACATACATTCCAAAAGCCAGAGCTGAACAGCCCCACCCAGGGGGCGGTCCCTCCGTACATAACCCTCCCACTACAGTCAGCAGACTTCAGTTTTTTTCTGCCTAGCAGAAGGAGAAGACGTGGCTCCCTCAGGAGCCAGTCTCCTGACCTATTTTATTCCTTTTTGGAATTCTTTTTTATTTTATTTTTGAGAATCTTCTATCAACTGTCGGCTGGGCAACAGGTTGGGTACAAGATATCCTCGTAGTCTTCCCTGTCCGACCATCGAGCGTGCTGATCCTCGCCTTGTGTGCGTGAGACTCAGTTCACGACAGGCCCCATGACTCCAGGGGTGGCCGGGTTTGCTTTCATGCTCCCACGGTCCTCTCAAGACTGAACAGCTCCTGACTGACTGTATCTTTCGCGGTGGACCGGGCCGACAGCTACTCAGTACTGCACTGTGATAGTCCTGTCAGAAACACCAGTGTGTCCCTCAGGGGACGGGTAAGTAGTCTCTCCTGCCTGCAGGTGAGTACAAAAGGCTGTGTTTCTCTGTGGGGGATTTTCCCTGTCTCCCCCTGTATTTTATTGTCGCTCTCTGTCAACATTACTGGCGCTGGCTGTGTGGGATGCTTGGGGGTCACACTGTTCTTGGGGGGCTCATGCTGGTCTGCAATGTATGCTTTGGGGCTTTTTTGTGTGGTTTTTTTGGGGCCTGAGTGGCGCTGTGCGTGTGTGCTGTTTCATTTTAACTGCGTCATGGCGGCCATCTTGCCGCGGATCGCCTCAGTGAAGTGCGGCGGCCTTTTTCTTGTAGCCCGCGTGCTTTTCAGCACTAGTTTGCCCTCTAGCGCTGCTGTAGCAGCGCGAATCTCCTCACAGTCTCCTCACAGCTCACCAGCGCTGACACAGCGCGGTACAGACAGCGGAACTAAGCGGTCCCTGGTCCGGTTTGGTGAGTCCCCTGGGCGCCCCCTCCTCAGTCAGCACAGCCTGTGGGTGGACTTTTTATCTGAGAGAGTCTCAGAGGGGGACAATATGGAGTCTGTGTCACCAGCTTCCCCTAAAAATGTCAGTGGCAACAGGCAGTGCTTCAGCACCTGCGGTCCCTATGGACCTGTTGTGGACAGCCCTGGAATCAATTTCTGACCAGGGTGGGAGCTGTGTGCAAGCGCAAGGTACAAAAAAGGCGCCCTCTCCCCACTTTATCTACTCGAGGGCAGTGCGCTGATTCAGATATGGGCCTAGCCACTATCGCTCAGGACCCTAGTTCTGGATGTATGGATGGTTTTGAACAGGACATTCCTTATGAGGGAAACTCCAGTTCTGAGTCAGTAAATGACAGGGCGCTTGTTAGTGTGCTCATGACTGCGGTGAGGGACACTCTCAAGCTCGAATGCTGCGGATGCAGAACCTCAGGCGGATACTGTCTCCTTTGGTTCTTTTAAGGCCAGGCCTTCTAAAGGGGTTTTTTCCATTGTACTTTCTTTGACCAGCTCATTGATAAGGTCTGGAAAAAGCCGCAGAAGAATTTTTTATGGTCCCGCGGCGTTTGTCTATCAGATACCCCTTTGAAGATGCCCTACTTAAAAAGTGGGCTTCTCCCCCAGTGGTCGACCCTCCAGTCGCCCTGTTGAACAAGGCCACCACTCTCCCGATGGAGGGGACTCCTGCGTTAAGGACCCCACTGACAGGAGGTCAGAAGTGGTGCGCATAGCCATGTGTTGCCTTGTTGGGATCCGCCCTACGGCCTGTGGTAGCGGCGACCCTTGTGTTTTAAAACACTTACAGGTTGGGCAAAAATGTTGCACCTAGCTGTACAGGAGCATAATCTTCCTCCAGACACAGTTACTCTGGCCCACCAACTGGGCAGGGCCTGGTTTGTGTGCGACGCCACGTTGGACGCGGGCCCTTTAACATCCAGGGCCTCTGTCCCGACGGTGGTATGGCGTCGTCTTATCTGGTTGAAATGCTGGTCTGCTGACCTAGCCTCTAAGAAGCTCCTGACGTATCTACCTTTTTATAGGTGGTAGACTTTTCGGTGCTGCTCTGGATGTCATCGTCAAGGATGTCATGGGAGGTAAAAGCACTCTTCTTCCTTAGACTAGCAAGGGTAAGGGGGCCTGCCGCAAACAGGGCCTTTTCCTTTCCAGCAAACAAGGGGTTTTTTCGTCAGTCGAGTACACAGGTAGGTCCTCCCAGACTGACGGAGTGCGGCTGGTGGGCACAAGCGCCCCTGATTCTACTCGATTCTACTCGAATCTGTTTGTCGTCCCAAAGGTAGGACGTGGTTCGACCTGTCCTGGACCTCAAGGCCCTAAATTCCTTCGAGAAGGTGCAGAAATTCCGCATGGAATCCATTCGCACGGTGATCGCTACACTCCGCCAAAGGGATTTTCTTCTGGCATCCTTGGACTTCAAGGACGCCTACTTGCATGTTCCGATCTGCGCAAGTCACCGGAAGTTTCTGCGCTTTGCGATCCGCAAAGTCCACTATCGATTGTGGCTCTTCCTTTCGGCCTAGCCTCGGCACCAAGGGTGTTCACCAAGGTGCTTGCTCCGGTTCTAGCCTTCTGTTACAGCGAGGTATTGCTGTCGTGGGCTATCTGGACGATCTTCTGCTAAGAGCAGAAAGTGGATCAGACTTAGAGGAAAGGTGACTATCATCAATTAGACCCTCAGGGACTCGGGTGGTTCCTGAACATTCAGGAGTCAGTCCTGGTCCCGACTCAGTGTCTGGAGTATCTAGTTCTGATTCTGGACTCCTTGGAGGCAAAGGTATCCTACCTCTGGAGAAGTTGCTGACACTTCAGTCTGCGGTGCGGGTGCTGACATCCCAAAAATGGTTGTCAATCCGTTTTTTGTATGAGAGTCCAGAGACTCGTGGTGGCCTCCTTCGCGGCCGTTCCGTATGCCCAATCACACACCAGGGCATTGCAGAAGGAGATCTTGTCCACCTGGGACAAATCCCCGTTGTCCTTGGATCTTCAGATCCAGGTGATTCACCTGGTCAGGGCGCCCCTGACATGGTGGTTGAGATCCTTGGCTCTTCGGTCCGGAAAGGCGTTCCCCTCCCATCCACTGGACGGTACTCACGACGGACACCAGCCTGACGGGCTGGGGTGAAGTCTGGGGAGTCCTTTCGGCTCATTCCTTGGACTCCGGACGAGCCCGTTTACCAATCACTGTTCTGGTAATACGGGCCATCGGACTGTGTCTCTCCTCAGGTCAGAGAGAGTACGGGGTCGCTCCATCAGGAGCCAGTCGGACACCGCCACGGCGGTGGCGTATGTAAACCATCAAGGGGGAACTCGGAGCTCTGTTGCGGCTTCCGAGGTAGTCCGTATCCTGAAGTGGGCCGGAAGAAACGTGCCGGCTCTGTAGGCCATTTTACATTCTGGGCATAGACAATGGACAGGCGGACTATCTGAGTCGCCAATCGCCAGACACCGGACCAAGAAGAGTGGTCCTTGCATATTTCAACTCCTTTACCGACGGTGGGGCACGCCGGATGTGGACCTGCTGGCCTTTCGACTCAATCGCAAGGGTCAAGGTTGTGGCCAGATCCAGGGATCCTTGGGCGATGCCTCGGATGCGTTGGTGGCCCCATAGGGTCCTTATCGCCTGATATAAACTACGGCGATCCTAATTGTTCCGGATTGGCCGCAGCATCACTGGTACGCTGATCTGGTACGTCTCGTCGCGGACGTTCCCTGGCGGTTGCCGATGGGGGAGGACCTTCAGTCTCAAGGTCCTATGCTTCATCCGGCTTACAGTCTCTGGCTTTAACGGCAGGGCTGTTAAAAGCCAGGTGTTGAGGGACCAAGGTCTCTCGGACTCGGTCATTTTGACCATGTTAAGGACACGGAAGTCTTCCTCCAGGCAGATCTATCACCGTACCTGGAAAGCTTATATCGCCATGTGCGAAGCGCTGGTCTGGCGTCCTCGTACGTATTCCGTCCCCAGAATCCTGCGTCCTCTGCAGTGTGGAGTGACCCAAAAGCTTGCTTTGAGTACCATCAAGGATCAGATTTCGGCCTTGGCCGTCTTCTTTCAGCGACCTCTAGCGGGTCATTTTCTTGGTTAGCACCTTGTGTTGGGTTCGCCATGTGCTCCCTCCTGTCAAGCCTCCTCTCCCACCGTGGGATCTGAATTTGGTGCTCTCGGTCCTCCAGGAACCTCCTTTTGGGAATATCCGGGATATTCCCTTCTTGTCTTGTCTCAGAAGGTGGCCTTTTTAGTGGCAATCACTTCTGTTTGACGAGTGTCTGAGTTGGCGGCTTTGTCCTGCAAGTCGCCATGTTTAGTCATTCATAAGGATAAGGTGGTGTTGCATCCGCGACCTTCCTTTTTTGCCAAAGGTGGTGTCGACCTTTCACCTACATGAGGACATTACCCTCCTGTCCTTGTGTCCTCACCCATCGCATCCCAGAGAGTTTGCGCTGCACATATTGGAGGTGGTACGAGCCTTACGGGTGTACATGTCTGCTACTGCTTCTATTCGGAAGTCCGACTCACTATTTGTGACTGTCTCTGGTCCATAACAGGGCCAAGCGGTTTCGTCTGCCATCATTTTAGGGGAATCAGACAAACCGTCATTCAAGCCTATGCTCTCAAAGGGCGGGCGCCTCCCTTTCCGGTTACGGCGCATTCCACCAGAACAATTGGTGCTTCCTGGGTTTCCCGACATCAAGCGTCGGTTGCACAAGTGTGCAAGGCGGCGACCTGGTCGTCTGTTCATGCCTTTTAAGTTTTATAAGGTTAATGTGGCTGCATCTTCGGATGCTTCCTTCGGCCGCAGGGTGCTGCAGGCCGCTGTTTAAAGTTGCGACTCCTCCGTTGAGGAGCTCTGCCTTATTGGAGTGAAGTTTTGGTTTTTCCATTTATACTGCTCCCATCCCTCTTGACACTGCTTTGGGACATCCCACGTGTAAAGTGTAAAGAGACACCGTGTCAGTCCATGGATGGTAAGAGAAAATAGGATTTTTTGTACTCACCGTAAAATCCTTTTCTCTGACATCCATGGACTGACACGGCACCCACCCTTCCTTTTAAGTTTGTACTGCTTTGTTACGAACTGAAGTCTGCTGACTGTAGTGGGAGGGTTATGTACGGAGGGACCGCCCCCTGGGTGGGGCTGTTCAGCTCTGGCTTTTGGAATGTATGTATAACATTTCACATTCTGCCTAGGTCTTCTCCTGCAGACAGGGACATAACCCACGTGTAAAGTGTAAAGAGACACCGTGTCAGTCCATGGATGTCAGAGAAAAGGATTTTACGGTGAGTACAAAAAATCCTATTTTTTTTACAAAAAGTTGTCACTAAATGATATATTGCTCACACATGCCATGGTTATATGTGGAATTGCACCCCAAAATACATTTTGCTGCTTCTCCCGAGCACAGGGATACCACGTGTGGGACTTTTTGGGAGCCTAGCCATGTATGGGGCCCCGAAAACCAAGCACCGCCTTCAGGCTTTCTAAGGGCGCAAAATTTTGATGTACCATACCTCTCAGCAAATAGCTTGGGGTGTCTACTTTCCACAAAATGGGGTCATTTGGGGGGGGGGGGTGTTGTGCCATCTGGGCATTCCATGGCCTCCAAAACTGTGATAGGCAGTGAGGAGTGAAATCAAAAATTTACACCCTTAGAAAGCCTCAAGGCGCTGCTTGGTTTTCGGGGTCCCGTACGCGGCTAGGCTCCCAAAATGTCTCACACGTGGTATCCCCGTACTCAGGAGAAGCAACAGAATGTATTTTGGGGTGCAATTCACATATAACCATGGCACGTTTGAGCAATATATCATTTAGTGACAACTTTTTGTACTTTTTTTTTTGTCATTATTCAATCACTTGGGACAAAAAAATAAAAATATTTAATGGGCTCAACCTGCCTCTCAGCAAATATCTTGCGGTGTCTACTTTCCAAAATGGGGTAATTTGGGGGGGGGGTGTAACTGTCCTGGCATTAGGAAGCTTGTGTCACACATCATCAACTCTTCTAACCACTTGAAGACAAAGCCCTTTCTGACACTTTGTTTACGTGAAAACATTTTTTATTTTATTTTTGCAAGAAAATTACGTTGAACTACCAAACATTATATATTTTTTTTAAAGCAAAGGCCCTACAGATTAAAATGGTGGGTGTTGCATTTTTTTTTTTCCACACAGTATTTGCGCAGCGATTTTTCAAACGCATCTTTTGGGGAAAAAAAATACACTTTTTAATTTTAATGCACTAAAACACACTATATTGCCCAAATGTTTGATGAAATAAAAAAGATGATCTTAGGCCGAGTACATGGATACCAAACACGACATGCTTTATAATTGCGCACAAACTACATACATTTTTTAAAAGCCTTTACAGGTTACCACATTAGATTTACAGAGGAGGTCTACTGCTAAAATGACTGCCCTCGATCTGACCTTCGCGGTGATACCTCACATGCATGGTGCAATTGCTGTTTACATATGACGCCAGACCGACTCTTGCGTTCGCCTTTGCGCAAGAGCAGGGGGGGGACAGGGGTGCTTTTTTTATTTTTTTTTATTTATTTTGCCCTTTTATTTTATTTTTAAACTGTTGCTTCCATTTTTTTTTTTTTTTACCATTTTTATTGTTATCTCAGGGAATGTAAATATCCCCTATGATAGCAATAGGTAGTGACAGGTACTCCTTCTTTTTTTGAAAAAAATTGGGGTCTATTAAACCCTAGATCTCTCCTCTGCCCTCAAAGCATCTGACCACACCAAGATCGGTGTGATAAAATGCTTTCCCAATTTCCCAATGGCGCTGTTTATATCTGGGGGGTGGGGGGGGGACATTCCCTCCCACTGCTTGTAAAAGCAGTCTAGAGGCAAATTATCTACTAGGATTGCTTTTACATGAAAGCCGACCACTGGCTGAAAAGAATACCGAGATGATACCTAAACCCGCAGGCATCATTCTGGTATAACCATTCAAAGTCCAGCAACATACCAGTACGTTGCTGGTCCTTGTTGGACATGTATTGTAATCTTTTTTTTCATGCAGCCTGTTGGCTGAACGAAAAAGAGATTGATCGGTGGGTATGCCCACCATTAGAATACCTCCCCTCATCCACCCACTTCTAATGATGGGCATACATGCACCATTTATATATGCCGACGCATGGGGGCATCCTCCTGCAAAAAAGTTATGCCGTGTACACAAGCCTCCGTCGGAATTTCGACCGTATGTATGCGGCATTAGGAGCAAAATCGCTCCTCCGCCCCTGCTGCCCCCATGCTTTGGCATATATGCTCTTTTTTTAACTGTGGTGGTGAAATCACCTCCTACAGCACTGGAGTCACGGCTTTATGTATCGTGGGAGCAAACGCTTTTGCTGTCAAGATAAATAAATCCGTGCTGCAGCTGAATGGCGCACCTGAAAACAAAAAATTACATACCTGAAAAGCAAGCATGATAAAACATTGCAGAATACAGTAAAAAAGAGCAGAAAAATAGAGAGGGAACAATAAAACGACAACTATTTTTTATGTTTTTTTTTTAAGTAATTTTTTTTTTTTGTTTTTTTTACTTTTTTTTTTTTTTGTAACTTTAACAACTAACGGTTCGGGTCTCTCAAAATGCGATGGCATCTTGGGAGACCCTGTGTAAGTGTGTCCTAGTCTGTGAAATGCTGTACCCTACGCTAAAACTTAACTTTTTTGTGTGGAAGCGTTCAAAACATTTACCAATGCACAGACCAGGATTGTCAGGACAGAGTGGACAAAAATAACGGGTGTCACGCCTAAATCCGCGCTTGCTACAGACAGGACATCTTTTTTGGGGGGCTCGTTGGGTAGGTGTACTCTCGAGGACATACGGAAAATGTCTCTCATGCAGCCGGCTTACTGCATTTGGTTGGGGATGGTGAGGTGCAGAACTGCCTGGATACAGGAGGTCTGCAACTAATCTCATCCTGGAATTTGAGGAAGGATAAAGTCCCGCCTGAAGCTCCTGTATAGCACATGAACGTTCAGCAAAGCCAATTGAAATAAGGATAGAGACACTTTTTTGTACCAGCGTCTCGCCTTACGGGCAATGTGATAAGGCGCCAACAACTGGTCGTTGAGGTCCACCCCTTCCATATTTTGGTTATATTCGAGGACACAGAGGGGTTTATCCACAACACCAGTCGCCGTACGAATTTGGACTGTCGTGTCTGCGTGAAGAGAGGTAAGAAGGAAAACATTCTTGTTATCCCTCCAATTCACAGCGAGCAAATTACACTTCAAGCAGGCTCTCTCCCCCAGCCTAAGACAGGAATCTACAAGCCCCTGGGGAAAGCCCCGGCGATTAGGTCGCACAGTGCCACATGCTCCAATCTGATGATCAAGTGACTACACAGTGGCACGCTCGTGTAATAATTGTCCACATACAAGTGGTACCCCTTTCCGAATGAAGGTGACACCAAGTTCCACACTATCTTGCCAGCGCTCCCTATGTAATCTGGGCAGTTCTCCGGCTCTACCTGACTATCTTTTCCCTCATAAACCATAAAGCTCCATACATAGCCTGTTGCCCTGTCACAGAACTTATAGAGCTTGACCCTGTATCTGGCACGCTTGCTGGGAAGGTACTGTTTGAAAGACAAGCGGCCAGAAAATTTAATCAGGGGCTCATCAACGCAGACAACTTGATCGGGAGTAAACAAGGCTGCAAAATGTTCGTTGAAGTGGTTTATGAGGGGCCGAATTTTGGTGAGCCGATGAAATTCAGGGTCTCCACGTGGACGACAAAGTTCATTGTCGAAGTGCATGAACCGCAAGATCTGCTCCTATCGTTTCCTAGACATGGAGGCAGAGAACACGGGCATATGGTCAATTGGACCAATAGGCGCGCAATGACGGGAATTTATGTGTGCCCATGTTGAGGGAAAGGCCCAGAAAGGTTTTAAATTTGGAAACCGTAATTGGTTTCCAATCGCTAACAATGGAAGGCAACTGGGGACTAGCGGCGATGAATTGACCAGCATATAAATTACTCTGGTCCGGTCCACAATAGATCTATAGAGCTCTTCCGTGAAAAACAGCGAAAAAAAATCAAGTGGCGTAAAATTAGCGGTTTCCACCTGAATACCGGGTTGGCCAGTGAATGGGGGAAGTACGGGTTCTGCAGATGTGTATGGGCACGACGGGCCTGCCTTTGTCTTCTTGGTTGCGGCGGGACACTACTTGTGCTTGCCAGCTTGAACTGCACTTATGGGACTAGCCACGTCACCACGTGATACTGCAGTGCTGGATGTACGTCCAGGCTGTACTAGGCTGCTGCTGCTTGCCAGTTCACCAGAAGGAATAGCGGCGCTAGTACTACTCTGCTCCATAATACGAGAGCCATGCGGTTATTGCTCCTCAACATCATCGGGGTCGGGTACGCCTGACCTTAGCAGGGACCTCATCTTCGTCGTCATTGCTTTCTGACATGGAGCCGCTGTCTTCTACGGGGATGTATTCTGAGCCTGAATCTGATAGATACATGACCTCCTCTTCACTATCTGTCATGCTCAGAATCTCGTAGGCCTCTTTACTAGTGTGCCTTTGATTTGGCATTTTGGGCTCTAAATTTAGTGGTACACTAGTAAGATTCACAGGTAAAAAAGCACCTGACTTGTCAGCAAATGTATCAAACGCTATCAAAAAAACTGTTAGCGATCAGGCCTATCTCTGTGAATGCTGCAGTTATGTGTGTTGTGTTTGGTAAGTGACAGTGATCGATCGATACTGCACTTGGGTGGGCTGGGCGGGGCGGAGGGGCTAAACGCAGGTGCTAGCAGGTATCTGGGCTGATCCCACTAACAGTGTTTTTGGGAACCCTTAACCGCTGGGGGACCCTAGTCTAGATCTAAGATACTATACCACTAAGGGAGGTGTATGCTTTGCGCGTGGGTGTTAGCGTTACTGGCACTAACCTGACGCTGCCTGGGGCAACGCAGACCCTCTCTGACGCTAAAACCTAATTGATATCACCCGCCGGGCGATCAGGGGGTTAAACCTTGGGTTATATACGTGGGTGCCCTGATGCTATAAAAAGCAAACTAACCAACCAGTGTCACCAGTGACACTTATACGGTGATCACTGGTGAAAGGGTTAACTCTAGGGGCAATCAGGGGGTTAAGATAATATATGAAGGTACCTGAAGCTATAAAAACATGGCAGCGAACCGAAAAAAATAACTGGGCTAGCTAGGGGCACCGCCGACACTAATACAGCGTTCAGAAAAATGATTGCTTTAGTGACGCTGGGGATAGGGGGTGAAAGGGTTACCTGGGGGGGATATAGGGGTTAAACCTTTTATTAGGGGGAGTAGGGGCTACCCTGGACCTAAAGGGGCCTAAACCTAACTGCCCTGACACTTTTTACAGTCACAAATGACACTAAATGCAGTAATGAGTAAATGATCACTGCAATCAGTGACACTGTGACTGGGGGTGCAGGGGGTGACTGGGGGGAGAAATGTGTGCCTATGTGTATCTACGTGTTAGTGTAGTGTTGGTGCACTAACCTGATGTCTTCTCTCCACGGTGCTCTAGACGAAAAGACTGCTGCATGGAGAGATGACATCACTTCCTCTGCCTGTGTTTACATTACACAGGCAGAGGAAGAATGTCATTCGCCAGAAGCGATCGAAGGGGTGGCCAGAAACCAACGGCCGCCCCCTCATGCCGGATCGCCGGTAAATGGAAAACGACCACCTCGGGTACCGGGGGGCGTCCGATCGGACCCTCCCCCCCCCATACGAAGGCAGGCACGTACAGGTACGTGATTGTGCCTGTCCATGCCTTTCTGCCGACGTATATGTACATGCGGCGGTCGTTAAGTGGTTAAAATTGGCAGATCCTCACAACAGAGGAAAGATTGGTCAGGCTGCTGAGCAGTCTTCCAATCCATGACAGTCCAAGGAACGTGGTCATGAGAGGAGGCAAAACTTTGCAACAACACCTCAGCATATCTTCACAGCACTGGACCCTCCCCTTCCAAAGAGACTCATATAGGGTGCAGTCTGACAATGCCACCACAGTAGCATATACCAACCAGCAATTGGAGCTTAGCTGCCTTGAATGGTGCAAAACCTGTTTTCTCTCATGGACAGAAACTCACTGTCCAGCAAATGCTCACATCCTAAGTGTGGATTTTTCGCAGGCAGTTTTTCTTAACCATCACTGTCTGGGCCAAGGGAAATGTGTGTAAAATTGAATATACCGAAACATGGGAGACTCTGAATGTGAGCATGCTAGTCTACAGCTAAAACAACAAGCTACCCTTCTTGGTTTCTGGATCCACAAATCCTCTAGCTCTGGCCTTGTATACTCTAGTTATCCTCTGGCCAGGATACTTATGCCTTCCTTCAACTGAGCGTTTTCTCTTGGCCACTACATTAATAGATTAGGAAAAGGCAACAGTGTTTCTTCCAGGACCAAACTGAGTCAGAAGAACCTAGCACACAGACATATTTTTACAGAAGACCCTTGGCCTATTGCCAACAGGCTGGAGCTGTTTTCATGACCTCAGGACAGATGATCACCCTGTCTTTCTCCTTTTTCACATGAATAACAGACCTCTAAAAAATGCTTACTTGTACACTTAATTATTGCTGCTAGAATGATCACACCAAAATTTAGGAAACATCGTACACTTTTACTTTCAAAGACTGGTGTAGAGATTAAACTTCAGTTGTGAAATGGGAGATCCTACTATTCCTCCTCGTGATCGTGATTATGTATTCAGGACTACCTTGCTCATAGTTATCTTTCTGAATTTCTGATCAAGATGAACTGCTCATAAATATTACTTGAGACTCTACCCCCTATAGTGGGGTAACTCCTACAGTGAAATCTGCTTTTTTACTTGTATAGTGGACTGGAATATTTTGGCTTAAGTTTTTTTGTGCAGCTTTTTTATGAAATATTTTATAAAACTTATGTAAGAAACACATCATGACTTGATAACGAGTAGAATTCTAATTTTGCCTTACCTTATTCTATTGTTCCTTTTTTATAGAATCAAAACAAGGATAAAGATGGCAACATCAAACCCACAAGTGATCTCTCAGAGGACCTGTTTAAAGTGCATGACTTTGATGTAAAAATTGACCTCCAAGTTCCCAGTTCAGGTAATGTTTTGCAAAAAAACATTAGGAATAATGAAAATCCAAAACATTTTGAACAAGCTGAGAAGAGTTTGGCAGGATCTTGTTAGAATGACTTTAATTTTCATTAAATTAAGTTATACCTGAATGATCTTTGAACAGAATACTAGGTAACCTTTCTCTCTGCTACTAACCTATGCCTTGCACAAAGTCAAACCAGCATTAGAGTACATTGACTTGCAATACACACTTGCGTTTTGTCATTCCTCACCATGAGCTTGTCTCTACACATTAAAAGTTAAGTTGTGACTTAAAGTGGAGGTCCACCCTAAAAAAGAAATTGCACCAACATGCTAAAAAAAAAAAAATGGAAAAAAAATTTTTTTTACTTACCAGAAATTGCGGTTGCTATGCGGATCTTCCTAATCTGCCTCTTCCTATACCACGGCAGGTCTTCTATCTCGTCGTCCTCGTGTTGTCTGCTGGGGAATAGGGTATGCTGCCTTCTGGGAACTGTGTGTATCCCAGAGAGCATTCATACAGCGCCGCGAGACTCGCACATGCGCAGTAGGAATTGGGCAGTGAAGCCGCAAGGCTCCACTGCCTGTTTCCCTTAGTGAGGATGGCAACGCTGGGACCTGGCACTATCGAGGGATCGCCCTCGGGGGGGCGACATCGCGGGCGCCTAGGACAGTTAAGTGTCCTTATTAAAAGTCAGCAGCTACAGTGTTTTGTAGCTGCAGACTTTTTAAAAAATAAAAAATAAAATCGCGGGTGGAATCCCACTTTAAGTTGAGTTTCCTGCAAAGAGTAAAACCAGACAAGACAATTGGACGCAGCATGTACTTGGAAGAAAGGAACTTGCCCACCTATCCCATTTTAATGCTTGTGGTAGAGATTTTGTGAAACGATAAAGCAGGGAAGAAACTTTTCCGTTTTCCAAGCCCTAACACAGTACCTATTCACTGCGGTTAGTGACTTGTGGAACTTCATTATTACACGGTTTTACATTCCCCAAGCCAAGCATGGTTTAGCTCTTTTTCCCCAGGTCTTTTTTAAGAGGTCTGTCCCTTAAGGCACATGGAATTTTATTTTTATAGTAAAATGGTATAAAGGTGCACTATAAAAACAACTTTGCATGAGGAGGCTGAGAATATCCTGTCTAGTGCCAACATTTTCTGTGCCCTGCACTTATAGACTTTTATAGGTATAAGCACAATACATTTTAAGCGCTTTCAGACCAGCCGCCGCAGTTATACTGCGGCTCGAGCCATCGTAGCTGTACGTTTGCTCTTTAAGGTGCAGGCGCAGACTGCCCCCTAGTATTAACCCCTTCCCTGCCAATGACATTTACACAGTAATCCGTGGCTATTTTTAGCTCTGATCGCTGTATAAATGTCACTGGTCCCAAAAAAGTGTCCGATCTGTATGTCGCAGTCACGATAAAAATCGCTGATCACCACCATTACTAGTAAAAAATAAATAAATATGACATAAATTTATCCCCTGTTTTGTAGATGCCATAACTTTTGTGCAAACCAATCAATATACGCTTATTGTGATTTTTTTTGTTTTTACCAAAAATATGTAGAAGAATATATCGGCCTAAACTGACGAGATTTGTTTTAATTTTTTTTTAAATTGTATATTTATTATAGCAAAAATTACAAAATATTGTGTTTTCTCAAAATTGTCGCTTTTTGTGTTTATAGCACAAAAAAAAAAAACGCAGAGGTGATCAAATGCCACCAAAATCTTTTTTGTGGAGAAAAAAGGCCATCAATTTTGTTTGTACACTGTCGCACTACCGTGCAATTGTCAGTTAAAGCAACGCAGTGCCGTATCGCAAAAAATGGCCTGGTCAGGAAGGGGGTAAATTCTTCCGGGGCTGAAGTGGTTAAATGGGTATTCCCGTTGAGAAGTTATGTTTCTCTTACCGTCCATGGACTGACACCGCATCTTCAATCTTGACAAAGTAGGTTATGTTCCTGCTCATAGGAGAAGACTAGGCAGAATGTTAGATGTTTTAACATACATTCCATTACCAGAGCTGAACAGCCCCGCCCTCCTCCCTGCAGCCAGCTGCCTCAGTTTTTCTGCCTAGCAGAGGAGAGGATGTGGCTCCCTTCAGAGCCAGTCTCCTGAAGAATTTTTTTGATTCTTTTTTAATATAATTTTTTTTATTTTTGAGATTCTTCTATCAACAGTCGGCTGGGCAACAGGTTGGGTAGTTGCTATCCTCGTAGTCTTCCCAGTCCGACCATCGAGTGTGCTGATCCTCGCTCTGTGTGAGATCAGTCCACGACATACCCCACGGCTCCAGGGGTGGCCGGACAGCTTTTGCTCCAGGGTCCACATATGACTGAACAGTTCTGCTGTATCTTTCACAGTGGATCGGGCCGACAGCTACTCAGTACTGCACTGTGATAGGTCTGTCAGGAACACACTAGTGGGTCCTTGCTGGACGGGTAAGTACTGTTCCTCCTGCCTCAGCAGGTGAGTCCATGCTTGTGTTCCTATGCTAGGGGGGTTTCCCTGTCCCCCCTTTTCTTTCTCGTACATCACGGGACACAGAGCGACATAGTCATTACTAATGGGTTATATAGATACCGTCAGGTGCTGGCACTGGCAACTTCCAAAACCGGAAGTACCCTCCCCTATATAAGCCCCTCCCATCCGGGAGCACCTCAGTTTTTTGCCAGTGTCTAAGGTGTTGGCCAAGAAGAAACATGTGTTTTTCACTGAGCTTGCGTACAGGTTCTTTTGGGCCTCAGTAAGCTATTCCGGATCCGACCAAAAAAGCTTCATAGCTAAACGGTCGGTACCCGGGCCTTGCAGAGAAGAGCAAGGTTTTGCCTGTAATGCTTCTCTTAGGAGAGCTGGACCCTGGGATCCAGAGCTCTGGTCATACCCACGACCAAGATGTTTTCTGTGCAGGGTGCTATACAGGTCCAGGGGAGTGGAATCCTTGGGAACCCGGTCCCTGAAGGTTTGATTACAATGCCTGCCGTGATAGGTGAAGTTTGGGCTTTTGTGGACCAAACAAAGTCCTGCGGCGGGGAACAGGTAAGTGGGGGCCCCCAGGAACTTGGTTCTATTGGGGGACCCCCAAGCCTAATTTGTCTTTCTGTCTGTTACCTAATGGTATTCCCGCAAAATTCTGTGCATGCCTGTAACTACTAAAAAAATGTAATAATTTTTAATGGTGGTCAAGAAAAAAAAAAAAAAAAATATTTTTTTATATATATTTAAGATATTAGACTGCAGTACCTGTGTTTGTCCACTAGAGGCCGCTGTGGAATGTTTCTTGTCATGTGGACTAGTTTCTTCTCAGCAGAGCAAGTCCAGGCAGATGGTGAGTTCTCTTATGGGAAACTGCTTCCTCTGCCATGTTGCAATGCTCGTCCATCCCCCGGCCTGCGGCAAAGAGGGGCCCTGGCTCTTGTCCCTAGTCTCCATTTTTCAAAATTAGCGCCGAAGGCGCGCGTGCACGTGCACGCGCCTCTATATATAGAGGTGAGCCAGGAAAGGGGGCGGAGCCTGGGGAATGACGCTCTGTGTGCGCCGCAGCGCTTCTGCGCATGTGCGGGCGTCCCAGCATGTAAAAACCACAGTTTTGTGTGGTGAGCTGGCTATGAAGTACAGAGACAGAGCTGGCAACATTTAAAAAAAGGGCATACAGCAAGCGGTTGATACAGGCATCCCCTAGAAAGGCACATTAGTAGACACCAACTGTGATATAGCAGCAATTGTGCTAGACTATTCTCAGTAAAAGTGGTGTATTACGGCTGGAATACCTCAGCTTTAGGCTTAGGAATATGCCGTCCAGAAGCTCCGGAACTGAATCTTCCAGGAAGCGCAGGGGGTCTCATCGGGCTCGGAGGATCTTGGGCATACTTCTGCTGCACCAGTCTCCCCTGAAGTTCAGAGGTAAGTGACCGTAGAGACACCGCAGGGGTACTTGGTACTGTGGCTGTCCTCAGTTCACCTGCTCCTGTGTATGTAACAGAGGAGGTTTTTTCCTCAGCTCTGGGAGGATTAGAGAGAGATTGTCAACATTTATCGCTGCCTCCCTGTCAGGGAAAGCACGCCCGATCTCCGTCTCCTCCTTCAGAGTGCCTGTTAGCAGAGCAACAGTCCCATACAGGGATCGACCTGCCTGAAGGGGATCAGGATGAGGTTGATTCTGTTATAGAGGAATCAACAGTGGGGGAACCTTTTCTCAGCATCTCAGGCTGAAAGATTATGGGTTCAGTCTCTGACTAACATGGTCCGATCAGCATTTAAAAATGCACCTTGCGGAACCATCAACCACTACTGTATCCTCGTTGGGGTCGCTAGAAGCCCCCAGACTGTTTGTTCTTTTCCACTTCACCCTTTACTGAAAGGGCTCATTTACCAGGATTGGGAACGTCCTGAGAAAATATTTATTCCCCCAAGAGATTTCCGGTGGTCTATCCCATGGAGGATAAGGTCATCAAAAAAAAAAAAAAATGGAAGGTCCCTACAGTGGACGCAGCCATCTCTTGTATGTATAAATCACTGACATGTCCAGTGGATAATGTCCAAATGTTCAAGAACCCAATAGATAAAAGATTGGAGTCCTTATGAAAATCTGCTTGGTGATACAACCAGCAGTAGCAGCTATTGGGGTCTGCTAAGCAGTGAAGGATCAGTTGAAACAGGTCTTGAGGGACTTGACAGATCAGCAGGCTTTGCCCTAGCTGATCTACCTAGAGCCTTAGGCTTTGCGGTTGACGCCATAAAGGATTCAGTCCATCAGGCCTCCCGCCTTACGCTGTCTATAGTACATATGCGTAGGCTCCTATGGCTCAAAAACTGGTCTGCTGAAGCTCCCTGTAAAGAATGGCTGGTTAGCGTCCCATTTCATGGTGAACGCTTATTCAGGGAAAACCTGGACAAATATATCCAGAAAATTTCCAGCGGTAAAAATACGCTCTTGCCGGTTAAAAACAGAGTTAGAGGTCCCTCTTTAAGAGGCCTGCTTCTCCAGTCCCTGGGGCATCGGCTGTGTAACAGTTCCGACGGCCTCCTCGGTCAAATCCCGGGGGTAAAAAACAGGGACAGTAGCAGGGTAATGAGAAACCCTGGGTCAGGGGAGGTACAAAACCTCCCCCAAAGTTAAATTCATTGAAGCCCCCACTCAGTCGGGTGGGGGGAGGACTCCAGTTGTTCGCAAGAGACCTGGCGGGACACGATCAAGACAGATAGGTGCTCTCCGCAGTAGGTTTGGGATACAGTTTGGAGTTAAAAGACTCTTTCCTTCCCATTTTTAAGGTCAAACGTGCCAAGGGATCCCCGGAAGAGAGAGTCCCTCCTGTTGGCACTAGAACAACTATTGCTCCAAGGAGTAATTATGGAGGTTCCCCTGGAAGAATGAGGGTTCGGGTTTTACTCAAACCTCTTTACAGTCCCGAAGCAAACGCGGACGGGAGGCCCATATTAATTCTAAAAGGGCTATACAAATTCCTGTATATCAGGACTTTCCGATGGAGTCGATCCGATCGGTGGCCACTGCCCTACAAGGGGAGGATTGGTTAGCCGCGATCGACATCAAAGATGCTTATTTGCACATTCCCATCTTTCCAGTCCACCAAAAATTTCTACGCTTTGCAGTAGAAGGGCGCCATTTTCAGTTCAGAGCCTTACCCTTCGGTTTGGCCACAGCACCACGAGTGTTTACAAAAATTCTGGCCCTTTATTGGCCAATCTAAGAACACAAGGTGTAATGATAATGGCATATCTGGATGACTTGTTGCTGATAGACCACTCAGTGAAAAAACTAGACGTGGTCGTTCACAAGACAATCAAGTATCTGGAATCTCACGGTTGGATTATCAACCGAGACAAGTCAGCCCTAAAAACCAGTCAAAAGTCTGGAATACTTGGGGCTAGGGTTGGATTCAGGCCAGAGAAAAATATTCTTGCCTCGAGGAAAGGTGTTGTCTTTGAAAGATTTGATCCACTTAGTGGGTACAAAAAAGACAGCCGTCCATACGCCTGTATATGAGGCTGCTGGGAAAAATGGTGGCATCATTCGAAGCAGTACCCTACGGTCAATTCCATTCAAGGAATTTGCAAGGGGCCATACTGTCAGCCTGGAACAAAAAAGTTCAGGCCCTAGACTTACAATGTCCTTGTCCCCTTCCGTTCGCAAGAGCCTCCGTTGGTGGTTGGTTCCCCAGAATCTGGAAAAAAGGAAATCCTTCAGTCCGATTTCTTGGAAGGTGGTCACTACAGATGCCAGCCTTATAGGCTGGGGAGCAGTACTGGAGCAATAGTCTCTCCAGGGCAGATGGTCGGATGCAGAAAAGGCCCTGCCCATCAATCTCTTAGAGATACGAGCAGCCCGGTATGCCCTAGTAGCATGGACATCCAAACTCCAAGGGTCCCCTGTCAGAATTCAATCAGACAATGCCACAGCAGTGGCATATATCAATCATCAGGGGGGCACCAGGAGTCGTGCAGCCCAGAGGGAAGTAAATTACATCCTGAAATGGGCAGAAAAATATGTCCCAGCCATATCTGCGGTATTCATTCCAGGAGTGGAGAATTGGAAGGCGGACTTTCTAAGTCGCCAGCAATTAGGCCCAGAGGAAGGGTCCCTTCACCCCGAGGTTTTCTGGACAATATGTCAGCGGTGGGGAACATCGGATGTAGATCTTCTAGCATCCAGATTCAACGCAAAGGGGGACAGGTTTGTCTCTCGGACAAGGGATCCCCTAGCTTGCGGCTCGGATGCCCTAGTGTTCCCTTGGGATCAGTTCAAGCTGATATATGCATTCACACCGCCACAATGGTTACCTCGATTACTCCGCAGAATCAGGGTAGAAAAGAAACCAGTGATTCCGGTGGCTCCAGCGTGGCCCCGAAGAGCGTGGTACGCGGAGATTGTAAAATTTCAGTGGGGAGTCCTTGGACTCTCCCACGTCGTCCGGACCTGCTTTCGCAAGGACCGATATACCACCCTTCCTTACCAGCCCTAGGTTTGACGGCCTGGCTATTGAAGCCCACATTCTAAAAAAGAGAGGGCTCTCTAATGCTGTGGTATCTACCATGATCAATGCCAGGAAGCCGGTATCCAGGCAGATCTACTATAGAATCTGGAAGGCGTACATCGCGTGGTGTGAGGCCAAGAAATGGCATCCACATAAGTACGTAATAGGTAGGATTCTGGACTTCCTACAGTGGGCTGTAGATAGGAAGCTTGCCTTGAGTACTATCAAGGGTCAGATTTCGGCCTTGTCAATATTTTTTCAAAGGCCCTTGGCTTCGCATTCACTAGTCAAAGCCTTTATACAAGGAGTGATGCGTATTAGTCCTCCGGTTAATATTCCCATATGTCCATGGGATCTAAACTTGGTTCTGTCGGTTCTACAGAAACAACCATTTGAACCATTACAGCATATTTCCTTGGTGCTTCTCACCAGGAAATTGATTTTTCTAGTAGCCATTTGTTCGGCTAAAAGAGTATCGGAATTAGCAGCTATGTCCTGTAAGGAGCCATATCTGGTTATCCATAAGGACAGAGTAGTGTTACGTCCTCATCCAGCCTTTCTTCCTAAGGTGGTATCGAGGTTTCATTTGAACCAAGATGTGGTTCTTCCTTCTTTTTTCCCCAAACCTACTTCGGTAGAGGAAAAGTTATTGCATTCTTTGGATGTAGTAAGAGCAGTTAAAGCTTATCTAAAAGCCACTGCTCAGATTCGCAGAACGGATACTTTGTTTATTCTGCCGGAAGGCCCCAGAAAGGGTCAGGCAGCGTCAAAATCTACTTTAGCCAAGTGGATTCGACAGGTCATTATGCAAGCTTATGGCTTGAGAAGGAGACCGCCTCCGTTCAAAGTTAGAGCGCACTCCACGAGAGCAGTTGGAACTTCATGGGCAGTGCATCACCAGGCCTCCCTGGCTCAAATCTGTAAGGCCGCAACATGGTCTTCAGTTCACACGTTTACTAGGTTCTACCAGGTGGACGTTAGAAGTCAGGAGGATGTCGCCTTTGGGCGCAGTGTGTTGCAGGCCGCAAAAGATCCTCATGTCTGATAGCGCTCAGCTTATATATGGTGTATCCCCCCCCTCATTTGGCATTGCTTTAGGACATCCCATTAGTAATGACTATGTCGCTCTGTGTCCCGTGATGTACGAGAAAGAAAATAGGATTTTTATAACAGCTTACCTGTAAAATCCTTTTCTTGGAGTACATCACGGGACACAGAGCTCCCGCCCCTCTTTGGGGACACTTATTGCTTTGCTACAAAACTGAGGTGCTCCCGGATGGGAGGGGCTTATATAGGGGAGGGTACTTCCGGTTTTGGAAGTTGCCAGTGCCAGCACCTGACGGTATCTATATAACCCATTAGTAATGACTATGTCGCTCTGTGTCCCGTGATGTACTCCAAGAAAAGGATTTTACAGGTAAGCTGTTATAAAAATCCTATTTTTTCCTACTGTCACCTTGCTCTGTCTAATCATGCTGACCGGGGGGTGCCTGGGGGTCGCGGTGTACCGTGAGGTGTTGGTGCTTGTTTTTTTTTCGCTATGTAAGGTGGCCTGTTTATTTTGTCAGCCTGTGCTAGATTCATCCACACCTGATTTTTTTGGGGGTATTTTTCTTATGTATTGAAATTCCCATTGGCGGCCATCTTGCCATGGCCACGCTATGGTGCAGTTTATAGCGGAGGCCATTTTACTGTAGTCGCGCGCTCTTTTGTACCTATGCTGTACTGGCGGTGGGAGTCAGCCTCTAGTGCTGACTATAGCGGCGATTCTCCTCAGTTTTTCCTTCACCGTTTCACTTCCGTGGACAGACAGACAGGCAGCGGCGCTGAGCCGTCCTGAGCTGGGCCGGTAAGTCCCCTGGGTAAACTCCCCCCCCCCCCCCACACACACACACAGTCAGTGCAGCAGGAGGATGGACTTTCTTTCTTGACTAAGTCACAGAGGGGGTGTGTTTTTCTATGGAGTCAGTATCCCCTGCTTCTGCTACCATGTCTGAGGCAACTGGCGGTGCCCATGCACCTGCGGTCTCCATGGAGGCAGTCCTGGATGCCAGGATGGAAGCGGCGTGCAAGTGCAAGGGGGGGTTAAAAGCACCCCCTTCCCCTGCATCTCCTGGGGTGTGCTCTGATTCAGATATGGGCCTTGCTGCGGCACAGGACCCTGGCTCTGAGCTTTTATTTGTTTTTTGACCAGGACATTCCTTGTGAGGAAGACTCCTTATGGTTCAGTATAATGACAGGACACTTGTTAGTGAACTCATTGATGCTGTGAGGGACACTCTCAAGCTGGATGCTGCGGCTGAGGAGCCCGTGGTGGAGTCGGTCTCCTTTTGGTTCCTTCAGGGCTAACCCCTCTAAGAAGGTTTTTTTTCCCTATACGCCTTTCTTTGACAGATACATTGACCAGGTATGGGAAACTTTGCGGTCTATCAGCGTCTGGAGATTAAGTACCCTTTTGAGGAGAGCCTGATTAAAAGATGGACCTCTTCTTTGGTGGTCGACCCCCTGATCGCTCGGTTCAACAAGGCAACAACTCTCCCGGTCAAGGGGACTCCTGCTTTTAAGGATCCTCCTGATAGGAGGTCCGAAGTGGTAAGCAGGGCCAGGTTCACCATGCTGGGGTCCGCGCTGCAGCCTATTGTAACAGCGACCCTGGTGTCTGACACTCACGGAATGGACGAAACATTTTGCACCAGACTGTGCAGGAGCATAACCTTCCTCTGGATTGTATCAAACTGGCCGACCTAATGGTGCAGGCCTGGAATATGTCTGTGATGCCACTATGGACGCAGCCCCCTTAATTTCTAGGGCTTCAGTGTCAGCGATGATATTGCGTCGCCTTATCTGGCTCCTGATGGGTTTACCTTTTTAAGGGCGGAAGTCTGGCGCTTCCCTGGATGATATTTTTAATACTGTCACGGGAGGTAAAGGGCACCCTTCCTTCCTCAGCCTACTAAGGGGGAGGAGCCACGCTGTAAACCGGGTCCTTCTTTTCCCACACAGGATAGGTTTTTTTCATCGATCAGATCCCAGTAAATTCTCCCAGACTGACAAGAGTGCGGCTGGAGGACAGAAGCGTCCCTGGGTGCGTAAGCCTAACAAGCCGGCACACAAGCCCGCCACCGCATGGAGTCTTGTCTCCGCCCGACTCTTGGGTGGGGGGACGACTTTGCAGGTTCACGGATCGGTGGACCTCCTAGTTCTCCGATCGGTGGGTATGTGAGGTGTTCACCTCAGGGTACAGGATAGTTTCTTTCCTGGCCACCAGACTGATTCTTTCCCTCGAATCTCTCTCCTTCCAGCACATCGGGCTGCCCTATTGGGGGCAGTGTAGGACTTGCTGGGGTACGGGGTGCTTTTGCCAGTACTTTCAAAGGAGAGGTTTCAGGGATTTTATTCAAATCTTTTTGTGGTCCCAAAGGAGGACGGAGTCCGTCCAATTCTGGACCTCAAGGCCCTAATTGCCTTTGTAAAGGTTCGAAAATTCCGTATGGATTCCATTCGCTTGGTGATTTCTGCGCTCCACCCGGGGGATTTTCTGGTGTCCTTGGACATCGACGCCTCCTTACGGGTCACCAGAAGTTTTAATGCACTTTGCGATAGGCGAAGTCCGCTATCAACTAGTGGCTCTGCCCTTCGATTTGGTGTTGGCTCCGCGGGTTTTCACCAAGGTGCTTGCCCCGATTCTGGTTTTGCTGTGTCAGCGAGGCATTGCTATCGTGGTCTATGTGGACGATCTTCTTCTGAGAGCAGACTGACTCGAAATTAGAGGTAAATGTGTTGATAGCCAGTCAGGCCCTCCGAGAATTTGGTTGGCTGCTGAACATTCAGAAGTCTGTCCTGGTTCCGACTTAACGTGGAGTACCTAGGATTGATCCTGGACTCCTCGGCGGCAAGGGTCTTTCTACCCTTGGAAAAATTACAGACTCTTAAATCTGCGGTAAGGGTGCTGACGTGAAGTAAATGGTTGTCACTCCGTTTTTGCATGAGGGTCCTGGGTCTCGTGGCTTCCTTCGAGGCTGTACTGTGTGCCCAATTCCACACTCAAGCCTTATAAAAGGAGATCTTATCCAGCTGGGACAGGTCTCCATTATCACTGGATCTTCAAATCCAGGTGAGTCACCTGGTCAGGGCATCCCTGACATGGTGGCTGAGATCCCCGGCCCTTTTGTCGGGGAAGTCGTTCCTTCCTGTCCAGTGGACTGTGTTCACGTCGGACGCCAGTCTTACGGGCTGGGGCGGAGTCTGGGGAGTTCTATCAGCCCAAGGGCTTTGGATTCCGGACGAATCCTGTCTGCCGATCAATGTCCTGGAACTCTGGGCGATCAGACTGTCTTTTCTCGTGGTCACTGAGACTACAGGGGCACTCAGTCAGGATCCAGTCTGACAACGCCACGGCTGTGGCTTATGTCAAACATCAGGGGGGAACGCGGAGCTCGGCTGTAGCGTCTGAGGCCGCATACATCCTGTATTGGGCGAAAAGAAGCGTGCCAGCTCGGTCGGCCGTTTACATTCCAGGTGTAGACATCTGGCAGGCGGACTATCTGAGCCGCCAGCTGTTGGACCAGGGAAAATGGTCCTTACATCCGGAGGTGTTTCAACTCCTTTGCCGGAGGTGGAGCACGCCGGATGTGGACTTACTGGCCTCTCGACTCAATCGCAAGGTGTCGAGATTCGTGGCCAGGTCCAGGGATCCCTGGGCAGACTCATCAGACGCGTTAGTGGCCCCGTGGGGTCGGTATCGGCTGATTTATGCCTATCCTCCACTGAAGTTGCTTCCTCAACTACTTCGCAGGGTGGAGGCCGAGGGGATCCCGGTGATCCTCATCGCTCCAGGTTGGTCTTGGCATCCTTGGTACGCCGTCCTTTGATTAGTACCTTCATACAGGAGGTCTGCTACATGTTCCCCCCTATTAAACCACCTCTTCCTCCTTGGTATTTGAATTTGGTGCTCTCGAAATCTTCAAGAACCTCCCTTTTGAAAAGCTCAGAAGGTGGCTTTTCTAGTAGCCATTACTTCTGTCAGGAGGGTTCCGAATTGGCGGCTTTGTCTTGCACACCGCCATACTTGGTCCTCCTTATGGATAAGGCGGTGCTACGCCCACAGCCTTTTCTCCCGAAGGTGGTCTCGGCCTTCCGCCTTAATGAGGACATGTACTTCCATCTTTATGTCCTCGTCCATTGCATTCCAGAGAGTTTGCGCTTTACTCTTTACACGTGGTACGTGCTTTGTGGGTGTACCTGTCTGCTACGGCTTCTTTCAGAAGTCTAACTTGCTGTTTGTGTCTGTATCTGGTCCAAAACAGGGCCATGCGGTTTCGTCTGCCACTATTTCTCGGTGGATCAGCCAGACCGTCATACAGGCCTTTGCCCTTAAGGGGCGGGCGCCTCCCTTTCCGGTTACGGCACACTGAACCAGGGCACTTGGTGCTTCCTGGGCTTTCTGACATCAAGCGTCTGTTTCACACGTGTGCAAGGCGGCGACCTGATCGTCACGCACATACCTTTTTTCAACGTTTTATAAGGTTGATGTAGAGGCATCTTCTGATGCTTCCTTCGGCCGCAAGGTTTTGCAGGCGGCCGTTTTGAGTTGCAACTCCTCCGTTGAGGAGCTCTGCTTGTTTGGGGTGAAGTTTGTTTTTTTCCTTGATACTGTTCCCACCCCTCGTACTTTGACACTGCTTTGGGATGTCCCACTTTGTCAAGATTGAAGATGCTGTGTCAGTCCATGGACGGTAAGAGAAAATAGGATTTTTTGTACTCACCGTAAAATCCTTTTCTCTGACGTCCATGGACTGACACAGCACCCACCCCTCCTATTTTTAGGTTGTACTGCTTTGTTACGAACTGAGGCAGCTGGCTGCAGGGAGGAGGGTTATGTCCGGAGGGACCTGTATTGCTTTTGTAGCTTGTGATCAGTTGTGGTCACTTAGGCATGACTGTGTATGCAAAGCTTCATTGTAATAGTCACATCTTGGTAGCACTGTGTGTCCAATCACTAGATTTTGGGAAATCTGTGAAAAAGGGACTGCACATTAGGAAATCTGGTGGAGTTACTAAAAGTGCTGAGAGATCTTTCCAATTTTGTCTCTGTATCAGAGTATTGAGGAAAATGGTCATCTTTACACAGCAGTTCTTTTTGTTCAGTTCCATTCCAGTCCTTTAGAGCAGAATGTGCTGTTGACTTGGGACACTTGGATGTCTCTGTCCCAACACACTACGGTACTTAGATTGGTGGTTGTCTCCCCTAGGGATTAGAGGCAGGAAACCACCCCCCTTCCTGGCCAACTTAACTGGCTGGGGAGGAGGTCGGGTTGCTTTCAGGGCAAGGAATCAGGTCACTAGTCAATTTACTTAAACTGCGAGCTATTCTCCTAGTTCTCCTGCATTGGTCAGACCAGTTTCAGAGCCCTCTGGTGACGGTTCAGTCGGACAAAGCCAAGGCTGTGGCATGTATCCATTTTTCAGGGCACCTAAAGCCAGGCAGCTCAAGAAAAGGTGATCCTCATTCTGTTTTGGGAGAAACTACATGTTCCCACACTATTTGCTGGGTATATGCTGAGAGTAGAAAATTGTCATGGGGATTATCTTGGCCATCAACAGTTGGCGCACCAGAGGTGTGGGCTCTCCACCTGGAGATATTTAAGGCTGTCTGTTGGTCTTGGAGCATGCCGTAAGTGAACCTGTTGGCATCCAGTTCAATGCCAGACTGGACAGATTCGTGGCCAGGTCCAGGGATCCTCGGGCATTTCCTGTGGATGCATTAAAGATGTTGTAACACATTAAAAAATTAAAATAATATCCTGTTCCCTTTTATAGCAGGTTAAACAGCACAGTACTTGTTCAAAAAAAGTTGTTAAAAATATTGATATAAAGTGTGTGTTCTTTATATAGGGGGTAAGAAACCTCGATCTATGGGCTACAAAAATCTAGCCTGTAAGTTTTATGGTGGACCCTATGATCTTTGTGCATATATTCATGCATAATTAAGCTATAACCAGTGTTCTTAAAAAAGCACCCAGTGTAAGGGGGCGTGGCCTGAGGTGAGGGAGAATGGTCGCTCTGTAACCTGCTCCAGGATAACGGGAATCCCCTGAGTGGCTAGAAGCAAACAAAAAGCAGCCCTGAGAACCCAGATAAGCTCCGGTAGCGGCGGAGAACATAAGGTGCAGATGGGGAACAAAAAGGAGAAACCCCTTGAATTGAGTGATTTCCTGAGCCCTGACAGGACTCAGGGAAAACAAGATGGCGCAGGTCCCTCAGCCTCTCAGCACAATTTAAGGCGCTACTCTGCACTTCAGGAGAATAAGCAGAAATCAGCTATGGAAATACAGCTTCCAAACAGCACTCTCTCACAAGCTGAATTTCACAGCCCTCCTTCTCAGAAAAGAAGATTAGACAATTCAGAAGAGAATGTAAGTGAATCTCCTCATAACTTTGACATGACAGTATACAACAATCCATTTGATGAAAAACTGCATGCCATTCCCACCTCAGGTCAGCCTGTCTCAGACTCCACACTTAAAGAGATAGTCATGTCATTAAGGGGGGCTCTG
The DNA here is from genome assembly GCA_029206835.1 of Rana muscosa. Taxonomy (NCBI): domain Eukaryota; kingdom Metazoa; phylum Chordata; class Amphibia; order Anura; family Ranidae; genus Rana; species Rana muscosa. The sequence continues at coordinate 88,451,535 of CM055126.1, forward strand.
CAACAAGATATGTTTAATTTCATGCAACAGTCCAAGCGAGATTTTGACGCAATTGGTGACAGAGTAGACTACATAGAAAATAAGATGTGCGACTTTACTGAGGCACACAATGACCTAGTTGAAGCCCACTTTGATGTAGAAGAGGAATTAAAAAACCTAAAATTAAAGATCTCAGACCTTGAAGACAGAAGTAGAAGGAACAATGTTAAATTTCGTGGTATACCAGAAAGTGTTAAGCCCCAGGAATTGAAGACATTTATAAAAGGCATGATAACAGCACTATTACCAATGGTCCCTCAACATGAACTGTCAATTGATCGGGCACACAGATTGCCTAAGCCCTCGCATATACCAGAGCACTTACCCAGAGATGTAATTGCAAAAATACATTTTTTCCAAGTGAAGGACCAAGTAATGCAGTATGCACGTCACCACTTACCGCTACCTGACCCATATGCAGGAATCAAACTTTACTCAGACCTATCGCAAGCTACATTATTGGCACGCAAGAACTTGAACCCGATAACAAAAATTCTCCGAAACCATAAAATACTTTATAGATGGGGTTTCCCCACAAAATTACTGATAGAACGTGAGGGCAAGATGCATTCCATACATACCCTGGAGGAGGGTCTAAAAACTGTACAGCTATGGGGGATACTTCCTACCGACAGTGAGGACATCTCGGATAATCCCCCATCAGGGAAAATGACCCAAAGGCATACTAACCAAGGAAGAACCTTGGCCGCTGCCGCCAAGGAAACTTTTGACTGAAAAATATATTTCACTTACACAGAAATGCTCCATTTCCAGTTCACTATATATACCAAATCCTATTCTCAGGGATTCAAATCCAGGGGGGGGGCCCTAAGTCTGGGAGGTCTTGTTACTCCCCCTCCCTAAGGATAAAGGGTACATTCACAATGTACACAGGAGTTGCATACCAACTCCAAATTTCTTATTTTTATTTTTTGTTAAAACTGTTTGTTTTATTGTTGCGTTTTCACTTCATAAGTTTTCAGATGCATTACCACCATCTACTGGACAAGAAAGGTATCAGTAAGAATAACAGTATTGAGATAATATTCTTATCGCATAATGACAAGACAAAATTAATAAGAACCAAATTCCTTCAATATGGGCCTTAAACTGCTGTCAATCAACACCAAAGGTCTCAATAGCCCATATAAAAGAAGAGCTCTCTGGACTGACGCACTAAAACACAAAAGCGATATAGTGTGTATACAGGAATCGCATTTTGCAAAAGACAAAATTCCCAAATTCTCACATCATAAGTTCCCAAAAATTTTTACTTCTACCAATAAGAAGAAGAAAAAAGGAGTTGTAATTGCAATTAAAGATACGGTCACCTTTCAACTATTGGACCTTAAAATGGACAACCAAGGTAGATATATAATCCTGGTAGCAACCATTTAACAACTCAGATTATACAATTATAAATATATATGCTCCAAATAAACACCCACAAAGATTTATACGGAAAATAATAACGGTTGCAAGGAAACTACAAAAAGGACCACTTATTCTCTGCGGGGACTTTAATGCACCTCTGGATCCCATTATGGACACTTCCAAAAAAGAAAATTCCACCAGATATGGACTGAACAAGATGCTTCAAGATGAAGACCTCTATGACCCCTGGAGATGTCTACACACAACTGAAAGAGACTACACTTTTTTTTCACAAGTTCATAAATCATTTTCCAGGATAGACTATTTTATTACAGACAAACACCTGCTACAAAGAGTAATAGATGCCAAAATACATAATATAACCTGGTCTGACCATGCACCAATTACACTAGAAATCCAGACAGGAGGTACCTGTCCTAATAATTCCTTATGGAGAAACAATACGTTCATTCTATCTCAAAAGAGGAACCTGTCTGTAATAAAAAGGAATTTAACTGAATTTTTTGATATCCATAAAGGTGAATCTCTGAATATTGCAAATTTATGGTGTACCCATAAAGCTTTTGTTAGAGGGATTCTTATACAGGTAGCAGCAAGGGAAAAAAAAAAGAAACAAAATATTATAAATAATTTATTAAAAGATATAGCAAGTGTGGAAGAAATTCATAAAAAAAAACCCAAAGATTCCAATTTGATACAACAATTAACCAAACTCAGGTTAGAACTGAGATGTGCCTTGCTAGAAGACCATGACAGATACCTAAAAAGAATAAAACTAAATTATTATTCCCAGAATAATAAAGCTGGTAGACTATTAGCAAATCTACTACGTCAACGACAAAACAATAATAAAATATCTAAAATAATACACCATAAAACAGGAAATACCCATTATAACCCCCAAGAAATAGCAGATTCACTGGCAGATTATTATACTTCTCTATATAACCTTCGGGAGGACAAAAATACCTTTCAACCTACTCCCGAGAGTATTTCTGACTTCCTGAAATCAGTAAACCTTCCTGAAATTGACCCTACCACCCTTGAAAAACTCAATGAACCAATATCGCGAATAGAAATTTTCAATGTTATCAAACATTTACCCATAAATAAAGCGCCAGGTAGTGATGGTTTATCAGCAGAATATTATAAAGCCTGTGTGGATATTTTAGTTCCATATCTAACCAATCTATTTAACCATGTAGCAAATACCAGTCAATTTCCTAAGGAAATGTTAGAGGCAATCATAGTTACAATACCTAAAACAGAAAAAGACCCTACATCCCCCATTAACTACCGTCCCATTTCGTTATTGAATACAGACCTGAAAATTTACGCTAAAATATTGGCAAATAGACTGCTAGAAACTACCCCCTATCTCATTAAACCTGACCAAGTAGGATTTATTAAGGGCAGACAAGCACCAGATGGTACGAGAAGAATTCTAAACCTGATTAACCAGATAGATAACGAAAGAACACCTTCCCTTCTATTAGCTATAGACGCCGAAAAGGCATTTGATAGAATGCACTGGGACTACATATCTAAGGCATTAACAAAATTTGGATTCAAGGGATTTATACATACTGCTATTATGTCACTCTATACACAACCTGCAGCCAGAGTATCTACATCAGGCTCAATCTCTAAAAGATTTAATCTCACTAACGGAACTAGACAAGGGTGCCCTCTATCTCCCCTGATATTTTCATTAGCGATAGAACCTTTGGCAGAATCCATACGAATAAACCCATACATTAAAGGTATAAAAATAGGACAATACGAACACAAAATCGGACTATTTGCGGACGATATCATATTATCATTAACTAACCCAGACGCATCATTACCTGCTGCACAAAATATACTAGACCATTATGGCAAAATATCCTACTACAAAATTAACAAAAATAAATGCAATGTATTACCAATGAACTTATCTCCTGACCAAATTAAAAGTATGCGAGAAAAATATGGTTTTAACTGGGATACAACTTCTTTATCATATTTAGGGATTAAACTTACTTACCCGCCCTCCAAAATGTATGAAATTAACTTCCCCACACTCCTAGAAATAGTACAAAAAGATCTTCAAAATATACAAAAAACTCAACTCACATGGGTAGGGAGAATAGCAGCCTTTAAAATGCAAACACTACCCAAAATATTATATTATTTCCGCTCCCTCCCTACTATTATTCCCAATAAATTTTTCACACAAATTAATAAGAAACTCAAAAATTTTATCTGGAATGGGAAAAAACCTAGAGTGGCATTTTCCATACTGACTTCCAATAAAACAGTGGGAGGAATGGGATTACCGGAAGTAAAAAGTTACTATTACGCCTCACTACTAGATCAAATGAAACACTGGTTCTCCCCTTCAGAGGATAAATTATGGGCAACTATTGAAAGGGAGGCAACACTAGGATACGACCTGTATGCACTTTCTATGGCTAGCCACTTACTTAAAAAAATCAACATCCCCAACCTAATTAGTATTAGAGCCACCTTGATAGCATGGAAACACGTTTTATCCAAAACAAAAAATTGGGACAATAATGTTACAGTACAAATACCAGTGAAAATAATAGATTACTGCAAAATCCGCATTACATCAAAAGAATGGGTCAAACAGGGATACAACATTTATAATGAACTACCTGTAAGCTATAAAGAGTTGGTAATGGGTAAAATAGCAAAATGTTCTAGACTAAAAAACTTCCTTCCCCATAACAATATAAATATTCCGGCCTCAATTTGGCATTATTTAACAAACAATAAAGACCAAAAAGTGAGGGGTATCTCTTTATTTTATGACCTTCTCACCACATACCCCACAGACTACAAAAACCCCCATATGCTCAAGTGGGAAAAAGATTTATCTGAGACGTTCACAGGTACCCAATGGAGGAAAGCAATTTTAATATTCAGGAAGGCTTCCTCTTGTACTGATCACTGGGATAACTCCCAAAAAATTTTAAACGGATGGTACATGACGCCATATAGACTATCAAAGATATATCCCACAGCTTCACCGATCTGTTGGAGATGCAATGAGCAAATAGGGAATCTTCATCATACCCCATGGAGCTGTAAAAATATACACAGTTTCTGGAATTCTGTCTCAGTGTTTTTAGCGGATCTCACTGGCAATTTGCTGGATCTCACCCCTGCCATGGCCCTTCTAGGAATAAATCTAGACATATACCCTATAATGTATAGAACTATTGTAGCCCATACACTGATAGCAGCCAGACTCACAATATCCAGTCTATGGAAATCCTTTGAAACTCCAAACCTAACCAATGTCATAATTAGACTGAATATTCAAGCTCAATATGAACTGATGTTGGCATACAAAAATTACAACACAGATAACTTTAAAGAAAAATGGCAAAATTGGATGGTCCACCCTAGAGCTTCTAAATATCTAAAAAACTGTTCTTTGTAGTTCTTTAGTTACCTATCTCAAGCTTAGCTAAGTAGATAATACATTTGTTATAACGAATTTAGCAACAGGTTGATGGGTCTTCGCCTACAGTTTGTTCCCAATATGGGGTGGGCGAGACCTACTAACTTGGAAAATGAAAATATTGGTTAATTGATTACCTTTATATTTTCGGAAGCTACAGTAAAATATTTATATTCTTATAATGTTGATTAAGTAGGTCATATGTGATGTGTGGAACATTGACATGAGCAGCTGCTCTTATTTATTTATTTATGTATTTACTTATTTATTTTTCATATGTGTGTATGTGTATATGTGTGTATGTGTGTATATGTATATATATATATGTGTGTATGTGTATGTGTGTATGTGTATATATATATATATATGTGTATATATTTATTTTTCTTTCATGCCTTTTCTTTCTTTCTGTATGTTGTGTTATAGAAAATTATAAATAACGAGTTTAAAAAAAAAAAAGCACCCAGTGTTAAACTATACACAATATCGGCAGTAAAAAAATATTTTGTATCTCAAGCCAACTATAAACAATACAAATAGTTCATATGAAAGTATTAATACAAATAGTATATATGAATGTGTTGTTACAAATCACTAAAACATGTTTCTGGAAGAGATCCCAATAGCCTCTAAATACACCGTGCAAAAGAGTGGTGATTCTGCCTTGATTAATCAGTGGTGAGTGTCTGCTCCTCAACCCAGATGCAGTGAACTCTTTCCAAAAAGATGCAACTAACAAAGCAGCCATAAGGCAGTTTAAATCAATTCTCAGAGTAAGAGTCCTTAAATATTGTAGCAGCGCTTTGTCAAGAAATAAACTGACAAGATTTTATATGCTGTGTTGATATGAGAGAGACAGGGGTGAACCAGATCAAACAACGACTTGTACTTAGTTGATTTGTTAGCAAACACCTTCCACCAGTAGATTTTCACCACGTGAAGGAATCTCCCCTTTGGGGATGCACTCACCACAATTCGAAAAACACGCCTTCTAATCAATTCCTGGTCCTCCACCGCTCATATATGAATCTCCACCTTGTTAGTAGGGGTACCATGTGAAGAGAATGACAATACCCACATAGCGTAATATTGCTTTAAAATTTATTTGCCCAAACAATTGTCTCATGGACGCAGCATATGAAATCTTGTCAGTTTATTTCTTGACAAAGCGCTGCTACAATATTATTTTACTCTTATCTTTTACTCTGAGGACTTTTATTATTGTGTTTTAACATTGTGTTTTGTTATTTCAGTGGCTGCTTTTAAATGAGATTTTATTTTATTATATTTACTCATTTTTATTAATACTGTTTGATAAAATCTATTGCCTGCAACCTCTACTGTTTTTTTCCTAAAGCGCTGAGTGGTGCTTTTTCTTAGACGGGCAAGTTTGAAGCATCCTTTTTTAGTTTAAATCAATTCCTTTGGAATATGCTCCACTCTTTTTCTCTCCTCCTCGGATCCTCACAATAAGTGGATACGATTTTAGGTCATGGTGCATGCAATGAAAATGTCCAGAAACAATTCATTGCGCAACACATTTAATAAAACAATATATCAAACAAATTAAGTAAAATACTACTCGCATTTACTGGGTGTCGGAAAGACACCAACACATACAGCCCTACTGGTATGTATGCCTCAACGTGTGTCCCGTGGCCACTGAGTCGGCGTGTGTAACTGTAGTGTAGGCTGATAAACGTGGAGTAGGTGAGGTGAGTTGGCTGTCTTTTCAATGCATTTCTGTCTTCAGGAAAAATACAGCCCATGCCATTTTGTTGTTGAATCTGCATATGCACATGGTTAATCAGTGCATATGCAAAAAAAATAAAAAATTCTTTAAAAATCATGAAAAATATAAAAAAAAAAAAAACGTGCTGAGTGTTTTGGTGTGCTCCTTTTACAACAAATGAAAAAACAATAATTGTTGCGCTAAAAATGTTAACTGTAAGCAGAGCTGTATTGTTTGCAGGGTAGGAAGAATGGCTTAATGTCCAAGATCAGGACACATAGTAAAAAAAATAGCAGCAGGAAGTCAGTAAATGACAAATGTTTAAAAAATTACTCCTGGTGAGAATATGGTTGGTTGAAAAAGGGAGAGTCTGTAGCCTGGGTATTTTACCACAGGGATGTATAACTAACACAAAAGGAGGCAGCACGGTGAAGGGTACAAAATGGAGAAACAGGCAGTGCAGTAGTAATATCATACGTTATTTAATATAAGTAGAAATGCACTCTGAGTAAGATAAGAGCAGGCACATCATAGTAATGTCCGGTAGACAGCAGGATGGACAGCGGGGCTCCACGGGGTGTGTTCTTCCAGCGCTGTGGGTTCATGTCTGGTGGCTTCCGGTGTCCCAGACTAGAGCAGTAAGGGCGCAGGGGGAAGTCGTCACTCGGAGTCCCTGGTCACGGTCAGATGATGCTACTAGCGTGCACGCGTTCGGAACATGCGTGCTCCTTCGTCAGGCACCTGCTGTCCACCGGAGATTACCATGATGTTCCTTCTTTTAGCTTAGTGCATTTCTACTTATATTAAAAAACGTATGATATTACTACTGCACTTAGGTTGGCGCTGCTTGTTTCTCTGTTTTGTATTCCTTTTACTTTACAAGAAATAAATCCCTTCCTTATTCTACAACAAATAGATCACTTCCTATTGTACTTTCCATGAAACTGTCCTTTTTATGAAACTTCTATTACTATTGTGCGTTAATTCAAAATAATTATATAGTGAAAAAATGACACTTTGCTACAATGTAAAGTAGTGAGTGTACAGCTTGAATAACAGTGTAAATTTGCTGTCCCCTCAAAATAACTCAACACGCAGCCAATAATGTCTAAACTGCTGGCAACAAAAGCGAGTACATCCTTGGACCCCTTTCACAGGGCTTTCACACTGGAGTGGTGCGCTAGCAGGACCGCTCCAAAAGTCCTGCTAGCCGCATCTTTGGAGCGGTGTGTTTACCGCCCATTGACAGTAATGGGACACCGCGGCTATACCGCCAGCAATGCACCTCTGCTGCAGAGGCGCACTTCCGGCGGTATTGACCCTTTTTCGGCCGCCAGCGGGGGTAAAAACCGCACTTAGCGGCTGAATACCGCTGGAAATGCGATGGTATAGCGCCTCTAAAAATAACAGCCCTTTACCGCCACCACACCTCCCGCCCCAGTGTGAAAGGGGCTTTACACTCCTAAGTGAAAATGTCCAAATTGGGCCCAATTAGCCATTTTCCCTCCCTGGTGTTATGTGACTCGTTAGTGTTACAAGGTCTCAGGTGTGAATGGGGAGCAGGTGTGTAAATTTGGTGTTATCGCTCTCACTCTCTCATACTGGTCACTGGCTGTTCAACATGGCACCTCATGGCAAAGAACTCTGAGGTTCTGAAAAAAATAATTGTTGCTCTACATTAATCTTAATGTAGAGCAACAATTCTTTTTTTTCTTGGGCTAAAAGATTGCCAAGACCCTGAAACTGAGCTGCAGCATGGTGGCCAAGACCATACAGTAGTTTAACAGGACAAGTTCCACTCTGAACAGGACAGAACATGCCTCGTCATGGTCGACCAAAGAAGTTGAGTGTACGTGCTCAGCGTCGTATCCAGAGGTTGTCTTTGTGAAATGGATGTATAAGTGCTGCCAGCATTGCTGCAGAGGTTGAAGGCAGACTACTGGAACCATGTCCTGTGGTCTGATGAGATCAAGATGATAAACTTATTTGGTTCAGATGGTGTCAAGCGTGTGTGGCAGCAAACCTGGTGAGGAGTACAAAGACAAGTGTCTTGCCTACAGTTGAGCATGGTGGTGGGAGTGTCATGGACTGGGACTGCATGAGTGCTGCTGACAGTGGGGAGCTACAGTTCATTGAGGGAACCATGAATGCAAACATGTACTGTGATAGGTCAACTGAAGCAGAGCATGATCCCATCCCCTCCCTTTGAAGACTGGGCCGCAGGGCAGTATGCCAACATAACCCCAAACACACCTCCAAGATGACCACTGCCTTGCTAAAGAAGCTGAGGGTAAATGTGAACTGGCCAAGCATATCTCCAGACCTAAACCCTATTGAGCATCTGTGGGGCATCCTCAAACGGAACATCCACCAGCTCTGTGATGTCGTCATGGAGGAGTGGAAAAGGACTCCAGTGGCAACCTGTAAACTCCATGCCCAAGAGGGTTAAGGCAGTGCTGGAAAATGGTGGCCACACAAAATATTGACACTTTGGCCCCATTTTGGACATTTTCACTTAGGGGTGTACTCACTTTTGTTGCCAGCAGTTTAGACATTAATGTCTGTGTTGAGTTATTTTGAGGGGACAGCAAATATGTTTGGTACTACATGTGCAATGTTTAATGCCCATCTAATATGGAATGTATGTGTTAAACTCATATTAACTATGTGTATGGGCGAGCACTGCCCTCTTGTAATGTGTAAAAGTGCATTATTTTTGTTTTTTTAAATTCGCATGTCACCTCTGTGTTAGTGTATGTAATAAATGGTATGTTTGCTTATTTTCGTGGCAAAAATTATTAATGTTTCAATATTGTGGTATGTGATTTAAGTAAGAGAGAATGTGTGACTGTGTGTGTATTAGACCACGTAGTTGGACTTTGTACATGGTGTGCAATGGGCATACCGTAATTTGTGAAACTTAAATCTGTCATAAAAAAAGGTGCTGAAATTAAGTTTGTTATAAAACAATTTAAATCTATGTTGAGGCCCGATGGCGTGAGACAATTAAACTCATAGATCCACCGGGTTTCATTCTGTAATATGAGTTGTTGCAAGTCCCCTCCCCTCCAATGTTTGACCACCCTGTCTATGCCACAGAAAGACATAAGCGATGGGTCTTTATTGTAAGTAATACGGAAATGGTTAGATACGCTGTGGAATCAGACTCCCTTTTTAATGTGTCCATTAATTCACTTAAACAGAGGTCTTGTGGTTCGTCCAACATAATATATTTTTCATGATTTAAGAAAATTTTTTTTTTGCATATGCACTCATTAACCATGAGCAGGCTATTTGAGGCTTCAACAAAATGGCGTGTGCTGTATTTTTCCTGAAGATGCGAACGCTGCAAAATGCTTTGAAAAGACCGCCATCTCACCTCACCTACTCCACTATCTTATCAGCCTACACTACAGTCACACACGCCGACCCGGTGGCCCCAGGACATGCGTTGAGGCATACATACCAGTTGGGCAGCATGTGTTGGTGTCTTTCAGACACCCAGTGAATATGAGTAGTATTTTACTTAATTTGTTTAATATATGGTTTTAATAAACGTGTTTCTGGACATTTTAATTGTATGCACCATGTCCCAAAATCGTATCAACTTATTGTGAGGAGCCGTGAAGGAGAGAAAAGAAGTGGAGTATATTCCAAAGGAATTATATTTAAACTGCCTTATGGCTGCTTTGTCAGCCGCATCTATTTTGGTAAGCGTTCACTGCATCTGGGTTGTGGAGCAGACACTCACCACCGATTAATAATGGCAGAATTACTACTGATGCATGGTGTATTTAGAGGCTATTGGGACCTCTTCTAACATGTTTTAGTGATTTTTATTAACACCTTCATATTAGAGCTGCACGATTTATCGTTAACCACTTCAATACAGGGCTTTTTATACCACTTCCATACCGGGCCTATTCTATCACTTCTCTCCTACATGTACAAATCATCATTCTTTTGCTAGAAAATTACTCAGAACCCCGAAACATTATGTTTTTTTTAGCAGACACCCTAGGGAATAAAATGACAGTCATTGCAACTTTTTTTTTCTTGCACGGTATTTGCGCAATAATTTTTCAAACGCCTTTTTAAAAAAAAAAAATGGTTTCATGAATTAAAAAATAACAAAACTGTAAAGTTAGCCCATTTTTTGGGGAAAATATGAAAGATGATGTTACGCCGAGTAAATAGATACCGAACATGTCACGCTTAAAAATTGCGCACACTTATGGAATGGCGCCAAACTTCGGTACTTAAAAATCTCCATAGGCGACGCTTTATTTATTTTTTTACAGGTTACCAGGTTAGAATTAGAGGAGGTCTAGTGCTAGAATTGTTGCACGCGCTCTAACGCACGTGGCGATACCTCACATGTGTGATTTGAACAGCGTTTACATATGTGGGCGACTTTACGTGTGCATTCGCTTCTGATCGCGAGCTACCGGGGACGGGCGTTTTTAAAAAAATTATTTATTTTTTTTTACTTTATTTTTTTACACTTATTTTACTTTTTTTTTGATCACTTTTATTCCTATTACAAGGAATGTAAACATCCCTTGTAATAAGAATGTGTGTGACAGGTCCTCCTTTATTGAGAGATGTGGGGTCAATAAGACCCCACATCTCTCCTCCAGGCTGGAAAGCATGAGATCATGGAAATATTTTTCATTGATCTCATACTTACTAGCCGCAATGGCGGCTTTGTTTACATTTGAGGACCTGGGCGTGACGTCATCACATCGCGCCCGGGCCTCCGATCATAGAGATGACTGGTGACCATCTGGTCACCAGTCATCTCTATGCTCATCCCGTGACCCACCACCGGCGCTGGAAGATTCTCTCCAGGTCCCCGATCGCACGGGAGAGCCCAGAGAAGCAGCGGATGGCGGCGGGAGGGGGGGATGTCCCCTCCCGCCGCCTATAAGAACGATTAAGCGGCGGAACCGCCGCTATGATCGTTCTTATGGTGCACAGAATCGCCGGCACGTCAAAAGGATATCTGAATGATGCCTCTAGTTGCAGGCATCATTCAGATATCCCCCTTCAAACCCATGACGTCCACCCAGGAGATCCCATCTGTGGACGTCATTTGACTATGGCTGGTTAGGGAAGTGGTTAAAGTATCGAGATTGCGATTCTACCCCCCTCCCGATCTTTTAAAAAGCATTTCTTCGAATCAGTGCATAGAGTTCTCTGCTCAAGCTGACAGCTGTCCAAAAAAAAAAAAACGGGCAGCCTTCCAAGTTAATCACAACATCGCTTTAACGGAGATAAAAAGAAACATTGTAACACTTGGTTTTTTTTAGATCAAAGGAATGAACTTCGGTCTTTAAATGAGGTCAGTTTAACCACTTAAAGATTAAAACTTTTTTGACACTTGTTGCTTACAAGTTAAAGTAAGTATATTTTGTTATAAAGCAGCTACAGGTATCTTTCAGATATCAGCTTTTTCAGCCAGCGATTCCCTACACCATAAGAACAATCAGAGGCTGTTCCACCGCTTGATCGTTCTCTGCCGCCCTCCGGTGCTTCTCCCGACTCATCGGTGAGTCGGAGACAGGATCTGCCAGCCCCGGATGTTTACCATAGAGATTTTTGATGGACCAGATGGTCACCGGAGTCTCTATGACTGTTCGGAGGCCGGGCACAATGCTATGACATCACGCCCAGCCTATGCATTCAAACAAATAGCGCTGCCTCGGCTGGGAAGCCAAGATCGTGTTTTTGTTTTTTTATTTTATTTTAGGCTTTCCAGCCTAGAGGTGAGATGTGGGGTCTTATTGACCCCATATCTCACTTTAAAGAGGACCGATCATGCCATATTCCTATTACAAGGGATGTTTACATTCCTTGTACTAGGAATAAAAGTGATCAAAATTATTTTTTTCTAAAGTGTCAAACTAAAAATGAAAAGTAAAATTAACAATAAAATTTTATTTATTTTTTTAAAGCACACCCGCATAAGCAAGTCCCGCCCACATATGAAAACGGTGTTCAAACCAAACATGTGAGGTATCGCCATTAACATTAGAGCAATAATTTCAGCCCTAGACCTCCTTTTGTAACTCAAAAACATGTAAGCAGTTATTTATTCTGCGTAACTTCATCTTTCACATTATGCAAAACAAAAAGGGCTAACTTTTACTCCTTCCTTTTTTTTTTTTTTTTTTTTTTTTTTTTTTATAAACCAAGCATAAACGTGTTTTTTTTTTTTCCCCAAAAAAAGCGTTCGAACAATTCTTGCGCAAATGGCATACGAGATAAAAAGTTGCAACGACCGCCATTGTATTCTCTAGGGTCTCTGCTAAAAGAATATATTTAATGTTTGGGGGTTCTATGTAATTTTCTAGCAAAAAAAGATGATTTTTACATGTAGGAGAGAAATGTTAGAATTGGCCTGGGTGACAAGTGGTTAATTATGCATGAATATATGCACAAAACATCAGTGTCCATCATAAAACCTGTAAGGCTAGATTTTTGTAGCCCAAAGATTGACCCCTATATAAGAACACACGCACACTTTTTAACAACTTTTGTTGAGCAACAAAGGGTGTATTACACCTTAAAGGGGTAGCTGATATTTTCAAGTGTTGGTCTTTACAAGGATTATTATCCTTTTAGATAACAGGCAAAGAGCAGCGCCATCCACTGTTTGGACTATTAAGCACAGTGTGCTGTCTAATCTGTTCCTTTTCTATGCTGTAAAAAAAAATCTGGTTGATCCTGCCTGTTTCTGTGTCCCCCTTAAGTTGGATACACACTATACAATTTTCTTTAGATTTTTTTTTCTCTTGGATTTACCCAAACTATATAATATGAGGTCAAACCTAAATGCTTTCAATTTGTATGCAGTCAGGCAGGCCCTTGCACTACATAGTTGAAGGTAAATCTAAGGGAAATCAAACACAAGTTATATAGTTTCCTCCTCCCTCCCTGCCTGTTTGGGGTGTGTGTGTGTGTGTGTGTCAATCTCTCCCCTCCCGCTGCTATTGGTAGCTTGCAGTAAAGGTAAAGAGAGATTATGGCCAGCCCCTCTGTTCTACTAAGCTATACTACACTGTGTACATGTTTGTATAAAATTGTGCCTGTAAATACCTTCTTTCATTTCTAGTGGGTGGTTCACGCTCCCCCCTGATCTATGGGCTACAACGGAAGGTGCTGAGCAGACAGCACAGCGATCACTTGACCTCTCGGGTGATGTCAGAGAGTGATCTTGGCCCCTCCCACTGTAGCCTTTGGATGGGGGAGGAGAGCGACCGGAGATCATGTGACCGGCCATAAAGTAATTGAAATAAGGTATTTACAGGCACAATTTTATAAAAACATGTACACGGTGTGGTATGGCTTAGTAGAACAGAGGGGCTGGCAGCAATCGTTTTGAGTTTACAACCAATTTAACGATGCTAGTGGGATCAGTTCTCTCTCTTTTTAGGCGTTCTCCGTTAGTTTTTCCCACATCTGTAAAGCGGAATCGGGGTAGATCAAGGTGGAAAGAACACTGGTGATTCTTATTTTTTGTATTTATTTTTTTATCATCACACTAGCTTGATCAGGAGTATGTGTTATTCCAATACTATAAACATATCAATGGATGGTCTTTGGCTGCTTCCAGCCCACCAAACCACCTGGTACAAGGTCTAATCTTACATCCTTCTTTGTGATCCACTGGGGTGTTTCTCCAGTCAGGTCACCATTGACTATGTGGGATTTCTTTTTGATCAGTTTGCAGAAACTGTCATTTAAGCCTTTAACACAAGAGGTGGTGTTTTTTTAATTACTACTACTTCAGCTTGTGCGGTGTCTTGGCGAATTGGCAGCCTTTTTTTATTTTTGGGGGAGTCCTTTCTGGTATCTCATCATACGGTCGGTCTTTGACCTCAACGTCTTTTTTTGCCAAAGGTAGTTTTGGGGTTTCTTTTTCCCCAGGCCTTAAGCTGGCCATACACCATTAGATTATCTGCAGATTTTCTATGGTTAGATGGAAAAAGTGGGAGATTCCTCCATCCACACAGTTAATATACATGGAGAAATCTGTTGCACTTTTTCCATCTAACCATAGAAAATCTGCAGATAATCTAATGGCGTATGGCCCGCTTTAGTCACTTGGAGAAAAGGCCCTACACACTTTCTCAGTTGGCCAGGGTTGTTGGTACCTTCTGGGCTGGATGTTATTAGTCTTCAGTGGCTTAGGTCTGTTAGGTTACAACCTTCTCTTCAGTGTGCAAGAGTTTATCAGGTGGTTGTGGAGCCGCTGAGGGGGCTGCTTTTAACCACTTAACCACCTGCCGCCGAATAACGGGGGGTATTTGTACTTTACTGGCTTGTTAGGGTCTCAAGAAATGAGATAGGCTGTCAGTACATCAGGTGTGATCAAATTGATCAATTTTCAGTAATTGGCACCATAGCTTGTAGACCCTATAACTTTCACACAGACTAAATAATATCCACTAATTTGGGTTCTTTTTACCAAATATATGTAGCAGTATAAATACAGGTCCTTCTCAAAAAATTTGCATATTGTGATAAAGTTCATTATTTTCTGTAATGTACTGATAAACATTAGACTTTCATATATTTTAGATTCATTACACACAACTGAAGTAGTTCAAGCCTTTTCTTGTTTTAATATTGATGATTTTGGCATATAGCTCATGAAAACCCAAAAATCCTATCTCAAAAAATTAGCATATTTCATCCGACCAATAAAAGAAAAGTGTTTTTAATACAAAAAAAGTCAACCTTCAAATAATTATGTTCAGTTATGCACTCAATACTTGGTCGGGAATCCTTTTGCAGAAATGACTGCTTCAATGCGGCGTGGCATGGAGGCAACCAGCCTGTGGCACTGCTGAGGTGTTATGGAGGCCCAGGATGCTTCGATAGCGGCCTTAAGCTCATCCAGAGTGTTGGGTCTTGCGTCTCTCAACTTTCTCTTCCCAATATCCCACAGATTCTCTATGGGGTTCAGGTCAGGAGAGTTGGCAGGCCAATTGAGCACAGTAATACCATGGTCAGTAAACCATTTACCAGTGGTTTTGGCACTGTGAGCAGGTGCCAGGTCGTGCTGAAAAATGAAATCTTCATCTCCATAAAGCTTTTCAGCAGATGGAAGCATGAAGTGCTCCAAAATCTCCTGATAGCTAGCTGCATTGACCCTGCCCTTGATAAAACACAGTGGACCAACACCAGCAGCTGACATGGCACCCCAGACCATCACTGACTGTGGGTACTTGACACTGGACTTCAGGCATTTTGGCATTTCCCTCTCCCCAGTCTTCCTCCAGACTCTGGCACCTTGATTTCCGAATGACATGCAAAATTTGCTTTCATCCGAAAAAAGTACTTTGGACTACTGAGCAACAGTCCAGTGCTGCTTCTCTGTAGCCCAGGTCAGGCGCTTCTGCCGCTGTTTCTGGTTCAAAAGTGGCTTGACCTGGGGAATGCGGCACCTGTAGCCCATTTCCTGCACACGCCTGTTCACGGTGGCTCTGGATGTTTCTACTCCAGACTCAGTCCACTGCTTCCGCAGGTCCTCCGAAGTCTGGAATCGGTCCTTCTCCACAATCTTCTTCAGGGTCCGGTCACCTCTTCTCGTTGTGCAGCGTTTTCTGCTACACTTTTTCCTTCCCACAGACTTCCCACTGAGGTGCCTTGATACAGCACTCTGGGAACAGCCTATTCGTTCAGAAATTTCTTTCTGTGTCTTACCCTCTTGCTTGAGGGTGTCAATGATGGCCTTCTGGACAGCAGTCAGGTCGGCAGTCTTACCCATGATTGCGGTTTTGAGTAATGAACCAGGCTGGGAGTTTTTAAAAGCCTCAGGAATCTTTTGCAGGTGTTTAGAGTTAATTAGTTGATTCAGATGATTAGGTTAATAGCTCGTTTAGAGAACCTTTTCATGATATGCTAATTTTTTGAGATAGGAATTTTGGGTTGTCATGAGCTGTATGCCAAAATCATCAATATTAAAACAAGAAAAGGCTTGAACTACTTCAGTTGTGTGTAATGAATCTAAAATATATGAAAGTCTAATGTTTATCAGTACATTACAGAAAATAATGAACTTTATCACAATATGCTAATTTTTTGAGAAGGACCTGTATTTGGCCAAATTTATGAGGAAAAATTACTTATTTGCAAAATTTTATAATAGAAATGAAGAAAAATGAATTTTTTTCCAAAATTTTTGTTTTTTTTCATTTATAGAGAAAAAAATAAAAACCGCAGAGGTAATCAAATACCACCAAATAAAAGCTCTATTTGTGTGAAAAAAAGGACGGAAATTTCATATGGGTACAGTGTTGTATGACTGAGTAATTGTCATTCAAAATGTGAGCACCAAAAGCTGAAAATTGGTCTGGTTATTAAGGGGATATAAGTGCCCAGTTGTCAAGTGGTTAATAGACATCCACCTTTTTTTTTTTTTTTTTTTTTACAGGCTGCTGTATAGATGTTTTTTTGTTGGCCTGTTGGTGGTGGCTGTGTCTTCCTTCCCTCATAAGCTTTGCTTTAGGACATTCCAATGAGTAAGGAATAATATAGTGGCTCTGTGTCCTATAATGTACTATAAAGAAACCTGGATTTTTGTACTTGCCTGTAAAATCAATTTCTTGGAATATATCATGAGATACAGAGATCCTCCCCTCTGACTCAAAACTGAGGTACTTCCCTGTATGGGAGGGGTTATATAAAAGAGGACTTCCTGACTTTTTTTTGCCACAAATAAGTAAGGCCCCTTTCACACGGGGCGGATCCGTGCAGATCCGCCCCGTGAAGCTCAGCGGGGATCGCTCCGTTGATCCCCGCTGAGCCGACGGATGACTGGGCGGTCCCCGCACACTGTGCAGGGACCGCCCTGTCGGAGCGCCGCTCTCCCCTATGGGGAATCGGATGACGACGGACCGTAGAGTCCGTTGTCGTCCGATCCGCTCCGCCGACGGAAGGAAAAATAGGGTTTTCCTCCGTCACACTTTGGCGGAGCGGATGTCAGCGGACATGTCTCCGCTGACATCCGTGCCTCCATAGGGGTACATGGAGGATCCGTTTCAGGTCCGCCTAAAAAACTGACAGGCGGACCTGAACGGACCTCCGTGTGAAAGAGCCCAAAGGAATAATATGGTGGCTCTGTGTCCCATGATGTAATCTAAGAAATAGATTTTACAGGTCAATTCAAAAAATTTATATTTTTTTCTGTTAATTAAAATTGATGCATTGCCAAAAGCTTTTTCTTTTTTAGTTTTATGTATAGTCTAATTGGATTTTCAAAATGTAAAAACCAATCAGAAAACTTCCATTTATCCTAACTTGTGTTTTAGCGTTTAAGGGAGCCGTACATCTGTGTTGACATAGTTACATAATTTATAAGGTTGAAAAAGATATGTTCATCTAGATTAACCTCTTCAGCCCCGGAAGATATTACCCCCTTCCTGACCAGAGCACTTTTTTGCGATACGGCCTTGCGTCGCGTTAACTGACAATTGCGCCGTCATGCAACGTTGCACCCAAACAAAATTGACGTCCTTTTTCCCCCCCCACAAATGGAGCTTTCTTTTGGTGGTATTTGATTATCTCTGCGGTTTAATTTTTTTGTGCTATAAAAAAAAGCGACAATTTTGAAAAAAAAGCAATATTTTTTACCTTTTGCCTTAATAAATATCCCCAAAAAACATCTAGAAATTTTTTTTTCCTCAGTTTAGGCCGATATGTATTCTTGTACATATTTTTGGTAAAAAAAATCGCAATAAGCGTATAGATTGGTTTGCGCAAAAGTTATAGCGTCTACAAAATAGTGGATAGATTTATGGGACCATTGTAATTTATACAGCGATTGGTGCTATAAAAATGCACTGATTACTGTGTAAATGGCACTGGCAGGGAAGGTGTTAAACACTAGGGGTGTTCAAGAGGTTAAGTGTGTCCTAGGGAGTGATTCTAACTGGGGGGGGGGGCTGGTCTCTCTAGAACATGACAGATCACTGCTCCCGATGAGGGGGAGCAGTAGATCTGTCATGTTGCTAGGCAGAACAGGAAAATGCCTCGTTTTCATGGGCATCTCCCCGTTCTGCAGCTCCAGGACACCGGTGGACATAGAGTCTGCAAACAGTCACCGAGTATGTGGCAGGCGCGTGCGTGCCCACTAAGCCGCAATTTTGAAGGGGGCGTACCTGTACGCCCATTTGTGCAGCCGTGTCATTGTGCCGACGTATATCGTCATGCGCTGGTCGGCAAACGGTTAATGTTTTTTTTTGTTTTTTTTAAATCGACAATTTCCTTAGCTCTGTATATTCTGCTTTACAACTAAAACATTTTTTTTACATTTTTAAAACTCGGCTAGTACCATTCCCTGGGAAAGGGATGTCTGCATTTCTACTTCTCCAACAGTAAAGAACCCTTTAGGTGATATCAGGTTAAACCTCCCAAATCTAGGTGCTTGCCCTCTTCAGTGTCCTTAGAGTTTGTTACTGGAGTCGCTTTTGATTTATCTTGTAATCTTATTCACTCTAAAACGTTTCTTCTCCATAGTGAATAACAGTAATCTATAATCGATCCTCATAGCCAAGGTCCTCTCTACCCCTTATTAATTTTGTTGGCCTTTGATGAACTCTTTTTAAACAATGTTCTTCCTGAGGATTGGTGACCAAAACTGACAAGATCAATCACGGTTTTGTGAAGGTGTCGATTTATTGCTTGAATATGCCCTTTTTAATCAATGAGTATTTTCTTAGGTACTCCTTGACATTACATGCTATTGTCGAGTCTTGATCTCCTAGAACCCCCAGCTCTTTTTCCATCACTTTCCCCTAGGGAAGACCCGCCTAATGTGTATTTTTGTATGTTTATTTTTGGCACCCAGGTACGTAACATTACATTTCTCAATATTGAACCTCATCAGCTATGTAACTGCCCAACCCTCTATTTTATCAAGGTCTTGCTGTATTGATGCTGCAGTCTATGCCAAATTTATTTCCATGCAGTAATAGTGGAAAAGTGCATTCAGAAATATATGTAAAGGCCCTTTCACACGGTCGGATCCCGTGATGATCCGCCCCGTGAACATCCGATTGCACCCTCTAAAAACTTGTAGTTATGTCAGACTGATATTCCTAAACTTGTCACATGCTCCTTAACCACTTCAGCCCCAGAAGGTCTTGACCAGGCCATTTTTTGAAATGCAGCACTGCGTTACTTTAACTGACAATTGCGTTGTATTTGATCATTTTTATGCGCTATAAACATGACAATTTTGTAAAAAATATTTTTTTTACTTTCTGCTATAATACTTATCCAATAAAATAAAGTTTTCATCAATTTAGGCCAATATGTATACTGCTACATATTTTTGGTAAAAAAATTCCCAATAAGTGTATTTTGATTAGTTTGAGCAAAATTTATCACGTCTACAAGCTATAGCAAGGGGGGGGGGGGGGGATTTCGGGACTTTGAGGTGGGTGAGAGTGGTAAATGATAAGTCGGTTTTGAAAAGGATACCTTTATTGTCAAAAAGCATCACAGCGTAACATAAATGCAATGACTATGCAATCACATGTTAAAAACCACGTATGGTGAAAACAATAATGCAGCATGGCAGGCCTATAGTATGGTAAATAAGATCTTCCCTGTCAGAACGGCAATCTGTCTTGTTTACATGGGCAGATTGCCGTTCTGCCTCTCTGGGGAACAATTGGCGGGTCAATCAGAATGCGCGCCCCCGATATCTATTGCACGAAATGACGTACAGCTATGTTTTTTCACGCAATAAAGCCACCCTGCTGGAGTTTATCTCTGGTGGGCGGTCTTTAGTTAAAGTAAAACTAAAGGCAAAACTTTTTTTTTTTTTTTGGATAAACCCTGTCTAGTTTTTTTGCCATCTGTGACCCATTGGAGAGATTTCCTTAATTTCCTGCCCATAGCCAACACAAGAAGCAAGAGGAAATCCCTCCAAAGTGAGGGAATCCCAGGTTATAACCAAAACTAGTGTCCCCATTTAAAGATTTTCTGTACATTTCTGTTCTGGTGTAAACCGGACCAATAGGGAGGGTGAGGGTCACTAATGGAGGCACTGACAGGTGTAATAATCCCACTCCACTCTAAACAAAAATGAATTTCTCTTACCGTCCATGGACTGACACAGCCTCTTCATACTTGACAAGTGTGTTTTATTTCCCTGCTCATAGGAGAAGACTAGGCAGAATGTTAGATGTTACAACATGCATTCCAAAACCAGAGCTAAACAGCCCTGCCCAGGGGGCGGTCCCTCCGGACATAACTCTTCTACCAGCAGCCTTCAGTTTTTTTTCTGCCTAGCAGAGGAGAGGACGTGGCTCTCTTCGGAGCCAGTCTCCTGAAGAAATTTTTTATTCCTTTTGGAATTTTATTTTTGAGATCTTCTATCAACTGTCGGCTGGGCAACAGGTTGGGTACAAGATATCCTCGTAGTCTTCCCTGTCCGACCATCGAGCGTGCTGATCCTCGCTTTGGCGTGAGACTCAGTTCATGACGTGCCCCATGGCTCCAGGGGTGGCCTGTGGTCTTTTATGCTCCGCGGTCCGCATAAGATTGAACAGTCCTGCTGTATCTTTCACGGTGGACCGGGCCGACAGCTACTCGGTGCTGAACTGTGATAGGTCTGTCAGGAACACACAAGTGGGTCCTTCTGGAATGGGTAAGTAGTATCTCCTGCCTCCGCAGGTGAGTACATGCTGTGTGTTCCTCTGTATGGGGGATTTTCCCTGTCTCCCCCTTGTTTGTTGCTCTGTCACCCTGCCCTGGCGCTGTGCTGTCTGGGGGTTGCTCTGTTCCGGGGGGGGGGCTCATGGGTGTCCGCATGGAGCTGGGGGATGTTTTTCTGTGTTTTGGGCCTCTGCGCCATTCGGTGCCATGTTTTTTGTCTCTTTATGTTTTTTACATTGGTGCGCATGGTGGCCATCTTGCAGTGGATTTTATGGCGCAGTTGCGCTGCGACAGCCGTTTTCTTGCAGCCGCGCGCGCTTTTGTATACTGTTTGGCCTCGATCGCTGCTGGAACGGCGCGATTCTCCTCACACTCTTCTCACACCTCACTCGCGCTGTATAGCACAGCACAGGCAGCGGAACCGAGCGGTCCTTACCGGGTTGGTGAGTCCCCTGGGTAACCCCCTGCAGTCAGCGCAGCCAGAGGGTGGGTTTTCTTTTATTGCAAGTCCCAGAGAGTGGCAAGTTATGGAGTCTGGTTCACCTGCTTCCCCATTCATGTCAGAGGCTCAAGCGCCTGCGGTCCCCATGGACCAGTTGTCGGCAGTCCTGGAATCATTTCTTGTCAGGATTGAAGCGGTGTGCGATCGCAAGGGAGCTATGAAGCGCCCTCTCCCCACACAATCTCCAGTAGGGGAGTACTCGGATTTAGATATGGGCCTGGCTGCTGCTCAGGGACCCTAGCTCTGAATTTTTTTGTTTTTGAACAGGACATTCCTTGTGAGGAAGACTCCTGCTCTGAGTCCGTAAATGACAGGGCGCTTGTAAGTGAACTCATTGATGCTGTGAGGGACACTCTCAGCTGGATGCTGCAGCTGAGGAACCTCCGGTGGAAGCTGTCTCCTTTTTTGGTTCTTTTAAAACCAGGCCTTCTAAAGTTTTTCCTTGCATGCCTTTCTTTGACAGGTTCATAGGTCAGGTTTGGGAAAAGCCGCAGAAGACATTTGCGCTCCCGCGGTGTCTGTCTATTAGAAACCCCTTTGATGAGGCCCTGGTTAAGAAATGGGCCTCTCCTCCAGTGGTCGACCCCCCCGGTCGCCCGTTTGATTAAAGCCACAACTCTCCCGATGGAGGGGACTCCTGCCTTTAAGGACCCCACTGACAGGTGGTCAGAAGTGGTGAGCAGAGCTATGTTCGCCTTACTGGGATCCGCCTTACGTCCTATTGTAGCGGCGACCCTAGTGTGTCAGACACTCACGGAATGGGCAAAGATTTTGCACCAGACCGTGCAGGAGCATAATCTTTCTCCAGAAACCATTGCACTAGCCCACCAAATGGTGCAGGGTCTAGTGTATGTGTGCGATGCCACTTTGGACGCTGCACCCTTAATTTCTAGGGTCTGGGTGTCTGCAGTGGTGTTGCGTCCTCATAGCTGGTTAAAATGCTGGTCTGCTGACCTGGCCTCTAAAAAGCTCCTGACTGATTTGCCCTTTAAGGGCGGTAGGCTGTTTGGTGTGGCCCTGGATGACATTAATAAGGATGTCACAGGGAGTAAGAGCACCCTCCTTCCTCAGACTACTAAGGGTAAGGAGCCCCGCCGTAAGTCGGGCCCCTCCTTTCCAGCACAATTTTTTTTATTTTTATTGTAAGTCTGAGCCCTCGGGTGAAACCTCCCAGACTGACAAGAATGCGGCTGGTGGACAGAAGCGTCCCTGGGTGCGTAAGCTGAACAAGCCGGCTACCAAGCCCGCCACCGCATGAAGTCTTGCCCCCGCCCGACTCCGGGGTGGGGGGACGTCTTCGCAGGTTCACGGATCGGTGGACCTCCCGGATCTCCGACCGGTGGGTGTGCGAGGTGGTCACCTCGGGGTACAGTTTAGAGTTCCGTTCCTGGCCCCAAACAGATTCTTTCCCTCCAATCTCCCTCTCCTTCCAGCGGGTCGGGCGGCCCTCTTAGGGGCAGTGCAGGACCTGCTCAGGTTCGGAGTAATTGTGCCGGTACCGTCACAGGAGAGGTTTCAGGGTTTTTATTCGAATCTGTTTGTGGTCCCAAAGAAGGACGGAGTCCGTCCAATCCTGGACCTCAAGGCCTTAAATGCCTTTGTGAAGGTTCAAAAATTCTGCATGCAATCCATTCGCACGGTTATTGCTGCGCTCCATCCTGGGGACCTTCTTGCGTCCTTGGACATCAAGCACACCTACTTGCATGTTCCAATCTGCGCATGTCACCAGGAGTTCCTGCGTTTTGCGATCGAAGTCCACTATCAATTTGTGTCCCTTCAGCTTGGCGTCGGCACCGCGGGTTTTCACCAAGGTGCTTGCCCCGATTCTGGCTTTGCTGAGACAGCGAGGCATTGCTATCGTGGGCTGTCTGGACGATCTTCTGAGGGCAGATACTGGCTCAGAATTAGAAGAAAATGTGACGATGGTCAGACACTTCGGTTGGCTACTAAACACTCAGAAGTCGGTCCTGGTTTCGACTCAGCGTCTGGAGTATCTAGGGTTTGATCCTGGACTCCTCGGCAGCAAAGGTATTCCTTCCCTTGGAGAAGTTGGACTCTTCAATCTGCGGTTCGGGTTCTGACGTCCCGAAAATGGTTGACAATCTGTTTCTGCATGAGGGTCCTGGATCTCATGGTGGCCTCCTTCGAGGCCATTCCGTATGCCCAATCACACACTCAGGCCTTACAGAAGGAGATCCTGTCCACCTGGGACAAGTCCCCATTGTCACTGGATTATCAGATCCAGGGGAGCCACCAGGTCAAGGCGTCCCTGACGTGGTGGTTGAGATCACCGGCACTTCGGTCCGGGAAATCGTTTCTTCCTATGCAGTGGACGGTGATCACGACGGACGCCAGCCTTACGGACTGGGGTGGAGTTTGGGGAGTCCTGTCAGCCTAAGGACTTTTGTCTCCGGCCGAATCCCGTCTACCGATCAATGTTCTGGAACTCCGGGCAATCAGACTGTGTCTCTCCTTGTGGTCGGAGAGGTTACAGGGCCGCTCGGTCAGAATCCAGTCGGACAACGCCACAGCGGTGGCTTATGTCAACCATCAGGGGGAACTCGGAGCTCAGCTGCGGCGTCCGAGGTCGCCCACATCCTAAGGTGGGCGGTAAGAAGCGTGTCGGTTGTTTACATTCCAGGAATAGACAACTGGCAGGCGGACTATCTGAGCCGCCAGACATTCGACCAGGGAGAATGGTCCTTACATCCGGAGGTGTTTCAACTACTTTGCCGGCGATGGGGCACGCTGGATGTGGACCTGTTGGCCTCTCGACTCAATCGCAAGGTGTCAAGGTTTGTAACCAGGTCCAGGGACCCCTGGGCAGACGCCTCAGACGCGTTGGTTGCCCCGTGGGGTCAGTATCGCCTGATATATGCTTACCCTCTGCTGCAGTTGCTTCCTCGCCTGCTTGGCAGGGTGGAGGCCGAGGGGATTCCGGTGATCCTCATCGCTGCGGATTGGCCACGGCATCATTGGTACGCCGATCTTGTGCGCCTCATCGCGGACGTTCCTTGGCGACTGCCAATGAGGGAGGACCTTCTGTCTCAAGGTCTCATACTTCATCCTGCTTTACAGTCGCTGGCTTTAACGGCATGGCTATTGAAAGCCAGGTGCTGAGGGACCGAGGTCTCTCGGATTCGGTCATCTCGACTATGCTGAGGGCACGGAAATCTTCCTCCAGAAAGATCTATCACCGTACCTGGAAGGCTTCCATCGCTCTGTGCGCGGAGCTGGATTGGCGTCCACGGACGTATTCCGTTCCCAGGATTCTGCTGTTCTTGCAGCGGGGGGGGCGAAAAGGCTGGCTCTAAGTACCATCAAGGGTCAGATTTCGGCCTTGGCTGTCTTCTTTCAATGACCGCTAGCGGGCCATTCCTTGATTAGCACCTTTGTGCAGGGGGTTTGCCATGTGCTCCCCCCTGTCAAACCTCCTCTCCCTCCTTGGGACCTGAATTTGGTGCTCTTGGTTCTTCAAGAACCTCCCTCTGAAAACATCAGAGATATCCCTCTCTTAACCTTGTCTCAGAAGGTGGCTTTCCTGGTAGCCATTACTTCTGTCAGACGGGTGTCTGAGTTGGCGGCATTGTCTTGCAAACCGCCTTAATTGGTCATCCATAAGAATAAGGCTGTGTTGCGTCCGCGACCTTTTTCTCCCGAAGGTGGTCTCGGCCTTTCATCTTAATGAGGACATTGTTCTTGTGTCCTCATCCTTCGCATCCCAGAGTTTGCGCTTCACACGCTAGACGTGGTGCGTGCCTTGCGGGTGTACCTGTCTGTTACTGCTCCCATTCGGAAGTCTGACTCGCTGTTTGTGTCTGTGTCTGGTCCACAACAGGGCCAAGCGGTGTCGCCTGCCGCCATTTCTAGATGGATCAGGCAGACCGTCCTACAGGCCTATGCCCTTAAGGGGCGGGCGCCTCCCTTTCCGGTTTCAGCGCATTCCACCAGGGCAATTGGTGCTTCCTGGGCTTTTCGACATCAAGCGTCGGTTGCACAAGTGTGCTAGGCGGCGACCTGGTCGTCCGCACATACCTTTTCTAACTTTTAAAAGGTTGATGTAGCTGCATCTTCTGATGCTTCCTTCGGCCGCAAGGTGTTGCAGGCGGCTGTTTAAAGTTGCAACTCCTCCCTTGAGGAGCTCTGCTTGTTTGGAGTGAAGTTTGGTTTTTCCTTAATACTGCTCCCACCCCTCTTCTTTGACACTGCTTTGGGGATGTCCCACTTGTCAAGTATGATGAGGCTGTGCCAGTCCAGGGATGGTAAGAGAAAATAGATTTTTGTACTCACCGTAAAATCTGTTTCTCTGACGTCCATGGACTGACACAGCACCCACCCTTCCTTTTAAGGTTTGTACTGCTTTGTTACGAACTGAAGGCTGCTGGCTGCAGGTAGGAGGGTTATGTCCGGAGGGACCGCCCCCTGGGCGGAGCTGTTCAGCTCTGGTTTTGGAATGTATTTTGTAACCTCTAACATTCTGCCTAGTCTTCTCCTATGAGCAGGGACATAAACCCACTTGTCAAGTATGAAGAGGCTGTGTCAGTCCATGGACGTCAGAGAAACGGATTTTACGGTGAGTACAAAAATCCTATTTTTATTACAACGCTGTATTAAAACATACAAAAATTTCAACCACTTGCCAACCAGCCGCCGTCATACGGCGGCAGGTCGGCTCATTCCCACGAATCGCGGTACTGGTACATCAGGTCCTTTAAGGGCCCTAGCAGGCGCACGCATGCCCACTGCGTGGTGGGGGACCCGATGTCCGCCGGCCACCCCGCGATCGTGGGAAAGAGCCAGAACGGGGATCTGTCAATGTAAGTAGACAGATCCCCGTTCTGACGGGAGGAGAGAGAGATCTGCTGTTCCTAGTGATTAGTAACAGCAATCTCTCTCCTCATCCAGTCAGTCCCATCCCCACCACAGTTCAACACCTCCCAGGGAACACATTTAACCCTTGATCGCTCCCTAGTGTTAGCCCCTTCCCTGCCAGTGACATTTACACAATAATCAATTCATTTTTTTGAAGCACTGATCGCTGTATATATGTCAATGGTCCAAAAAGGTGTACGATCTGTCCACCGCAATGTCGCAGTCCCACTAAAAATAGCAGATCGCCGCCATTACTAGTTAAAAGGACGTAAACTTTGTTTGGGTACAGTGTCGCATGACCACGCAATTGTCAGTTAAAGCGACAGTGCAGTGTCTCAAAAAATGGCCTGGTCATTAAGGGGGAAAATCTTCCGGTCTGCAAGTGGTTAAAATAGGCACATTATCTTGTGTCCTAAATATTCTGCTATAGGAAAACCACAGATGGATTGATCTCTGGACATTAACCATTGTTAATTTTTACAAATACTATCTGTGTATTGAACGATCAACATGTTTTGCGGGGAGGACCACTGCTTCTTAAGGGGCTTAATATATGAAATTATAAAGCAGTCATCACATTCAATACTATAATAGAGAGTGGAGAGAGAGAGAGACACTAGTTATATCAACATTTAGATACAGATTTATGATATACTATGCATGTACAGAGAGATCCCATGCATGCCATCTTACCTGGGACATGGTCAAAAGGCAAAGACCTGGCGAATGCGGGAGCCCCACATACACAGGGAAACGCCCCATTCTCCGTCTGGTGAAAAATATATAGTATAAATAAAATCATTTTCTCAAATAACATGCGTACTGGTGAAACACATGGTGTTCACAGAGATGTTCATTCTTGATAACGCACCTAATGACAGGTGCAGTGAGTCTAGGTCAGAGCCTCTCAAAATTAACACTGAATCATGGCAGGGAGGTTCTCTTTCAAAAACGGATAAACCACTGCAAGAAGAAACAAAGAGAGGGACATGCTAATCGCCAATCCACACCCCTAGAGCATAAACCCCCGGATGATGGAAGGAATCAAGGTTTACCTGTTGGGTTCAGTATATGAAAACAGCGGACAGTATGAATGTATCTGTCAGTATGCGGTTCCCAAATATATTATGCATCACTGGTATACCTGGGGTAAGCAGACAAAGGGGTATAAGGATTAAAATTAAGATATACATATGACAGTTACTATGCATATGGTGTTGCTTTAGCAATTGCACATATGTTCAGTGCTCACCATCCAGAGAATTGCAAAGGCATAGGTAGAGGGAGAAGGTTTACATTCAGTACATGTTTCACATAAACGACCCCAAGGATAAAGAAGTACGCTGGTAATCACAGCCTATAATAGTAATCGGTATATACAGCACGTAATCAGTATATAGATAACTCCAGCTCACCTGCCATCCAGAGGGGACTATCCCATGGCCACAGCAATGGGGAAACTGTAAGACTCCTGTATATACAGTGGGTACGGAAAGTATTCGGACCCCCTTTAAATTTTTCACTCTGTTATATTGCAGCCATTTGCTAAAATCATTTAAGTTAATTTTTTTCCTCATTAATGTACACACAGCACCCCATATTGATAGAAAAACACAGAATTGTTGACATTTTTGCAATATTTATTAAAACAGAAAAACTGAAATATCACATGGTCCTAAGTATTCAGACCCTTTGCTGTGACACTCATATATTTTACTGAGGTGCTGTCCATTTCTTCTGATCATCCTTGAGATGGTTCTACACCTTCATTTGAGTCCAGCTGTGTTTGATTATACTGATTGGACTTGATTAGGAAAGCCACACACCTGTCTATATAAGTAAGACCTTACGGCTCACAGTGCATGTCAGAGCAAATGAGAATCATGAGGTCAAAGGAACTGCCTGAAGAGCTCAGAGACAGAATTGTGGCAAGGCACAGATCTGGCCAAGGTTACAAAAAATTTCTGCTGCACTTAAGGTTCCCAAGAGCCCAGTGGCCTCCATAATCCTTAAATGGAAGACGTTTGGGACGACCAGGACCCTTCCTAGAGCTAGCCGTCTGGTCAAACTGAGCTATCGGGGGAGAAGAGCCTTGATGAGAGAGGTAAAGAAGAACTTACTCCAGAGATGCAGTCGGGAGATGGGAGAAAGTTGTAGAAAGTCAACCATCACTGCAGCCCTCCACCAGTCGGGGCTTTATGGCAGAATGGCCCGACGGAAGCCTCTCCTCAGTGCAAGACACATGAAAGCCTGCATGGAGTTTGCTAAAAAAAAAAAAAACACCTGAAGGACTCAAAGATGGTGAGAAATAAGATTCTCTGGTCTGATGAGACCAAGATGGAACTTTTTGGCCTCAATTCTAAGCGGTATGTGTGGAGAAAACCAGCCACTGCTCATCACCTGTCCAACACAGTCCCAACAGTAAAGCATGGTGGTGGCAGTATCATTCTGTGGGGGTGTTTTTCAGCTGCAGGGACAGGATGACTGGTTGCAATCGAGGGAAAGATGAATGCGGCCAAGTACAGGGATATCCTGGACGAAAACCTTCTCCAGAGTGCTCAGGACCTCAGACTGGGCCGAAGGTTTACCTTCCAACAAGACAATGACCCTAAGCACACAGCTAAAATAATGGAGTGGCTTCACAACAACTCCGTGACTGTTCTTGAATGGCCCAGCCAGAGCCCTGACAAACCCAATTGAGCATCTCTGGAGAGACCCAAAAATGGCTGTCCACCAACGTTTACCATCCAACCTGACCGAACTGGAGAGGATCTGCAAGGAGGAATGGCAGAGGATCCCCAAATCCAGGTGTGAAAACCTTGTTACATCTTTCCCAAAAAGACTCATGGCTGTATTGGATCAAAAGGGTGCTTCTACTAAATACTGAGCAAAGGGTCTGAATACTTAGGACCATGTGATATTTCAGTTTTTCTTTTTTAATCTGCAAAAATGTCAACAATTCTGTGTTTTTCTGTCAATATGGGGTGCTGTGTGTGTACATTAATGAGGAAAAAAATGAACTTAAATGATTTTAGCAAATGGCTGCAATATAACAGTGTGAAAAATTTAAGGGGGTCTGAATACTTTCCGTACCCACGGTAAATGCGAGGCTCCTGCCCAGCGATGCCTGCACCGCAAGATTGGCGTGTGACGTCACTGGGCCAGGCCCCGCAGTGCGCACACGCAAAATCCAAAAAGGGCAAATCCTTGTGTAGAAGCACGGACGTCCCCTCCAGCAAGCCTAGCACCCAATGGACACCGAGGGGAGTGCCACAGATAACTGTAACCACACCCATCTGCCGGAACAGACAGAGCAGAGTCACAAAAAACACATCCCCAGTGGGTAGAGCCTGTGGCGGCCATGTTGGAAATGGGCAATTGGAAAAAGCACCAGACAAAGGCCAGCTTACGCTGGCCCCACCGTCAATTGGCCATGATGGAGAAGGCATGGACTCCAATATGCCCCAGGCTGCCATAGTGGAGGGCATATGCCTAACACAGTGCATATGGGAGAACACTGCAAGCAAAACATAAGCATATTAAAACAACAAAAATAATAACATTGGAAAAATACACTTTAACATATAAACTTCATACAATATTCAACCTCAATGTCAAACTGATTGCTCTAGACTTAGATGCACCACAATTGGCTCAAATCATAGATCGCGTGTGGCAAATGGCTAAGGACAACAAACGGCAAAATACATAAAAGGAAAAGGAGAGAAAAAAGGGGAAAGCAAAGAGTGAGGAACCAATGGAGATGTTCGACCAAATTCAGATTGAAGCTTTAATACTAACTCACAAAAAGGGTCTGTATGAGTAAACCTCATTGAGCCCAGAGGGCACCATCGCGTTTAAACATTTGATCCATAGGGTCTCACATTGAAGTATACGCTTGTCACAAGTCCCTCCCCTGGGATCTGGTAAAATGACCTCAAGGACAAAGAAGGACCATTTCTGTATGATATTTGTGGTGAAGACCAATATGTCTTGTAACTGGGGTGAGGATTTTACTACTACCTGAGTAGCAAGTATGGTCTCCAATTCTTAGTCCCAGTTGTTGCGTCGTTTTGCCAATGTAGAATGTTTCACAGCGGCAGGTCATAATAATTATAACCCCCTGTGTCGAGCAGTTTGAGAAGGTATTTGATCTGTACCACTAACCATTGGGTAGTCTAATGCTAGGGCTCTCCTGGACCCAGGGACATCATGAACAGCTACCACAGCGGTAAGTACCACGTTGTAGAGATTTATAGTTTCTCTGTGGTATATAGTGACTAGATGTTAACTGTTCTCTAAGCGTATGGCATGCCTAAAGATGAGTTCTGGGGTCTGTTTGACATATTTGGAGACGGTGTAATCATCTGTGAGAAAATGCCAGTTCTTTGCAATTGGAGATCGTAATTTTGGTTCATTTGATGAGTATCTTGTAACCAGACCTACAGTTTGATTATGACATTTTTAGGGGAAGTACCATATAGTAGGGAAGTTCTCGACCTGGCCTTGGCTCTATTATATGAATGTCTTAAAGTCTGTGAATATCCTGTGCTAGTAGTCTGTTGAAGCAGGTCAGCTTGTTTTTCAAGATCCAAGTCTGAGGTGCAATTCCTCTGTAACCTTATGTATTGAGCGTAAGAGATACTCCAGACTATGGATCTGGGATGTAGGCTACTGGCGTGGAGTAAAGTATTGCCCTCACTCAGTTTTCTATATAGCTCTGTTTGAATGTATCCATCTGATTCAATAGAAATACAGGTGAAACCCAAAAAATTTATCGTGCAAAAGTTCATTTATTTCACTAATGCAACTTAAAAGGTGAAACTAATATATGAGATAGACTCATTACATGCAAAGCAAGATAGTTCAAGCCGTGATATGTCATAATTGTGATGAATATGGCTTACAGCTCATGAAAACCCCGAATCCATTATCTCAGAAAATTTGAATATTGTGAAAAGGTGCAATATTCTAGGCTCAAACTGTCCCACTCAAATCGGCTAATTAAGCCACAACACCTGCAAAGGGTTCCTGAGCCTTTAAATGGTCTCTGTCTGGTTCAGTAGGAATCACAATCATGGGAAAGACTGCTGGCCTGACAGTTGTGCAGAAAACCATCATTGACACCCTCCATAAGGAGGGAAAGCCTCAAAAGGTAATTGCAAAAGAAGTTGGATGTTCCCAAAGTTCTGTATCAAAACACATTAATAGAAGGTTATGTGGAAGGGAAAAGTGTGGAAGAAAAAGATGCACAAGCAGCAGGGATGACCGCAGCCTGGACAGGATTGTCAGGAAAAGGCCATTTAAAAGTGTTGGACTTTCACAAGGAGTGGAGGTTGGAGTCAGTGCATCAAAAGCCACCACACAGACGGATCCTGGACATGGGCTTCAAATGTTGTATTCCTCTTGTCAAGCCACTCCTGAACAACAAACAACGTCAGAAGTGTCTTACCTGGGCTAAAGAAAAACAGACCTGGTCTGTTGCTCAGTGGTCCAAAGTCCTCTTTTCTGATGAGAGCAAATTTTGCATCTCATTTGGAAACCAAGGATCCAGAGTATAGAGGAAGAATGGAGAGGCACACTGCAAGATGCTTGAAGTTTCCACAGTCTGTTGATTTGGGGGGCTATGTCATCTGCTGGTGTTGGTCCACTGTGCTTCATTAAGTCCAGGGTCAACGCAGCCGGCTACCAGGAGATTTTGGAGCACTTCATGCTTCCTCCTGCTGATGAGCTTTATGGGGATGCTGACTTAAATTTTCTAGCAGGACTTGGCACCTGCCAACACTGCCAAAAGCACCAAAACCTGGTTCAATGACCGTGGGATTACTGTGTTTTATTGGCCAGCAAACTCGCCTGACCTGAACCCCATAGAGAATCTATTTGGCATTGCCAAGAGAAAGATGAGACATGAGGCCGAACAATGCAGAAGAGCTGAAGGCCGCTATTGAAGCAT
Organism: Rana muscosa; assembly: GCA_029206835.1. Taxonomy (NCBI): domain Eukaryota; kingdom Metazoa; phylum Chordata; class Amphibia; order Anura; family Ranidae; genus Rana; species Rana muscosa. Next base: position 88,484,179 of record CM055126.1, read on the forward strand.
CCTGGTCTTCCATAACACCTCCGCAGTGCCACAGGCTGATAGCTTCCATGCCACACCGCATTGAGGCAGTAATTGCTGCAGAAGGGGCCCAAACCAAGTACTGAGTACATATGCATGCTTCTACTTTTCAGAGGTCTGATATTGTTCTATTTACAATCCTTGTTTTATTGATTGCATGTAATAATCACATTTTCTGAGATTTTGGATTTGGGGTTTTCATGAGCTGTAAGCCATAATCATCACAATTCTGACAAATCACTTCTTTAACTATCTTGCTTTGCATGTAATGAGTCTATCTCGTATATCAGTTTCACCTTTTAAGTTGCATTAGTGAAATAAATGAACTTTTGCACGATATTCAAATTTTTTGAGTTTCGCCTGTATTTAGGTCTAGGAAGGATAACCTTGCTCACATTATGGGTAAATTATGGGTAAATTTTATTTTGTACTTATATTAAGTTGTTTCAAAAATGAGCCAAGGTCCTTTTCTGTCTTTGTCAATCAGTCCTTTTAAAAATGCTCGAGTACATAGATCTCGGAATTCTCACTCAAAAGTTTTGACTAATTGTAAGTTAATCGAACGATACCACGGTTTGTTGTTTAATACATCATAACACATTAGTTGGTACTGCGGGTGGGCCATCAAAATGATGTTTCTACCCTTATCGGATGGTTTAATGACTACATTGGTCTATGTTTTGAGATGCTCGAGCGCATTGGTTTGCTCATCAGATTAGATTTGAAAAAGAAATGGGGGATTGCCATTGTGTAGCTTTCATGTGCTTGGTTGTATGCTGGAGAAACATCCATACGTTAGGACAGAGAGAGCGAGTTTAGGAAAGGACTCTCTGTACCTGTCATTAGGTGCGTTATTAAGAGTGTACATCTCTGAACACTGTTTCACCAGCACATATGTTATCTGAGAAATTCTTTTATTTACACTATATATTTTTCGCTAGACGGAGAACAGGGCGTTTCCCTGTGGTATGTGGGGCTCCCGCATTCACCGGTGCAGACTTAATTTTGGGTCTATGCCTTTTGACCATGTCCCGGGTAAGACTCCATGCATGGAATCTCTCTGTATATGCATAAACCTGTATCTAAATGTTGATCTAATTACTCTCTCTCCACCCTCTATTATAGTATTGAATGTGATGACTGCTCTATAATTCCATATAATAAGCTCCTGAAGAAGCAGTGGTCCTCCCTGTGAAACTTGTTGAGCGTTCAATACACAGATGGTATTTGTTAAAGTTGACAATGGTTTGTCCCGAGGTCACTCCATCTGTTTTTTTTCTAGAGCAGAATATTTAGGACACAAGTTTTTGTGCCTATTTTAAAATGTTTGTATGTTTTAATACAGTGTTGTAATAAAATTCATATTTTAATTTTTTTGTGTATGTTTAGCCTTTTGTACGGTACCATGAAAGTCCACAATAGCCTCTTTCTATTCTTCTTTCTAATCTGATAGGACGTAGGTACCCCATTATAATTTTCTGAAAATTGTCACTCTTCTAGTTTTACTTTAACCATATTCATGAAACCTATTATTTGATTTACAGAATCCAAGTCCCTTGCTATTTCTGCAAAGGCACCCCCTGCCAAGGATGGTGCGCCACGGAGATCTTTAAATCTGGAGGACTACAAGAAAAGAAGAGGATTAATTTAACCTGGACCACCAGCCTTCTGCTTCTGACCTTGCATGCTCCATTGTGTCTCAACCTTCATCAGTTTGTCCTCCTTGGGTTGGAGCAGCAACAAAGTTAAGCATAGACTTGGAAAACGAATTAACCTGTAAAATAAACCTACTGACTTAAAGGAAGTAAACCACATCAATTCTCTACCCTCACTGTGGATATGTGGTTTTTGCATTATTTTTGTTTGCCTCCCCATTTTTAAGCCTGATCTCAGTGCACAGTATTACAAGGGATTCTGAGGCTCTGCAGCATATGGATAAGAGGCTGTGTGGGCGCTACGTTATTAAATCTTTGTACGTGAAAAAAACATTCAGAGGCATTTTTGTATGATAAACATACTTTCTTATATCGTTGGCTTGAAGGATGGATTGAAGGACAATGCTGCATTTCGATATACCTGTGATGAGCATAATATTTTTGTTTTTGTTTTTCTGCAGTACGGTCAGATGGCTGACTGTATAAGTTCTCACAGGTTGTAAATAACCTAAAAACCACAACTGTAAGGAGAGAACTCAATAAAGGATTCGTATGAACATATGTGGCATATATTATGTTGACTCAGGTAGCTGACATGTTTTTAAAAGTGGAATCTCCAGAACTGGCTTCCATTCAGCGCCTAGTGAATCACTTTCCAGAACAAACCTAAAGCAAGCATACTTTAATGGTATAATCCTTGGGCCTCATGCACACTGGACAATTGCCCAGCTCCTCTAAATGCCCTTTATTCTGGAAAGAGAAAAGCGGCTTTAAAAAAAATGCATGTTTTGCCAAAGTGTTTGGGTGTTCATTCATTTTATTTGCCAGAATAGAATAGTCACGTCAAACGTTCTTCCTTCTGAAACGCTTCTCTCTTGAATGCCCAAGTGATGTTTTTTAAAGCTCCTCTTCTAATATTCCTGTACACACGTATGTTGACACACAAGCTAACATAGATGGGCATTTAGAGGCTGGACAAAGGTCAAACACCTGTAAAAGTGGCGATTTTATTTTTATTTTTTTACGTCCTGTTTGCATGAGGCATTGTTTCTTTAGTAATTAAGTGAATTACTGACCCAGAACAATTATATGCATATTGGATGTCTTGAAAAAATGTGTATCTGCTTGTTCCAGCTAAAGCCTGGTACACACCACAATTTTTTTTTTTCAACCCAGCTCCGATGTTAGTTAGTACAGCTATCTCCCCTGCTGTTCTATTGTGTTCTGACGGGGACCTCCCCCCGCCAGAACACTCCGGTCAGTGCTCAAGCCGGTTGGCTGCTGGGTTTCCCTTGAACCGGCCAATGTCGCCTGACATTCGTGCCGTGTGTACTAGACGTAAAGCGGAGTTCCACCCAAAAATGGAACTTCCGCTTTTCGGAACCCACAGGTATTTGTACCACTTCCGGGTTCCACTTCCCCCCGCTGTCTTCTGGGAAACACTGTCCCCAGGAGAGAGTGGGGACCAGTGATGGCGCGCCGCGCTACGCGCGCATGCGCAGTAGGGAACCGGGCAGTGAAGACGCAAGGCTTTACTTCCTGATTTCCTCACCGAGAATGGCGGCGGCAGCATCCGTGGACTGAGCGACTGCTCGACCTCGTCTGCCGACATCGCGGGCGCGCTGGACAGGTAAGTGTCCATTTTTTTAAAGTCAGCAGCTGCAGTATTTGTAGCTGCTGGCTTTTTTTAAAAAAAAAATCGGCGGAACCTTCGCTTTAAGTTAATCACATTGTGAAAAAACTCAGGTCGGTTGTACTAAAGTCAATCACTGGATCAAATTCCGTACAAAAAGACCGCCCATACATGGATCGAATCTTGGCCAGTCCCTGCTGAACCTGCCAAAATTCGATCCATCTATGGCCAGGTTAAAGCTGAAAGCCTCAGCATTTTTCAACAGTGGCAGTTCTCTTATTGCAGTTTTGAGAGGTTTCATTTTAAGTCTGAACTCAGTAATTCATTTGAAATTCAAGCTAAGGGGACTGTCACAGAGCTTACATATTTAAAAAACAACTACAAGTAAACATTTTATAGTCTTTCCTTGAATCGGAGGATAAATATGTAATAAGTGCTTGTTCAGAGCATGCCCTAGTAAATTCTGTGAAAGAAATAAGGTTTGTGTGCACCAGAGCTGCGACTTGTCGCATACTTTCCAGCTGCTTTCTTTCTGGCATGGCTTCCATGGATACATCGCTCCAAGAAAAGGTGAATGTGAGGCACTGGACTTGGATCCTAATCAGGGAGCATTGCGTATGCTTGATGACTGAACCTCGGCAGTTCTGTCAAAATGTGCCCTCACTAATGGCCTCCACTGAAAATCCATTTCCTTTTCAAACTTTGGTTTGAGAAGGAAAAAAAATCTATTCAAGCATGTGTTTTTCATACATCATGGGACACAGAGTCAGGCTAATATTCATTACCTGCTGGGTTATACTCCATCTCCAGGTGAATAGACATTGGTAGACCAAAGATCTTTAGACAGGAAGTGATCCCCTATACAGGAAGCACTTCGTTTTTTTTTTACTAGTTTCTGCAAGGTGGATGGCACGGTTAGTTTGAGCTCTCTGAGCTCCAGGTCTCTAGTCCCACAAACGGTTCAAAGATGAATCAAGGGATTGACCGATCGGATCCATTTGACACGCAGGCTTTATATGCTTAGATAAATGGTACCCGAGCCTCACAAAGACTCAAGATCCTGTGAGGTTTTGCCTGTAATGCGGCCTCTGGGCGCTGGACCCTGCAAAGTGGAATCCTGGACACTACAGCGCTAAGGCATTCCTGCAGGGTGCTGTACAGGTCCAAGGGAGTGGACCCTAAACATGAAAAAGGGTACCCAGTCCTTGAAGGTCCTCAAGTGACGGGAACCCGCCGTGAAGATTGGGCCCTTAGTTTGTAAGTGGCCTTGCGCCTGGACGGGTAAGGGAAACCCCTTTATTATTGTGGGGTGTCCCAGTGATTGTAACAATCAGTCAAGCTATCTAAAGAATGGAATCCTGTGTGGTGACCATACGGGGGAGTTTTGGGCTAGCTGTGGGTGTTTGCAAAGTGTACCTTTTTTTTTTTTTGCTTGTGTCTGGCTGTTTTCTACCTGTATGATGGCGCATGACGGTGCGCCATTTCGCCTTGGTTCTCCATGGCACACGTGCATTCGCAAGAGTGCCGCCGTGCTCAGAAGTTTGTTTGGCGGCCATAGCGCACGTGCATTCGCAAAAGCGCTGCTGAACTTGCCAGTTTGGCGGCCATGGCACATGTGCCTTTGCAAGAGTGCCACTGTGCACAGCAGTTGGTTTGGCGGCCATGACACACGCGGCTTCGCCGCACATGCACAGTAGCCTTTATTTTGCTGTACGAAGATTTGCATCATACGCGAATACAGCCACGCCCGTTCGCCGGGACCGCGCACGTGCATGCACAAAATGTTCCAGTGCACAGCTTATTTAATCTGTATATGCCAAGCATGCAGTGTTTCCAGAAGGCAGCTATGGGACACAGAGGGCACTTGCAGCGGTTCATTTCTCCTTACCCGGGTCGCGTGAATCACGGATTGTTGCATATGGGCTTGGTGAGCCCTATTAAAGGGTCTCCCTTCTGAGGTGTTTTAATACTACACCCAAGTACTCTTTTTGTGGATATTAAATGTCTTCAAACAAAAGGAGTGGGACTAACACTACAGGGAAGGGCACAACTATGTCATCAGTAGTTCCTGATGAACCTAGTCATATCCCTAGTGTTGTATCCCCTGAAGGACCAGAGGCTTCTGGGAAATCTGAGCCGATGTGCCTGGTAATGTGCCTACAGTCAACGCTGATGCTTTACCCTTTATCACTAAGGATGAACTGTCCTCAGCCGGGTTAAAGCACAGGGTTGCTGGCATGATTGCCTCCATCCAGCAGGGTGGCAAGAAGCGTGACAGAATCCCCTCCCTGGAGCCCCTCCTAGTTTGGAGCACGAATGGGTTGGGGATGAGTTTAAAGCTCAGGATTCAGTAGAGTGCCTGGCGGTTAAGTCTGCTTTCGAGCAATCTGGACAAAAGGAGATCCAGTTGATGTCTGCCTCTCAGTCACAGAGGCTTTCATCCTAACTCTTGACTGAAATGGTTAATTCTACCTATAAGTTGCCTCTTAAAAAAGCAGAGGTGACTGAGCCCCCCTTGTCCTCTTGGGATCCCTGAGGCCTCTTCAGGCCGCACAGGCTTTCCCCCTACACCCCCTGCTGAAACAGGCGGTGTATGCTGATTGGGAACATCCTAACAGGATTTTGTTCCTCTTAAGAGGTTTTCCCTTTTATATCCCATGGATCAAAGGTTTGTTTAGAAATGGCGCATGCCAGCCGTAGATGCAGCTGTTTCTTCCTTGAACAAGAACTTGTCCGGTAGATGCCACACAGGGCTGGAAAGTCCCTGTTGACAAGAAATTGGAGTCATTATTAGGGCTTCCTTTTCTTTGGCCAGTTCAGCTATACAGCCAGCTGTTGCAGCAATTATTTGCCAGTCCATAAAGGATCAGGTCAAATGGCCAGATAGGCCTAACCAGGAGGATGATCTTCCTGAAAGTAAGACGGATACAGTTGTGCTCATAAGTTTACATACCCTGGCAGAATTTGATTTCTTGGCCATTTTTCAGAGAATATGAATGATAACACAAACTAGTCTTTCACTCATGGTTAGTGTATGGCTAAAGCCATTTATTATCAATCAACTGTGTTTACTCTTTTTAAATCATCACAACAGAAACTACCCAAATGACCCTGATCAAAAGTTTACATACACTGGTGATTTTGACCTGATAACATGCACACAGGTTGGCACAAAGGGGTTTGAATGGTTATTAAAGGTAACCATCCTCCCCTGTAAACTGTTTGCTTGTAGTTTGTGTGTGTGTGTGTATATATAAAAGGTCAATGAGTTTCTGGACTCCTGACAGACCCTTGCATCTTTCATCCAGTGCTGCACTGACGTTTCTGGATTCTGAGTCATAGGGAAAGCAAAAGAATTGTCAAAGGATCTGTGGGAAAGGGTAGTTGAACTGTATAAAACGGGAAAGGGATATAAAAAGATATCCAAGGAATTGAGACTGCCAATCACCAGTGTTCAAACTCTAATCAAGAAGTGGAAAATGAGGGGTTCTGTTGACACCAAACCACGGTCAGGTAGACCAACTAAAATTTCAGCCACAACTAACAGGAAAATTGTTTGGGATACGAAGAAAAACCCACAAATAACTTCAGGTGAAATACAGGACTCTCTGAAAACATGTGGTGTGGCTGTTCCAAGATGCACAATAAGGAGGCACTTGAAGAAAGTGCTGCATGGTCGAGTCGCCAGAAGAAAGCCATTACTATGCAAATGCCACAAAGTATCCCCCTTACAATACGCCAAACAGCAGAGACAAGCCTCAAACCTGGCACAAAGTCATTTGGAGTGACGAGACCAAAATTGAGCTTTTTGGCCACAACAAATAAACGCTACATTTGGAGAGGAGTCAACAAGCCCTATGATGAAAGGTACAACATTCCTACTGTGAAACACGCAGGTGGATCGCTGATGTCTTGGGTATGTGTGAGCTACAAAGGCACAGGAAATTTGGTCAAAATTGGCAAGATAAATGCATTCATCAGCCAGGAAGCTGCGCATGGGACGTACTTGGACATTCCAGCATGACAGTGTTCCAAAACATAAGGCCAAGTCGACCTGTCATTGGCTACAGCATAATAAAGTGAAGGTTCTGGAGTGGCCATCTCAGTCTCCTGACCTCAATATCATTGAGCCACTCTGGGGAGATCTCAAATGTGCAGTTCGTGCAAGACGGCCCAAGAATTTACAGGAACTGGAGGCTTTTTGCCAAGAGGAATGGGCAGTTTTACCATCTGAGAAGGTAAAGAGCCTCATCCACAAATACCACAAAACACTTCAAGCTGTCATTGATGTTAAAGGGGACAATACACAGTGTTAAGGACTGGGGTATGTAAACTTTTGATCAGGGTGACTTGGGTAGTTTCTGTTGCTATTATTTTTTAAAGAGTGAACACAGTTGATTGATAATACATGGCTTCAGCCAAACGCTAGCCATGAGTGTAAGTTTTTGTGCCATCATTCATATTCTCTGAAAAATGTCCAAGAAATCATTAATTCTGCCAGAGTATGTAAACTGGGATGTTTGTGCTGAAGCACTGTGACCCTTCACCTTTTTTCACCTCATGCATGCTGGGAAAGGGGCTGTACCAGGAAGTAGAGTGGTGTGTGGAACTGGGAAGCAGCAGCATGATGCACAGAAGGGATTACATCTGGTAATGACAGAATCCTGTTGTATTGGGACTCTATGTAACAAGTCATCATGTTCTGAGTGAGTAATAAACCCTTCCATGGTTAAGAAGTTCATCTGGCCTGTGTGTAACTTGCTGGGCAGATACCGACAGCATTGCTAGCAACACTCTGAGAGACCCCGTGTCTAAGGGACATAACAGTGGCGACGAGGATTGTGGATTTTAGCACACATGGCCTTCATAGGGTTTATTCAACCATTTGATCCTGCTGCTGAATCATGGAGCTCCTGGGTGGAGAGGCTGGAGCAGTATATGGAAGCAAATAGTGTGGCTGCAGAAAAGAAAGTTGCAGTTTTCCTCACAATATTGGGTCAAGCTGCATATGGCACTCTCAGAGACCTCATTTCTCCAGACAAGCCAGCCTCTAAGCCCCTGCCTGAGTTAATTCAGAAGCTACATGAGCACTACAACCCAAAGCCATTAGATTGCAGAGCGGTTTCAATTCTACAGTAGAAGGCAGCATGCCGGGGAGGACATAAAGACTTATATCATTGCTTTACGTAAACTAGCTGCCACTTGTCAGTTTGGAGACTACCTGCAGACGGCTCTCCGTGACATGTTTGTCATGGGACTCTGCGACCCAGCCATACAGAAACGCTTACTCACAGAACCCGACTTGACTGACGAAAGCCACTGACCTTGCTACGGTCATGGAGTTGGCTACACGGGACGCCACCCTACTGAAGGCACCACCTGAAACTCCTGCAAGCCAGGGAGAGGAAATATTCCACTCTGCTATCACCCGACACCCAAGACGGCCGTCCCCAAATCTGCCTAAACCTCGCCACCCTAATTCTTCTGTCTCTAGGACACCAACTTGCTACCGTTGTAACACTACTCACAGTGCACCTGCTTGCAAGTTCAAGGATGTTGTTTGTTTTCTTTGTGGAAAGACTGGCCATATTGGGCGTGTTTGCCGCAGCTCACGCTCTCCGAACACTACCACTAAAGTTAGACGTAAACAGACATTTCATATGGATACTGACAATCACGGCTCCAGCTCTGATGAGGAAACCGGTGTCCAGAATGTTGGACTGTTTCGGGTAGCTGGGAGTACTCCTGCGATAAAAGTGGATGTCACACTCAATGGCTGTCCTGTCTCCATGGATGTTGATACAGGGACGGCTGTGTCTGTCATTTCATGGACTGATTTAAAGGCATCGGGTCTGTCCTTACCGCTCCAACCTACAAATCTCACACTACAAACCTACAGCAAGGAACTACTACAGCCCTTGGGTTATGTGAAACCCCTTGTTACATTAGGCAACCACAGTCAAACTCTACGCCTTTATGTTGTCAATAAAGGAGGTCCTCCGCTGTACGGTAGGGACTGGATCAAAGCCCTGGGCATGCCTCCTCTTGCCATTGCCCAATGTACATTGCTATCTGAGGCAAACCACTGGGTGGAATCCCTGAAGTCATGGCGACGAGGATTTTGCCTCATTGGCTTCCTGGCATTATTGATGGACCTCTTGGACAACGAATGTACCTTGTTCGCCTGGAGAATGGCGTGTGTGTTCGAAGACACCTTTCGCAATTGAGAGCGCATTTGCCTGCCAGTAGAAACAAACACGACCCCTCTTTCTACCCAACCACCAGAGTCTACTCAGGGCTCTACTGGTGACATATGGCATGGTGTCTGGCATGATCCCACAAGTTTACAACCAACCCCTGAAGCGGTTGGTGACCATATTCCTGAGGAGCCCGGACATGTGCCTGGAGTTGCAGAGACTGATTTGTCTGTTGGACACCCACTGACACCTCCAGAACCTTTGACAGACTCTACCCCTCCTAGTGCTGTGCCACTTCGTAAGTCTGCCCGCCAAAGACATCAAACTCCTCGTTGGCAAAGCACTGAAATCTTACGGGACACTTTGGAGGTCAGGAAACGGAGACAAAGGGCTCATAACGTGATGCGGGAGCCACAGAACTGAGTTGGAGATACTACTTGCTGAACTGATCCTGCTTGCCTTGTTGTTTTATGTGTTGAGTATTTTGTTCTCTTGTTATGTTTATTTTTTTATTTATTTTTTCTCCTGTTTTTTTTTTTTTTATGGGAAAAAGAGGAGATGTGATGTTTGTGCTGAAGCACTGTGTGACCCTTCACCTTTTTCACCTGATGCATGCTGGGAAAGGGGCTGTACCAGGAAATAGTGAGAGTAGTGTGTGGAACTGGGAAGCAGCAGCATGATGCACAGAAGGGATTACATCTGGTAATGACAGAATCCTGTTGTATTAGGACTCTATGTAACAAGTCATCATGTTCTGACTGAGTAATAAACCCTTCCATGGTTAAGAAGTTCATCTGGCCTGTGTGTAACCTTGCTGGGCAGATACCGACAGCATTGCTAGCAACACTCTGAGAGACCCCGTGTCTAAGGGACATAACATAAACGTATGAGCACAACTGTATCCCTTGAACGCTGTGTTATGCTGTTGACTCCTTAAAAAGGATTCAATACAGCAGGTTTCTCGTTTGGCTCTCTTGTCTGTACATATGCACAGACTTTTGTGTATTAAGAACTGGTCAGCCGAGCTTCCTTGTAAAAAGTTATTGGCAGTTTTTCCCTTTTCATGCGAAACGTTTATTGGTGATCATTTTGGACGAATATATCCAAAGGATTTCCGGAGGGAAGAGTTCTCTACTTCCTGTGAAGAAAAGCACCAGATGTCCCTTGTTTAAAACCTCATGGGCTGATTCCTCAAAGGTCTCAGCGTCAGGGTGGTTCCGCCGCCAACAGGGAGCTAGGGCCAGGGGCAAGCCGCAGGGCCAGAAAAAGTTCTGGGTCCAAAATTCTTCTAAACCCACCACCAAGCCCCATCGAGTGGGAGGAAGGCTGCTACACTTTACGGACATTTGGTGCACAATAATTCGGGACGAGTGGGTCGCCTCAATTATATCCTGCGGTTACAAGCTGGAGTTGCGGGGGGTTCCCCCACAGAGCTTTTTAAGATCCAGCGTTCCCTCGGATCCTCCAAAAAAAAACTATTTTCGTCCATAGACGGACACAGCTCCATAAATCTTGACTGTTGGGGTATGTTCCGTCTATTAGGAGAGGACTAGGCAGAAACATGTTAGATATGCATACATGTTATTTAAACAGAGTTGAAACGGCCCCGCCCAGGGGGCGGTCCCTCTGAACCTAACCCTGCAGCCTCAGTTTTTTTCTGTCTAGCAGAGGAGGACCTTCTCTCGCAAGGTCCTATTCTTCATCCTGCTTTACAGTCGCTGGCTTTAACGGCGTGGCTATTGAAAGCCAGGTGTTGAGAGACCGAAGCCTGTCTGATTCTGTCATTTTCAACCATGTTGAGGGCACGGAAATCTTCTAGGAAGATCTACCATCGCACATGGAGAGCCTACATCTCTGTGTGAGGAGATGGAATGTCGTCCACAGACTTATTTCGTTTCCAGGTTTCTGCTGTTTTTGCAGCACGGAGTGGATCAGAAACTTGCCTTAAGCACCATTAAGGGGCAGATTTCAGCCTTGGCTGTTTTCTTTCAGCGACCCCTGTCTACTCATTCACTAGTAAGTACGTTTGTGCAAGGGGCTCCTCCAGTGCGACCACCACTACCTCCGTGGGATTTGAATCTGGTGCTCTCGGCACTTCAGAAACCTCCCCTTTGAGGACATTAGGGAAATTCCTCTTTTGACACTCTCTCAGAAGGTGGCCTTCCTGGTAGCCATCACATCGGTCAGGAGGGTTTCTAAATTGGCGGCCTTGTCTTACAAGTCCCCATAATTGATCCTACATAAGGATAAAGCAGTGCTACGCCCGCGACCTTCCTTCCGAAGGTGGTTTCGGCCTTTCACCTGAATGAGGAAATTGTGCTTCCATCCTTGTGTCCTTGACCATCGCATGCCAAGGAGGTTGTGTTACATTCCTTGGACGTGGTACGTGCCCTACGGGTGTACCTGTCTGTCACGGCTTCGTTTCGGAGGTCTGACTCACTGTGTCGGTGTCTGGTCTGCAGAAGGGCCTGGCAGTCTCGTCGGCCACCATTTCTCGCTGGATCAGGCAGATTGTCATTCATGCCTATGCCCTTAAAGGCTCCTCCTTTTCCCGTTACAGCGCATTCGACCAGGGCTATTGGTGCCTCTTGGGCTTTCCGACATCAAGCGTCTGTCTCACAAGTGTGTAAGGCGGCGACCTGGTCGTCCGTTCATACTTTTTCAACGTTTTACAAGGTTAATGTGAGTGCATCTTTGGATGCTAGCTTTGGCTGCAAAGTTTTGCAGGCGGCTGTTTGAGGTTGCAACTCCTCCGTTGAGGAGCTCTGCTTGTTTTGGGGTGAAACAGTTTTTTTGATTGCTGTGCCCACCCCTCATTTTTTTGACACTGTTTTGGGACGTCCCAACAGTCAACATTTATGAAGCTGTGTCAGTCCATGGGCGGTAAGAGAAAACAGGATTTTTTGTACTCACCGTAAAATCCTTTTCTTTGTCCAAGGACTGACACAGCTCCCACCCCTCCTTTTTTAGTTTGTACCGCTTTCTACGAACTGAGGCTGCAGGGTGGAGGGTTATGTTCAGAGGGATCGCCCCCCGGGCGGCGCTGTTTCAACTCGGTTTAAATAACATGTATGCATATTTAACATGTTTCTGCCTAGTCCTCTCCTAATGGACGGAACATACCCCAACAGTCAAGATTTATGGAGCGGTGTCCGTCCATGGACGACAAAGGATTTTACGGTGAGTACAAAAAATCCTATTTTATTGCTTCAGGCACTACATAATCTAGTGCATCAAGGAGTGATTTATACAGGTTCCTGTATCCGAAAGCTGTTTTACGGTTTAAAAACCAAACTGGGTCACAAGGCCCATTTATGGTCCCAAGATCCCTGAACCAGTATCTACTAATCCAGTTTTTTCGGATGGAGTCTGTCCACTCGGTTGTAGTCTCGCTCCAGATGGGAGACTTTTTAGCCTCCATCGATATAAAGGATCCGTATTAACGCGTACCTATCTTGGCCTCATCTGAGGTTCCTGCGATATGCAGTAGAGCAGGGGTGTCGAACTCCATTTTATTGTGGGCCGTGTCAGCATTATGTTTGCCCTCAAAAGGGCCGATTGTATCTGTAAGATTAGATGTCCAGCGCATCCCATCCCCTTACATTAGATGTCAAGAGCCACCCAACCATCAGAAATTGAGTCCCCCACCCTCACTTAAATCACAGTGCACCCACATTTCCTTATGCTGCTACTCGGAAGAAGCTTGATGCATTGCTTGAAAGCGGAAAGTAAGGGTCTTGCAGGAGAGGTGCGAGGGCCACATGAAATGGCCAGGAGGGCCGGGTTTGGGCCGCGGGCCTTGTGTTTGACGTGCAGTAGAGGAAAGTAATTTTCTGTTTGTAGCTCTACCCTTCGGGCTTGCTACAGCTCCTTGAGTGTTCACAAAGGTCCTTGCTCCAGTACTGGGTATTTTAAGGGCCAAAGGGATCCTGGTGCTTGGTATTTGGACGACCTGCTCAGAGATCACTCATTACAGGCTCTAGAACGGAGCATAACATTCACAGTGCGGTATTTGAAAAGCTTAGGCAGGATCATAAATACAGAAAAGTCAGCTTTTAAACCAGCTCAAAGTCTAAAGTATTTAGGTCTAGATACGGTTCAAGCAAGAGTATTCTTGCCACCTGTAAAGAGCTTTGCCCTGAAGGATTAGGTGCGTCAGATAAAGGGCACCAGACAACCCTCCATTCGGCTCTTTGAGTCTTCAAGGGAGGATGGTATCCTCTTTCAAGGCAGTGCCCTATGCCCAGTTCCATTCCAGGCCTCCACAAAAAGACCTCTTGTTGGCTTGGAACAGAACAGGAGAGGACAAGCCCTGGATTATCCAATGTGCTCATCTCCTCAGGCACGTTTAAGCCTAAACTGGTGGTTGCATGATCAGAACCTGTGAAAGGGAAAATCCTTTCTCCCGGTAACTTGGAGAGTACTGACTACAGATGCCAGTCTCTCAGGCTGGGGAGCGACCCTAGAGGCGCTCATAGCCCAGGCGGAAATGGTCAAGGACAGAACAGATCCTGCCCATCAACGTCCTGGAATTACGGGCGGTACGACTGGCCCTACATTTATGGACGGTGGAGCTTCAGGACCGCCCTATTGGGGTTCAGTCCAATGCCACTGCAGTGGCCTATATTAACCACCAAGGTGGTACCAGGAGTCGTTTAGCTCTGAAGGAGGTGAACCACATACTAGCCTGGGCATAGGGACATGTGCCAGTTATATCGGCTGTCCATATCCCGGGAGTAGAGAACTGGAAGGCAGATTATCTCAACCGCCAGCAGATCTGCCCGGGGGAATGGTCCCTACACCCAGGGGTGTTCCAGGAAATTTGCCAACGATGGGGATGGCCAGAGGTCAACCTACTGGCATCCAGTTTCAACAAGCTACAGCAGTTTGTGTCCTGAACAAGAGATCCTCTGGAAATCGGAGCAGATGCTCTGGTATTTCCATGGAGCTAATACTCCCTGGTTTGTTTTCCCTCTGATCCCTCTCCTTGCACATTTGTTGCGCAGGATTTGGAGAGAGGGGTTCCAGTCATTCTGGTGGCACCAACCCTGGTTCCCTGAGATTGAGAGACTGACAATAGACGGGCTAAGGACACTTCCACGTTGCCCCGATCCAATGTCTCAAAGTCCTATATTCCACCCCAATTTACAGTCTCTAAATTTGACAGCATGGCTATTGAAGCCAGTGTGTTGAAAGACTGTGGCATCTCGGGACCAGTGGTGTCTACCCTAGTGAATGCTAGAAAAGCTGTCACTAGGAAGATCTATCATAAGGTCTGGAAGACTTGTATGGCATCCACGAAAATACGTGATTGGGAGAATTCTCTTTTCTACAGTGAGCTGTAGAAATCATATTGGCTTTAAGTACAATCGGAGGTCAAGTTTCGGCCCTATCGGTATTCTTCCAAAGGCCTTTAGCCTCCCATTCACTGGTCCGAACCTTTATGCAGGGGACAACTCGTTTGCTTCCCCTCATTAGGTCACCTATGTGTCCTTAGGACTTGAACTTGGTGTTGTCTGTGTTACAGAAGCAACCATTTGTACCTATTAAGGAAATTCCATTAGACTTGCTGTTACGCAAGCTAGCCTTCCTGATGGCTATCACCTCGGCTAGAAGGGTGTCGGAGTTGGCGGCTCTTTCATGCAGGGAACCGTACTTTATCCTTCACCACGACAGTGTCGTGTTTCGACCTGTTCCATCCATTTTGCCAAAAGTGGTGTCGCCTTTTTATTTAAATCAGGACATTCTTTTGCCTTTTTTTTTTTTTCTTCGCCTCGTTCGGCCGAAGAGGGATGACTGCATTATTTGGACGTTGTTCAGGCAGTTGAGATTAATTTTTCTAGATCTGTGGACATCCGAGGATCAGGCTCCTTTTTTTTTTTTTTTTTTTTTTTACCAAAAGGACCCAAGAAGGGGCAGGCACCTTCCATTTGCCAATTGGGTCTGTCAATTGATCATTCAGGCCTATGGTCTGAAACATAAAGCTCCTCCCTTTAGTGTGGGAGCTCATTCTACCAGAGGTGTAGGAACCTCCTGGGCTTTTTGCCATCGGGTATCTGTGGTTTAGATTTGTAAGGCTGCTACCTGTATTTTAATGCATATGTTCACAAAATGTTATCAAGTGGATGTTCGAGCAGCCGAGAAATGGTCTTTCGGCCGCAGTGTACTGCAGGCTGCCGTATAAGTTCTGAGGGCTATTGTTTGGCAGGGTGTTTCCCTCCCCTCAAGGCTATTGCTCTGGGAATTCCCAGCAGGTAATGAATATTAGCCTGACTGTGTCCCATGATGTATGAAAAATAAACTAGGATTTTTTTTGTCATACTTACCTGTAAAATCCTTTTCTTTGAGTACATCATGGGACACAGAGATCCCTCCCCCTTTTTTGAGGACTCAGTGCTTGCTACAAAACTGAAGTGCTTCCTGTATGGGGAGGGGTTATATAGGGGATCACTTCCTGTATAAAGACCTTTTGGTCTACCAGTGTCCATTCACCTGGAGATGGAGTTTTACCCAGCAGGTAATGAATATTAGCCTGACTCTGTGTCCCATGATGTACTCAAAAGGATTTAACAGGTAAGTTTGAAGAAAAAATCCTATTTTCTACCTCAAAATTTACCTTCAAATGCTCTAAATTCCTATTTCTTCTATTGCTGTGATCTGATTTCTTGTCAGAGGGTGGCTATATCGGTTCTTCATGGTCCCACTGTGTTTAGGAACATAGCTACCCTCTCCTGCTTACTCCTGATATGTACTATGGGATCTGTAGTGTACATAGAACAGTGCACATGACCACAACTAATGTGCACTGTACATTCCTAACAAACAAAAGTGACGGGGGGGGGGAGGAGAGATTTGGGAGCTCAGAGAACGTTGCAATATGGCTGAAAAACACTGTTGGAAAATTTTGTGAGAAAAGTGGTTACAGGTATTGAAAACAAGGATATTGTTTAGTGTCACTTTAACATCACTTTAACCACTTGCCCACTAGGCACTTAAACCCCCTTTTTAACCAGACCAATTTTCAGCTTTCAGTGCTCTCACATTTTGAATGACAATTAGTCATGCAACACTGTACCCATATGACATTTTTGTCCTTTTTTTACTCACAAATAGAGATCTCTTTTGGTGGTATTTTTAAACACTTCAGCCCCAGGAGATTTTACCCCTTTAAAGACCAGACCATTTTTTGCGATACGACACTGCGTCACTTTAACTGACAATTGCGCGGCCGTGCGACGCTGTACCCAAACAAAATTGACATCCTTTTTTTTCCACAAATAGCGCATTCTTTTGGTGGTATTTGATCACCTCTGGCGGTTTTTATTTTTTTGTGCTATACAGCAAGTCCCTGACTTACGAACGACTCCTACTTACGAACTGGCCTCCATGCCGGTTGCTTGTGCTCCACGATGGTCCTGGATACCTCCGAGCAGCTATCTTGCCACATTCCACACTGCAGTACTTCATGTACTGCATGGCTAGAAGCGCCCGGAACATGCCACATTCCTGCAAAGGTGGAAGCCGGAACATCTCGCATCCCTGGACAGGCGGAAGTTACACTTACCAGCAGTGTTCTGACTTACGAACAGATTTCACTTACGAACAAACCTACAGTCCTTATTGCGCTCGTAAGTCGGGGACTTCCTGTAAACAAAAAAAAGACAATTTAAAAAATAAGCAATATTTTTACTTTTTGCTATATTAAATATCCCCAAAAAAATATCGAAAAATGATTTCTTCCTCAGTTTAGGCCGATATGTATACTTCTACATCTTTTTGGTAAAAAAAATTGCAATAAGTGTATATTGATTGGTTTGCGCAAAAGTTTTATAGAGTCTGGCATTTTTATTATAAATTTATTTTTTTAATTCGAAATGGCGGTGATCTGCAATTTTTATCGGGACTGTGACATTGCGGTGGACAGATCAAACAAACACTTTTGACACTATTTTGAGACCATTGACATTTATACAGTGATCAGAGCTAAAAATAGCCACTGATTACTGTATAAATGTCACTCGCAGGGAAGGGGTTAAACACTAGGGGCGTCTATCAAGGGGTTAGGTGTGTTCCCTCAGGGTGTTCTAACTGTAGAAGGGGGGTGTGGGCTACCACTGACATGACAGATCACTGTTCCCAATCACAGGGAGCAGAAGATCCCTGTCATGTCACTAGGCAGAACAGGGAAATGCCTTGTTTTACCTGTTCTGCCTCTCCTTGCCGAGATCGTGGGTTTGTGCAGGAGTGCCATTCTGCCGACTTATATTGGCGTGAGCCGGTCGACAAGCGGTTAATCACCTCCTGGGGGTTTTTTTTGCGCTATGAATGGAAAAAAAACAAATTCGGTAAAAAATAAATCATTTTTTGTTTGGTTTTTCTTCATAAATTTTGGCAAATTTATACTGCTACATATCTTTGGTAAAAATAACGCAAATTAAGTGTATATTATTTGGTCTTTGTGAAAGTTAATCTACAAGCTATGGTGCCAATCACTGAAAATTGGTCACACCTTATGTACTGGCGGCCTATCATCTTTTGAGACACTAACAAGCCAGGAAAGTACAAATACCCCCCCCCCCCCCAAATTACCCCTTTTTGGCTGAGCATGTTTGGGGGATGTGTGCAGGAATGGGCAGAGATAAGTGCTGTGGGCACTACAGATCCAGCTTACATCTCTCTCCTCTGCTGCACCCGATTTCTCCTCTCTCACTGTACCGATCGGTATGGAGAGGGGAAGAGCTGAAGCGGGCATGTGTCGGCTTCTTTACAACTGATCGTTTCATCATTAGACAGATGATCACGTGGTAAAGGGTCGATGTCATAGTAACGCCCTCCCAGAGTTATCTGACCGCGCTGTAGCTGTCATTCGGCTATGGCCCGGTTGGCAAGTGGTTATCATCCTCTGAAGGCAAACATTTTGCTTGAGTTTTTATCAACCCATTAAATGGGCTATATGAAAAATCATTAATATGTGTTGTAAAAAGAGATATCCTTCCAGAAATAACTATATTCTCATAGGCATTCATCTCCATTGACATTTTCTCATTCCAAATGTTACAAACTGGAATGAATCATTTATTTTACATACCATGACCAACATGTAGAAGGTGCAAAATATTTTGAATTCATTTATTCAGTAAAACCTCTTTTGGTTAAAGCACCACACATTTTAGGGTAGATCTCCTCCTGGCTTGAAATACCTTGTTCCTGCAGTGTTTTCCTATTGTTCTTGATAAAGTTGCTCTAACTCAGGTTGAATGGGGATTATTGGTGTACATACTCTTCCTTCAGATTTTTTATTTAAGGTCTGGGTTTTGGTTTTAAACCTCTAATGCAGTGGTTCTCAACTCCTGTCCTCAGGACCCACTACCAGGCCAGATTTTAAGTATTACCTTGGGGAGATGCAGACTAGAATACTGCAATCCCTGAGCAGCAAATTATATCACCTGTGATGCATTTCAGTTATCTTGCAAACCTGGCCTGTTGGTGGGCCCTGAGGACTGGAGTTGAAAACCACTGCTCTAATGCATCCTGTTTTTTTTTTCTTTCTTTCATGTATTCGTTGCACCATCAGGTTTGATTGTGGTTAGACACACTGCGATGCTTGTAGAACCTCCTCTCAGATACCCACATTTAAGCCTTCTCTGGACCTGTAAGGTTTGACAACTAGTATATCTGATTTTTTCAGTTAACCTTCTAGCTGGAAATTTCTTGTCTAAGCTGAACAGGTGCTAGACTTTGCAGCCTATAGATTTGACTTATTTCATTTTTCAAAAAGTGGGTTGAATGAAAAATAAGACAGATTGTACGTGAATTGGGGAATCCTCCCTGCTGAGTCTTATCAGAGGATGCATATCACTCTAGGGAGGTAATTGCCAATTCCAAGCTGCATTTCAGTCAAGATTAAATATTCCAATGCCTCTAACAAAGATGTGGCCAAATAGCTGGGCTTAGTGTTACTAAAGCCAGGATCCTGCATTCATTATAGCTGGTCCCCCACAGTACACAGAACATGGAAATGCAATTTTAGGAAGTATAAACTGCTAAATACCCTTTCTCAGCAGCAGTATATAGCAGTCTTATTACTTCACGGTTTAAGCTTGTATTCAGAGTTTTCAGTCTCTAGTTGTCCTATGAGGCTGCATGACCCCTGACCCTCTGGACAGTGCTCATTGGCCCTGTGCTGATCATATGCATCCTCCACACAAAAAAGGAAAAACTCTCTAGCAATACACACCAAACTGGGCATGTGCAGAATGCCTCCAAGACTGTACAATCAGATGAATTTGGGACAGTAAAAGGGGAGGATCAGAAGACAGGATCAAACAGTCTTATATAATGCAGATGATTAACCCCTTAGATTCCATAGTGAGTATAACCAGCATGGAAAAAAACGACAAGGTAAAACCGCGCAGCCAATAGAGCAAAAGGTGGCTGCCTGCACAACAGATATACTGTATGTTAAACTAAGTGGATATTGGGGAAAGTGCGGCGCTCAAATTGAAAATATAATCGTGAAATATATATACATAAAAACTAGGGCTGTGTAAATTAACTATTAATTCCTTGATTAATCTTTTTGATCGATCAAAATTCTTTTGATCGATACTCACCTCGCTTCCGGGTCGTCACGGACACCCACGGGGCTTGCCGTGCCTTCATATCTGCATGCCAGTGGGACCTTACTATCTGCCACACGCAAGGGCTGTTACACTTCCCTCTATCAACCTGGGATTCTACAGCCATCCACTGGGAGTTGTGATGGTTCCCTTCACAGGACATCTACATACCGACGGACTGATGTTAACACCTCCTTATCTGGATTCAGAAGTGGTATCGTACACATTTTTATACCAGTATCATACTTGGCTACATGTTTTTATGACTGCTTTTGCTACCGTTTGGTATTACTCGCACCATTTTTACAGTTTATGTAGCTACATCGATTTTATCTCCAGTGCAATATTTATTTTGTTACCTACTTGAAGACTATAAAAGTTTTAATGCTATTCCCATCGAGCGCTGCCTTTGTGTTTTTTTTCTATCCTGCTATCCATTTTTACAGTGGTTGGTAGCTGCACTGGGAATCGGCCTGCAAGTAGATCAGCTAAAAGTAGTTGGATCTGTATGTGCGTTTATATTTGAAATTAGTCGATTAATCGATTTAAAAAAAAAACCGATTAATCAAACACGAAAATTTTAATCAGTAACAGCCCTAATAAAAACCTCAGTGAAAAAGCAAATATTAGCAATGCATATCACAGTGGTAACAATTACTGAATGGAAACTAGCATACTTGTATATGCAACCAATATGCTTGAAGGCCGGTACACAATGATCGGCATGTGATATAAAAAATTGAACAAAAAAATTAATTGGTTGAAAGCAAAACAACAAATAAAGTCCAAATATACCATCTGTGGAGTGGGTGGACACAATAGTGATATTGGTGCACGTTAAAGAAAGAGTCCGGTACAGTGATACATATAAATCCAAGTGTTCCAAAATGAATCGGGTAAAAACATATGTTGTCTGCAGACTATCCACAACCTTATAAGTCTAAAGCCCCGTACACACGGTCGGACTTCCATCGGACTTTACCGTGGTTTTTTTGTCCGAACTGAGTTTGTCGGGAACACCCATAGCATACACACGCTCGGACTTTTCTGCAAACTTTCTTAAAACTTCTTACAACATCACTTGTTTTTTCTGCTCTTTACTGCCACCCTTTGGTCAACTTCTGCTATTGTTGGTTGATTTTAACATTGGTTGTTTTGTCCATCGGACAAAAGTCCTATGGTGTTCTGTACACACGGTAGAACTTTGCTCCATAGGACTTTTGTTGGGCAAAAGTTTGTCCATTCGCAGACCCAACTTTTGTCCGATGAAAACAAAACCAAACTCAAAAAAGTTTGTCCGATGGAGCGTACACACGGTCGGATTGTTGGTCCAACTTGCTTAAAACTAAGTTTGTTGGGCAAAAGTCTGACCGTGTGTACGGGGCTTAAGGCTTACCAGATGGGATGGACCCAACGGAGCGTATGCTCAGTGGGTCAGACAAGCTTGGTGGTGTAACACACCGAAAGGGAGATGCAGCAGGCACAGCTTCTAATGGGAACCGGAGAATCTCAACGAGAAGTGAAAATCCACCATGGAGATCGTCAGCAGTACTTCATACAAAACCTCATCCCAAGATGTATATGATGTTGTAAGGAAAAGAAAGGGGCCACATAGTGTAATTCAATATAAAACGGTGAACATTTATTTAAAATATAAAATGGTCACTCACATTTGAAGAGACAAGTAAAAGCATGTAAGTTCATAAATGACGCAGTGGCATCAGCAGAGCCCTTCCCCATGCGTTTCGTCCTAATAAGGCATCATCTGGGGTGCTGGTCCACTGCGTATTTATAGACTAACTTACCCCCTAATGAGAGCCAGCTCCACAATCTCCAAAAAACGCCACTTCCGGTTTTCAAAATGGCATCCATGGCTTGCACTCCAAGCCTCACTATGAGATGTAATCCAGGGTGCAATATTGGGAAGAAAGGAGCAATGTACCTATAACTTCTGCTAAAAGCCAAGCATGGAAAGGCTGGCGCTAAAGGAGGGTAGCTAAATGAAAATAATATAAAATTGCTAAACCAATCCAGCACTATAATAGCTAGAAGAGCTATAAATGTATGATGCAGCCGTGAGGCTACAGCAAAATGGCACCTGTTTGTTTACATATAGGATAGCCTGGGACCACCACAAAATGGCGCCCGGAACTTCCTGCACTGCATATCACCGAATAAGACCCCGATCTAGGTCCTCAGCAGGAAAGGGGCGAGAAAGTAGGGGAAGCCAAGCGATCCCCAAGGGTTAAAGCACAAAGCTTCAGCTGTTTGCAGCTGAAGCAGGCCGGCCCTAGCATACACTGTGCCGCGGGGCTACGGCAAAATGGCGGCCGTATTTTCGAGACATGGTCCTCTAGCGTCCGGACTACACAAAAATGGAGGATCACAAAGCTTCAGCTGTTTGCAGCTGAAGCAGGCCGGTGATCTGCCAAGCTGGTTCCGCCTATCTGTATGGTTCCAAGCTTGACTGCGCAGGCGCAATCCGAGGCGACGGAAATCTCTGAGCTTAAATAGCTGTTTGCAGCTGAAGCAGGCCCTAGCAAACACTATGCCGTGGAGCTATGGCAAAATGGTGGCTGTAGTTCCGAGACGTGGTCCTCTAGCGTCAGGACTACACAAAAATGGGGGATCACACTTTTATAATGTTAATCCAGATCTGAATACAAAACTGGATGAACCTGACCATAAGGACTGCAAGTGGAAATTGTAAAATAATAGCAAAATATATTTATTGTTTTGTAGTCGGCATTAGTAAAATATATTGACACATATGTTGACACTATTTTACTACACCAACAACGTGAGGTGACCCAAGGGGTATAACCCAGCCAATGAGAAGACTAAGAGGTCTTTATATGGTGTTATCTGAGATGGTGGAGCTGACCCCCGCAGGTTAACATATGGAATTACATGACTAATATAAAAACCTCACAATAGGAACAATCTATAAACAATGAAAATGTGGACATGGAACATATGAGATGCACATAATAAATTCTGGAAAGAATGTGTGTGTGTATGTGTATGTGTGTGTGTATATATATATATATATATATGTGTGTGTGTGTATATATATATATATATACACACTGAAAAAAGTGTGTGTGTGTATATATATAGAGAGAGAGAGAGAGAGAATATATATATATATATATATACCAAAAACATTGTATTCTGAAAAATAGATCTAAAAAATTTATATGTAAAGGAAGAAAAAGGATAATACAAGCCTGCCTGACCAAAATCAATTTTTATTCAAAAAGGCATTTACGTCCCATTCGACATTCATACCACACGGTTGGTAGGATTGAAGAACATATATCCAATATGTCTCCAACTGTGAGACACCCCTAGTGGGTGCTCCTCCTCTCCATGGGGGAATATAGCTGTCTATCACTAAGAAACTAGTACCAGCAGGGTTACGATCATGAAACTCCTTGTAATGTCTGGGTACTGTGTGTTTTGTATCGCCACCCTTGATCTTAGCTATATGCACCCCCACTCGGATCGTAAATGTACGTGTCGTGCGTCCAACATATTGTCTCCCACAGGGACACGTGATCAGATAGACCACGTATCTTGAAGCGCATGTGTGGAATCCTTTAATAGTAAAGGTATGATTGGTAACTGTGGATCTGAACTGTAACGATTTAGTCCTACCGTCGCAGTTGTGAGAGATCCAAAAAATTTACCCTTGTAGAGCTAGATTCATAGGTGAGTGAACTTCCATGATCATTGGAGTTCAAGGTTTGAAAAAAGAATTCAAGGGAATCGGAAGTGCCATCCCACAGGAGGAGGATGTCGTCTATGTACCTAGCCCATAGGACTAAAGAGGGACCCCCCTCTTGATAGACGACATCCTCCTCCCATTTGGCCATGAACAGATTGGCGAGGCTGGGGGCAAACTTAGCCCCCATAGCAACGCCCCTCTGTTGTATAATACTTCTGGTCAAACCAGAAGTAATTGTGTGCTGTGGCGAATTCTAACAGCTCTATAATGTAACTACACTTACACTACAGCTTAAAGCTGTCCCTAAGAGTCAAATAGGAATTGCACAGATACAGCCACTTTTGTTCAACAAGCTGCCACTCTGACCAAAAAATTTCTTGATAAGGGCTATGATCCAATGTCTGTCCACTCACAGTATCAAGATGTCTTGGAACTTGACAGACGCACTTTGTTGGCCGATCGACCACCTAAGATTGAAGACACCTCATACAAGTGGGCTATACTTACGTCATATTCTATTCAACACAAAGACATCCAAACTATACTGAACAAACATTGGGGAGTGTTGAGAACAGATAGTCTTACGTCCATTACTTCCACCAAAGGCTAAAATAACCTTCAGAGGAGTCCCTTCACTACAGAACAAAATCGCCACCAATATTATCAATCCTCCAGTACGTCCCTCTTTCTTCCACAACTTGAAAGGTTACTATCCCTGCAAAAAATGTGTGGTATGTAATCACAACTGCGACGGTAGGACTAAATCGTTACAGTTCAGATCCACAGTTACCAATCATACCTTTAATATTAAAGGATTCCACACATGCGCTTCAAGATACGTGGTCTATCTGATCACGTGTCCCTGTGGGAGACAATATGTTGGACACACGACACGTACATTTACGATCCGAGTGGGGGTGCATATAGCTAAGGGTGGCGATACAAAACACACAGTACCCAGACATTACAGGGAGTTTCATGATCGTAACCCTGCTGGTACTAGTTTCTTAGTGATAGACAGCTATATCCCCCCATGGAGAGGAGGAGCACCCACTAGGGGTGTCTCACAGTTGGAGACCTATATATATATATATATATATATATATATATATATATATATATATATATATATATTGAGGGGGTTAGCTCAGCAGCGGGTGTGTGTGACCCCCTGGATGGGTTCACCACACAAAAACAGGCACAGCAGACAGTGGTAGGAGAAAATAAAAGGGTGTGGTTTTATTTGAACTATATACAGACAAAAAAATACAGAAGAAACATGAAAAGAAATCCTGGTCAACTTGACCGCTCACTACACACATTGGTGTCCCTAACTAACAACTGGGTACAGCCTTGTTCTGTCCCAGTCCCTAGCTCCCTGCTTTTTTGAAGTTCTTAGCAATAACCACACAGGCTTTGGCTCACCGCACAGAGATCACACTCCCCAGACTATCCACACAGATCTGGTTCCAGGTTGAAGCATCTCCCTTAGCATGCTGGGAGTTCTTGTAGAGGCCCTAACGAGCCCACTTACTTCAGCTGGGCTCATTAACTCTTCCCCGCACTCCTCCTAGTGGTATAAATCGGCATAAAGCCTGAATCTAGGACATATATACCTTCCATCCTGGATGCAACCTGGTGATTTTACCTGCATGCTGTCACATACCCCCCCCCCCTCTTGTTTTAACCTTGGGGTTGGAACACAAGCAATCAGGCATGCATGTACTCGAGACAAAGCATCCACATTCCCCATTTGAACGCCAGGGCAATGCTTTACCGTAAAGTTGAATTCCTGTAGGGCCAGGAACCACCTATTTACTCTTCTATTTGTCTCTTTGTTTTGAGCCATCCACTTTAAAGGAGCATGATCAGTAATCATGTCAAAGTGCCTACCTAGCAGATAGTACCGAAGGGAATCTAGAGCCCACTTCACCGCTAAACACTCCTTCTCAATTGTGGCGTAATTTACCTCATGGGACTTCAATTTCCTGCTGAGGTAAATGACTGGGTGCTCTTCCCCGTTCCAGACCTGGGACAATACTGCTCCTAACCCAACGTCGGATGCATCACTTTGTACGACAAAGTCCCTAGAAAAGTCTGGTGAGTACAACACTGGCTGGCTACATAAGGCTTTTTTTAAGAATTGAAATGCTGCCTCAGCCTCTGGGGTCCATTTAACCATGACAGACTCCTTCCCGTTTGTCAGGTTGGTTAGGGGCACAGCCTGAGAAGCCAAGTGGGGAATGAATCGCTGATAATAACCAGCGATTCCCAGAAAGGCTCGTATCTGCTTCTTGCTGTTGGGACGCGGCCAATTCTGTATGGCCTCGACTTTATTGACTTGGGGTTTTATTACTCCCCTCCCAATGGTGTACCCAAGATACTTGGCCTCCTCCTGTCCAATGGTACACTTCTTGGGGTTGGCTGTAAACCCAGCTTCCCGGATAGAGTCTAGGACTGCTTGCACTTTTGGCAGATGTGAGGCCCAATCTGTGCTATAGATAATTACATCATCTAGGTAAGCCGCAGCATACTTCTGATGGGGCCTCAGTATCTGGTCCATTTTCCGCTGGAATGTTGCCGGCGCATTCTGTAAACCAAACGGCATTCTTTTATATTGGAACGCCCCATCTGGGGTTACAAATGCTGTTTTCTCCTTGGCCGACTTGGCCAGGGGAATTTGCCAATACCCTTTGGTGAGATCAAGAGTTGTCATGTATCGGGCTGTTCCCAACCGGTCGACCAACTCATCTATACGTGGCATGGGATAGGTGTCAAATTTTGTAACTTTGTTCAGTTGTCGGAAATCGTTACAAAATCGCCAGCTCCCATCCGGTTTAGGCACTAACACTATGGGACTTGACCAATCACTTTGGGATTCCTCTATCACCCCTAACTTAAGCATTTTCTGTACTTCCTCACGTATTGCCTCCCGTCGGGCCTCTGGGATCCGATAGGGTTTTAGCTTCACCCTTTCACCGGGCGGGGTAATAATATCATGCTCTACCCCATACGTTTGTCCCGGCAGCTCAGAGAAAACCTCCTTGTTGCGAAGCACAAACTCCTTAACCTCCTGTTGTTGGGGGTTTGACAAGGTGACTGCTATTCCAACCTCAGGAATCACGCAATCAGACTGAGCTGGTGACAAAGTTTCTGCGACTAGGGATTCCCTATCCCTCCAGGCTTTCAACAGATTAATGTGATAGATCTGTTCGGGCTTTCGCCTTCCTGGTTGTCTGACCTTGTAATTCACTTCGCTCACTTTTTCCATTATCTCGTAGGGGCCTTGCCATTTGGCGAGGAACTTGCTTTCAACCGTAGGGACAAGTACCAATATCTTATCCCCCGGGGAAAAGGTCCGGGTCTTGGCTCCACGGTTGTACACTCTCTGCTGTGCCAACTGCGTTTGGGCCAAATGTTCCTTTACGATTGGCATTACCTGTGCAATTCTATCTTGCATCAGGGCGACATGCTCAATCACACTCCTGTGGGGAGAACTCTCACTTTCCCAAGTTTCCTTGGCGATATCCAACAGGCCTCTTGGGTGTCTCCCATAGAGTAACTCAAAGGGTGAGAAACACATAGAGGATTGGGGTACCTCCCTAATAGCAAACATTAAATAGGGAATTAGTCCCAATCCTTTCCATCTTTGCCCTGGTTCACACTGGTGCGATTTGACATGTCAAATCGGCGAAATTTGACGCAAATTGCGGGCAATGGCACCGTCCTAATCGGTGTGACGCCGCATCTGCGGCACTGCACCGATTACAAAAAGTAGTTTCTGTACTACTTTTTGCAATTTCAGCCGCGATTTACATTGACATCTGTTTCAGATGTCTTTAAAATCGTGGCTGAAATCGGGACTGCCAGCGGGAGTGAAATCGTGCGAGTTCAGCTGAACTCGCAGGCTTCATCCACCACCTTCTTTAACATTTGTTTTAGAGTTTTGTTGAATCTTTCAACCAACCCATCTGTTTGGGGGTGATACACAGATGTACGCAATTGTGTCACTTTGAACAACTTGCACAGCTCTTTCATAACCCGGGACATAAAGGGTGTACATTGGTCCGTAAGCAGTTCCTTACAAATACCCACACGGCTAAAAACAAGAGATAGCTCTTTGGCTATGGTTTTGGCCGAGTTATTTCGGAGAGGAATCGCTTCTGGATAACGGGTGGCATAGTCCATTATAACCAAGATGTACTGGTGCCCCCTAGCGGACTTCATTATCGGACCTACCAAATCCATTGCGATCCTCTCAAAGGGGACCTCAATGATGGGAAGAGGTACCAGCGGGTTACGGAAATGTGGCATCGGTGCCGACCTCTGACACACAGGGCAGGAGAAACAATTATTTTCTGTTTCCTTCATGACCCCAGGCCAATAGAATCTCTGCAATACTCTCTCTCTGGTTTTCTCTGTCCCCAGATGACCTCCAAGAATGTGCCCATGGGCCAAATCTAACACCAACTTCCTGTAAGGTTTGGGCACCACAAGCTGCACAATGGTTTCTTCTGCCCTTTTAGCCACCCGATACAGTAGGTCCTTTTCCCCGATGAAGTATGTGTAAGTGCCGGTCTCATCTGGGTTCACTAACTCGCCATCTATTTCCACTACGTTTTCCCGTGCCTTTATTAGGGTGGGGTCTTTTAACTGTTCTGTGGCAAAAATTTCCTTGTGAACCTCGAGATCAGAAAACTCCACAGACGGCATGTTTTCGTCTGAGGATGTTGGCTCCTCCCCAGTTTCTCGAGTCTCCCCTGCCAATACCGACAAGTGAAATTCTGGAGAGTCCTCACCACTCTCCGAGGAATTCTGGCTATCACATTCCTGGTATATAGGGGCACCAGTGGGGGGCTCAGGACAATCCCATAGTTCACAGAACTTTGGAAAATCCCTTCCCACAATGGCATCATGAGGCAAGTGAGACACTAATCCCTCCCGATGAGAGAGGGTACCTTTGGGGGTCTCAAAACACACTGTAGTCACCGGATACTCTCGGGTGTCCCCATGCACACAAATAACAGCCAACTTGTTATTCCCAGAGACCTCTGTAGTAACTAATTCAGCCTTTATCAGTGTCACAAGGCTACCTGAATCCAGCAATACAACAACATTTCTACCATTAACACACATTTTGCATAAATGTTTCTCAGTTCCCCGCATGGCAGTGCATGCGGCTGTCGCAAACAGCGACTGACGTCTGTCCGTTAGAAAGTCACATTGCATGGGTTCATCCACAACCGGGCAATTTGCTGCAATATGTCCCTCTTGTCGGCAGCGGTAACAAGCAATCCTTCTTGCTGCCTCTTGAACCCCTGACTTCCCAGGCTGTTCTCGCCAAACCTTGGGTAGAACTCCCACCCTCTCACTCTCTCCACTCTCACCCCTTGGAATCATCTTACCCGCCACTGGGGATGGTCTGGTCTTAGGGTGAAAAGTCCGTGAGTCTCTGGAAGAGGCAGTCAGGTTTTCTGTAGCCAAGTACTTCTCTACACGATCCACAAGATTATCGGCCGTTTCTGGGTCTCCATGGCTTACCCACTTTTGAATGGCAGTAGGAAGAGCTCTCAAACGATCCATCACAACACGTTCCACAATCTTTGGTGCGGACAAAGTCTCTGGCTGTAGCCACTTCCTGCTCAGGTGAATGAGATCATACATTTGAGACCTGGGGGGGTTTCCAAGCCGGAAAGTCCAGTTATGCACACGCTGAGCCCGGACAGCCAGGGTGACACCCAGCCGTGCCAATATTTCAGTTTTTAGCATCACATAGTCTTTTTCTTGGTCAGGCTCTAGGTCATAGTAAGCTTTCTGCGATTCACCAGTTAACAGAGGAGCCACCAGTCCACCCCACTGCTCCTTAGGCCACTTTTCTCTTTCAGCAGTCCTTTCATATGTGGTCAAAAACACCTCTGGATCATCCTCTCCAGTAATTTTTGTCAAACGACTCACCCCAAAGGACGCAGTATCAGTGGAACTACTTGCCTCCCTGGTCTGCGGACGTTGCTGCATTAACGTTTCCATTTGTTGCTGTAGTCTCTGTTCTTGCTTCTGTAACAGGTCTATGAAGCGTGCCTCAGATTGCTGATGGGCTTGTTGCTGAGCTTCCAGACTCTGTTGCAAAGTTGCATTTGTCTGCTGCTGGGCTGTAAGGCTCTGTTGATGAGCTTGCTGCTGGGCTGTAAGGCTCTGTTGATGAGCTTGCTGCTGGGCTGTAAGGCTCTGTTGATGAGCTTGCTGCTGGGCTGCAAGGCTCTGTTGATGAGCTTGCTGCTGGGCTACAAGGCTGTTTTGCAAACCTGCATTTGTCTGCTGCTGATTGGCATTTGCTAGAGCCAGCTGTTTCAGTATCTCCTTAATGCTGGCCTTAAAAATACTGCCACTGGTTCTCCACCAACTGTGAGGGGGGTTAGCTCAGCAGCGGGTGTGTGTGACCCCCTGGATGGGTTCACCACACAAAAACAGGCACAGCAGACAGTGGTAGGAGAAAACAAAAGGGTGTGGTTTTATTTGAACTATATACAGACAAAAAAAATACAGCAAAAACAAAAGAAACATGAAAAGAAATCCTGGTCAACTTGACCGCTCACTACACACGTTGGTGTCCCTAACTAACAACTGGGTACAGCCTTGTGCTGTCCCAGTCCCTAGCTCCCTGCTTTTTTTGAAGTTCTTAGCAATAACCACACAGGCTTTGGCTCACCGCACAGAGATCACACTCCCCAGACTATCCACACAGATCTGGTTCCAGGTTGGAGCATCTCCCTTAGCATGCTGGGAGTTCTTGTAGAGGCCCTAACGAGCCCACTTACTTCAGCTGGGCTCATTAACTCTTCCCCGCACTCCTCCTAGTGTTATAAATCGGCATAAAGCCTGAATCTAGGACATATATACCTTCCACCCTGGATGCAATCTGGTGATTTTACCTGCATGCTGTCACAATATTTCTATATATATATATATATATATATACTTTTTTCAGTGTGTGTGTGTGTATATATATATATATATATATATATATATATATATATACATTCTTTCCAGAATTTATTATGTGCATCTCATATGTTCCATGTCCACATTTTCATTGTTTATAGATTGTTCCTATTGTGAGGTTTTTATATTAGTCATGTAATTCCATATGTTAACCTGCGGGGGTCAGCTCCACCATCTCAGATAACACCATATAAAGACCTCTTAGTCTTCTCATTGGCTGGGTTATACCCCTTGGGTCACTTCACGTTGTTGGTGTAGTAAAATAGTGTCAACCTATGTGTCAATATATTTTACATTTTACTAATGCTGACTACAAAATAATAATTCTATTTTGCTATTATTTTACAATTTCCACTTGCTGTCCTTCTGGTCAGGTTCATCCAGTTTTGTATTCAAATCTGGATTAACATAAGTGTGATCCCCCATTTTTGTGTAGTCCTGACGCTAGAGGACCACGTCTCGGAACTACGGCTGACATTTTGCCATAGCTCCACGGCATAGTGTTTGCTAGAGCCGGTGACTTGTCGTTCTGGTTCCCCTATCTATATGGTTCCAAGCTCAACTGCGCAGGCGCAGCCGAACAGCTGTTGAAGCTCGGAGATTTTCGTCGGCTTGGCTTGCGCCTGCGCAGTAAAGAGGGAACCAGAGCGATAGGAGGAACCATAGTCTCGGCAACTGTGGACGCGCTGGCCCCCGATGCTTCATTACACATGCCGCTTTCCTCTTCATACAGCAAGGGGCGGCTCAGATGTCATATTGTGCAGTGCGATTTGTTTGTTTATACACGACACTCTATCCAGCCCCTTGCTGTAGAGAGCGTCGTGGATAAACAAACAAATCGCACTGCTCATTATCACATCTGAGCCACCCCTTGCTGTATGAATAGGAAAGCGGCGTGTGTAATGAAGCATCGGGAGTGAGCGCGTCTTATCGATATGCTTCCCCCCCTTGACTGCGCAGGCGCTGCTGAACAGCTATTTAAGCTCAGAGATTTCCGTCGCCTCGGATTGCGCCTGCGCAGTCAAGCTTGGAACCATACAGATAGGCGGAACCAGCTTGGCAGATCACCGGCCTGCTTCAGCTGCAAACAGCTGAAGCTTTGTGATCCTCCATTTTTGTGTAGTCCGGACGCTAGAGGACCAGGTCTCGGAACTACGGCCGCCATTTTGCCGTAGCCCCACGGCACAGTGTATGCTAGGGCCGGCCTGCTTCAGCTGCAAACAGCTGAAGCTTTGTGCTTTAACCCTTGGGGATTGCTTGGCTTCCCCTGCTTTCTCACCCCCTTCCTGCTGAGGACCTAGATCGGGGTCTTATTCAGTGATATGCAGTGCTCAAAGTTCTGGGCGCCATTTTGTGGTGGTCCCAGGCTATCCTATATGTAAACAAACAGGCGCCATTTTGCTGTAGCCTCACGGCTGCATCATACATTTATAGCTCTTCTAGCTATTATAGTGCTGGATTGGTTTAGCAATTTTATATTATTTTCATTTAGCTACCCTCCTTTAGCGCCAGCCTTTCCATGCTTTGCTTTTAGCAGAAGTTATAGGTACATTGCTCCTTTCTTCCCAATATTGCACCCTGGGTTACATCTCATAGTGAGGCTTGGAGTGCTAGCCATGGACGCTGTAACGGGAAGGCCCGGGGGACTCAGAATCGCTTAGGAAGTATGAAATACCCTTGCGCCAGCTTCCCCAATGGCTCTTATGTGTCAATCACCCTGTGTCTCTATTAGGGGCACAGGGTGAATGAAAACCCCAATATGGTCTATAATAGCCATATTCAAGGCTGTATATACATTGTATATAGATTGGATGTATACTGTATGTGGGGGTTAAGTATCATTGCTGTGAGGAATTAAGTTGTTTTGCATTTCTATTGTTCAGTATGACTTGGGAAGGTCTGGTGTGAATAGAAGTAATTAACCCTATACTTGTGTGTATTGTAAAGGCAGACTGGGATTTACAATACAAAGGGATTTAAGATGTAAAGGGTTTAGAACCTGTTGTCGCCAGACAGACTGGCTGCCAACCCTTTGTGGGAAGATGTGTATTGGAGATTGTATATTCTATTGTGTTGGGATCTTTTGAAGCCTAGCAGACGTCAGGATGAGGTGTTGAGTTTTGGGATGTGTGGGTGGAGCTGGGCCCTTGTTCATGTTAAATCATGTGCCCTGAATTGTGTATAAAGTTACAATGTTGGTCAATAATAAATGCATTCCTACTACAGAAGAGACGGAGTGCGTCTCGTCTTCTTCCAGAGGGGTCGGCTCCTATAGGAAAGGGTCGTTTAGCTGTGGATATCGGTAGCGAGTGGATGTGTGTCTAGGAGAGGGAACATCGTAAACGGCGTTAATACCCCTTGAGATTGGGGTGCCGTTACAGACGCCATTTTGAAAACCGGAAGTGGCGTTTTTTGGAGATTGTGGAGCTGGCTCTCATTAGGGGGTTAGTTAGTCTATAAATACGCAGTGGGGCAGTGGACCAGCACCCCAGATGATGCCTTATTAGGACGAAATGTGTCAGGAAGGGCTCTGCTGATGCCACTGCGTCATTTATGATCTTACATGCTTTTACTTGTCTCTTCAAATGTGAGTGACCATTTTATATTATTTTAAATAAATGTTCACCGTTTTATATTGAATTACACTATGTGGCCCCTTTCTTTTCCATACAACATCATATACATCTTGGGATGAGGTTTTGTGTGAAGTACTGCTGACGATCTCCATGGTGGATTTTCACTCCTTGTTGTGATTTCCCGGTTCCCATTGGAAGCTGTGCCTGCTGCATCTCCCTTTCGGTGTGTTACACCACCAAGCTT
The DNA here is from genome assembly GCA_029206835.1 of Rana muscosa. Lineage (NCBI taxonomy): Eukaryota > Metazoa > Chordata > Amphibia > Anura > Ranidae > Rana > Rana muscosa. The sequence goes on from CM055126.1 coordinate 88,517,850, forward strand.
GTCTGACCCACTGGGCATACGCTCCGTTGGGTCCATCCCATCTGGTAAGCCTTAAGCCCCATACACACGTAGGACTTTTGGCCAACAAACTTCATTTTGAGCAAGTTGGACCAACAATCCGACCGTGTGTACGCTCCATCGGACAAACTTTTTTGTTTGTTTGGGGTTTTCATCGGACAAAAGTTGGGTCTGCAAACGGACAAACTTTTGCCCAACAAAAGTCCGATGGAGCAAAGTCCTACCGTGTGTACAGAAAACCATAGGACTTTTGTCCAATGGACAAAACAACTAATGTTAAAATCAACCAACAATAGCAGAAGTTGACCAAAGGGTGGCGGTAAAGAGCAGAAAAACCATGTGATGTTGCAAAAAGTTTTGGGAAAGTTTGCAGAAAAGTCCTGTGGTGCAGTGGTGGTGCGTCCATAGAGGGCGCCGGAGCGCCACCCCTCTCGCTCCCGCACCGCCACTGAAAGACAATACATAGATTCATGCATTGCATGAATCTGTGTATTGTCGCCGCTGCTGCGCTGCCCACTATTCATATGGCTGGCCTCCTGGTGAGCGCCGGCCATATGAATTAGAGCGGTGGCCGGCAGTGGGTGTGACTTGGAAGTGTATATGGGGGCACACTGGCTATATATATGGGGGCAGACTGGCTATATATATGTGGGGGCACACTGGCTGTATATGGGGGCACACTGGCTATATATATGGGGGCACACTGGCTGTATATGGGGGCAAACAATAAGAAAAGCGCTTTTAAAAAATATAAAAATGAAGGAACACTAGTGTCGTTTAAATGTTACAAAGAATATAACAGGATATGTAAAAAGGAAATCAAGGATGCAAAAATTCAAAATGATTGACAGATTGCAAAAGATAGTAGGACAAACCCCAAAAAATTCTTCAAATATATTAATAGTAAAAAGGTCAAGTCTGAGCATGTAGGCCCTTTACAAAATAATCTAGAGTGGGTGACTGGGGACAAAGAGAAGGCTAATTTATTAAATACTTTCTTCAGCTCTGTGTATACAATGGAGCATGGGGGAGTTCATGTCCATAATGGGGGTGGTAGTGACACAGCCCCAAATCCACAATGGCTCAAAAGTGATATGGTCCAGAAATATTTAGACAGAATAAAGGTGGATAAAGCACCTGGACCAGATGGCATACACCCACGGATCCTAAAAGAATTGAGCTCTGTAATTTCAAAGCCATTGTATCTAATTTTTAGGGACTCAATGACAGGAATAGTACCACTGGATTGGCGCAGGGCCAATGTGGTGCCTATATTTAAAAAGGGAACAAAGTCTTTACCAAGTAACTATAGACCTGTTAGTTTAACTTCCATAGTTGGGAAGATACTGGAGAGATTAATAAAAGACCACATAGTTTTTTTCCAGCAAGAACTCATCTATTTAAGCAACAGACAGCATGGATTCATGAAAGACAGAAGTTGTCAGACAAACCTGATTTCTTTTTATGAAGAGGTAAGTAAAACCTTGGACAGAGGCGTGGCTGTGGACGTGGTATACTTGGATTTTGCAAAAGCGTTTGATACAGTTCCCCACACACGGCTCATGTGTAAGGTAAAGTCTACAGGATTGGAAATATCAGTTTGTAAATGGATAGAAAACTGGCTAAAAGACAGAATTCAGAGAGTAGTGGTTAATGATTCTTACTCTGAATGGTCCAAGGTTATCAGTGGTGTACCCCAAGGTTCAGTGTTGGGACCCTTACTTTTTAATATCTTTATAAATAATATTGGGTCTGGGATCAAAAGTAAAATTTCTGTCTTTGCAGATGACACCAAGCTATGCAGTGGAATAACGTCCTTACAAGATGTCTCCAATTTACAAGCCGACCTCGATGCCCTGTCTAATTGGGCGACTATGTGGCAGATGAGGTTTAATGTTGATAAATGTAAAGTTATGCACTTGGGGGCTAAGAATATGAATGCATCATACATACTAGGGGGAATACAACTGGGGGGATCCGTAGTGGAGAAGGATCTGGGGGTTTTGGTAGATCATAAGCTCAATAATGGCATGCAATGCCAAGCTGTGGTTTCCAAAGCGAGCAAAGTCCTTTCTTGTATTAGGAGAGGTATGGACTCCAGAGAGAGAGACATCATTTTGCCCCTGTACAAATCATTAGTAAGACCTCATCTGGAATATGCAGTTCAGTTTTGGGCACCAGTTCTCAAAAAGCATATCGGGGAACTGGAGAAAGTGCAGAGAAGGGCAACCAAACTGATAAGAGGCATGGAGGAGCTCAGCTATGAAGAAAGATTAGAGGAACTGAATTTATTCACTCTTGAGAAGAGGAGAATAAGGGGGGATATGATTAACATGTACAAATATATAAGGGGTCCATATAGTGAACTTGGTGATGAGTTATTCACTTTACGGTCAACACAGAGAACAAGGGGGCACTCTTTACGTCTAGAAGAAAAAAGATTTCATCTCCAAATGCGGGAAGGTTTCTTCACAGTAAGAGCTGTGAAAATGTGGAACAGACTCCCTGCAGAGGTGGTTCTGGCCAGCTCAGTAGATTGCTTTAAGAAAGGCCTGGATACTTTCCTAAATGTACATAATATAACTGAGTACTAACAGTTCTAGGTAAAGTTGATCCAGGGTAAATCCGATTGCCTCTCGGGGGATCAGGAAGGAATTTTTTCCCCTGCTGTAGCAAATTGGATCATGCTCTGCTGGGGTTTTTTGCCTTCCTCTGGATCAACTGTGGGTATAGAATTGGGTATATGGGATTGCACGATATTTTTTTATTTTATTTTAGTTATTTTTTTATGGTTGAACTGGATGGACTTTGTCTTTTTTCAACCTGACTAACTATGTAACTATATATGGGGACAAACTGGCTGTATATGGGGGCACACTAGCTGTATATGGGAGCACACTGGCTGTATATGGGGGCACACTGGCTGTATATGGGGGCACACTGGCTGTATATGGGGACAAACTGGCTGTATATGGAAACAAACTGGCTGTATTTGAGGGGGCAAACTGGTGGCGTTTGGGCACAGTGGCGGCAATTGTTTTTTTTTTTTTTCAGTTTGTTTGCGCCCCCCAAAAATTTTGAGCACCAGCCGCCACTGCTGTGGTGTGTATGCTATGGGTGTGCCCGGCCAACTCCGTTCGGACAAAAATCCAGGGAAAAGTCAGATGGAAGTCTGACCATGTGTATGGGGCTTTAGACTTATAAGGTTGTGGATAGTCTGCAGACAACATATATTTTTACCCGATTCATTTTGGAACACTTGGATTTATATGTATCACTGTACCGGACTCTTTCTTTAACGTGCACCAATATCACTATTGTGTCCACCCACTCCACAGATGGTGTATTTGGACTTTATTTGTTGTTTTGCTTTCAACCAATTAATTTTTTTGTTCAATTTTTGATATCACATGCCGATCATTGTGTACCGGCCTTCAAGCATATTGGTTGCATATACAAGTATGCTAGTTTCCATTCAGTAATTGTTACCACTGTGATATGCATTGCATTGCTAATATTTGCTTCTTCACTGAGGTTTTTATGTATATATATTTCACGATTATATTTTCAATTTGAGCGCCGCACTTTCCCCAATATCCACTTAGTATAACCAGCATGCTTTACTGTATTTACAGACTGATTTCTCTTTCGTTAATTGACAAACCGCATCTTCTAATCTCGACTACAGGGTTCTATCATAGGGTTTATATCGCCACCTACAGGAGTAGGACACTAGGCAAAAAAACTTGGCACCGCCGATGGGCAGCCCTAGCTGATATAAACTTCTTCTCTGCGTAGGCACTTAAGTTTTTTCTGCCTAGTGTAAGGAGTAGGGACCCAGTTTCCTGCTGGGACCACCGATCCCATAGCATTTTGTCCCTTTTTTTATTTATTTTTTCCCTGTTTTTTTTCTCTGCAAAGATCTTCTATTAACAGTGGGGCTGGGCGACAGGCTGGATAATATAGATCCAGTGGTCACCCCAACCTGGCCAGTGAGCATGTGCAGACCCCTTTGGGACTGAGACGGCTGGTGAGTTAAACTTCTTGTGGGAGTGCATATGACCAGGTTACAGACCCCCACGTTACAGCATTTCCCTGGATGACAGCCCCTCCCCACTTCGGTGGAAAGGTGGTTCTGTTTATGGAGCGCACCCACAGCTTCCCTGGATTGGCAAGTAGAACTTCCCCCCTCCCTTTCAGGTGCAGTGGGATTAAGACTGGGGCTAGGGTTGGAAGATTGGGACTAGTGGGACTGGGACATGTGGGATTCGGGTTAGGGTATTGGGACTAGTGGGACTGGGGTTAGGAGATTGGGACTAGTGGGAATAGCGTTGGCTTCCATTTCTGCACCAGGTGTAAAGCGTGCAGGACAACTAGGAAGCCAGGTGCTCCCAAGAAAATTTCCAATTTCCTATCTAGAGTTACTAAAGAGAATTTAAAAATCGAATTGTTTATGACATGCAATTCAGATCATGTGACCTATGTGCTGGAGTGTCCCTGCTCCCTCCAGTACGTAGGCCGCACAACCAGAAAATGAAAAATCTGAATAAACAAACATCTTAAAAATATAAAGAAAGGTTTCCCCAATCAGTGTCTCTAGACACTTTAAACTGTGCCAAAATAGTGACCGTTCATTGTGCACTTTTTATGGAATTGACAGTATTTCCAAACATTGGAGGGGCACACATATGACTAGGGAAATCTCCAAAAATGAGACCAAGTGGCTCTATAAACTAAGAACCATGCAGCCGCTGGGAATGAACATTGAGTTGGATCTCAATTGTTTTCTTTCCAACGACTAGCATTAATTCCCATATTATTGGTATAGGCTCCATCTATTGTTTTTCTATATGTGGCAAATTATTTAATATCATTAGCCTGTCCACTCCATGATGACCATTAGGGGTGCTTACATAGCGTATGGGTTAGCACTGATGCAGGATATGCCTAGGCACTCAAATTTATTCAAATTCAATAGTTCAGGTATACACCATTATGGGTTCATGGATGGCTGAGTACTTGTATATATTTTTTTATTATTAATATATATTTTTTTATGTCCGGGATGTGTAGCGGTACAGCTTAATGAGATGAGTTTCGAATCCAGTCTCTATGCTTATGCCTAAACCGAGACTGAGGCTGCACATCCTAATTGGGTTCCCCGGGACTTTTTAGGTTTAAAAAACGTGACCTCCAGTGACCAGGTATGCTTCCTGAAGACGTAAATTCACGAAACGTACGTCGAGGCGGTACCTGGTCACGTTACCTACACCACATCCGGCCTGAATGGTTGCCGGAAACGAGGAGGTGGAACGCACGCCATCCACGGAGGTGGTAGGATCGTAGCGGCTTCCCGCAATATTATCTTCCGATAAGCCAGCAGCCAAAGTGCCGAGTCAGGCACTTTTAAATGTGAGTAGCCATTTTTGGCTTTTTATATGCTTTATTTTATAATAAATGGTTTACACTATGGATATCCTCCATTATTTTCTTTCATTATCCGGCCGATACTTATGAGGAGGAAGGTGAACATCTCCAGTTTCCGCACATGTGAGCAGGCACAATCCTGCATAAGCCTATATTGACCTACTTTTTGGCTAAAGTGGTCAAATATCTCTGGTAAGCAGAATATATATACAGCCACATTGGGTATGTTTTCACAGAGTTGGTGAAGGATCACTTTATCTATCACATTCAAGATTTGATTGTAGCAGCATCGAATGGTCACTTTTGATGTATGGACTATTTTAATTATTTTTAACCACAAAATATTTCGGGATTTATCACGGCAGCAAGCAGACGTGTCTTTGCTGTTTTATGGACTCTGAATGTCACGTTTGGATCATTATAATTGGGACTTATTATTCTTTTACTGTTTGCCATTTATGTTTTGATATTGTATGTTTAATTTTATGTGCATCACTGTGTTGAAAGGATATAGGCACATAGCGCCCCCTATCTTCACATACTTATCACTGGGAGTCCACACTTCTCAGGGGAGCAGCTTAGTTATCATTTATTTATTTTTCACCAATTTTTGGCACGGAGTTCACCCCATTATTACATTCACTGAAGTATCAATATACCAATTTTTGATCCTTATTAACTCACGCAGACATGGATGTGCTTAATTTCATGAAGGAACGTCACATCAATATAGAGGAAGTTTTTCAACAAACCCCTAGTCCCAATTTAGATCTCGAGGAGTTTTAAGCAATTACAATTTGATATGGAGAAACAAATTAGGCTATGGTGGGACATTGCCTCTTTTGATATGTACATTGGAAAAAATCTTACTCCAAGAAGATTAAGGTTGGATGTCAGTCCCAATGATGGGATTGAAAAAAAATTGGAAAAGGGGTGCCCCTGGGATTGTGTGGATTGGAGTAAATTATGGATTGCCACCAAGTATATATAGAAAAATATAAAGAATTTTATTTTACATAATACACATATATATCAAAATGGTTTAAAATCAAAGAAAGGAACAGACATATATAGTCATTAAAGAACAATTGCATGAGGACACCTTACTACTTGAGACATATAAGTCATATAGCTAGTGGTGACACAACCGACATGTTTCGGATACTCGAGCTATATCTGTGATAGCCTCCATTATTTCCTTCTTCAAGGTTCATGCAATAGTTTGAAGACAATTTAGTCTCTATATAAGAGAAAAAAACACAACATAGTATGTGATAGCTGTATAATACACAACAGTGTACTGGCATGATTACATTATTTTGAATTTCTCCCATATGTGGGCAGCTAGAAGATAGACATTGTTGCAAAGAGAAAATAAAAAATAAATAATAAAATAAACAATAAGAGAGGAAAAGAAGAAAGGAGGAGGGGAGAGAGACAAAGGGAAAAGGAAGAATAAATATACATGAAAGTTCATTTAAGAATACATGGATGTATATATACATTGTATAATTGTATGTCTATACGATACAGTACATCTATATCAAATAGTGTTGCATACATACATTTCCAATGGTAATATAAACATCAGCCGTTTGGAGGAATTGTCCCGGTGATATAGAGCCCAAACGGATATGGTGCGGGTTTAATGGTCGCATAAAGACAATGCAGCGGCCAAAAAGACACTGCAGACAAGATGACAGAGCCACGGGGAAATGTATAAGAGGACCAACACCAAAAACGCCCCTCAAAGCTCACAGGGAAGCCTCAAATTGCAGCGGACAGACTGCCACGGCCTCTCTGTAAAAACATACATACATGGATTATAGTTTCTAGATCGCAGACCAGCCCTGTAACCAGGCATCCCATAACTCTGATGAAGTGTTTAAAAAGAAGCTTAATACCTGTCAATGTGGCGCAAAAACATCCACACTCTGGCTGTGCGGCAATTGGCCAAGTCAGGTGGGACTTTTTATAGAGCTGTCGCTGGTGTTGCAGCCAATCAGCTCAAATGGCGCCAAAGGTAAAGCTGCAAAAGGGAGGAATTCAACCAATGGGGTAGAGCGTGGGAGGCCACAACAGGGCTAGACTATGTGTCCGGGTAGAAACCCAATTAACTGCGTATTGTGAATGAAAAGAGAGGTTCTTATAGGACAGGCATCGCATACAGAGGCCGCCCTCGATCCCGGCGGCGTCCGGCGTCACCGCGCACCCACGCAGACGTGAAAGACGTCCACGACGCCGGCGCGGTGACGTCAGACGTCGACCCGACCGCCAGCACAACGAAAAGGGCGGAAGTGCTAAAAGGAAATCACTCCGTTGCCCGCACCAGACCCAAAAAGGTCAGCGCAAAGGCAGCACAATTGTATGTGCTGCGCCAAACGGCGCCATCGGAGGAATGGGGAAAAATTGACTAATCCAACACCCCATGGGTAGTAAACCGTGTAACATGAATACCCTCCGTCCCATATGTATGTAATTCTTGGGACAGGGAGAGAAATTTATTCATATGCACATAACCGTCCATTTGCTCAAGTATGAGCAGTCAGCCCCCGATTATCAAAACAACCGGGGGCTGTTTTTGTGCTGGGGAGCGTCAGTGGGCCCAATGGGTGGTCCCCAAATCCCCGGGCTCCAATATGTCAAAAAGTGCAGGGTACAATTGTCATTTGATTAATTTCTAAATAATAAACAGTAATCAACAATGTAATAACTAGGCACTAATCTCCAGTGGGCGAATCATCAGGTAAAGTTCCACCAAATAGATCCAATCTTGTTTAAAAAGGATTTTTTAGTTTTTACATAAATATCTAACCGGCATACATCAGAAACATTAGTACACATGTTATACAGCTGGCATAGTTCATACATATTTATTTATTTTCCAAAAAAAAAAAAAAAAAAAAAACGACACACAAACACGGTATAAACAAATTGTTGAGCTCAGTTTAGCAGATCCCTATCAAACTTCGCAGATGTAAAACCTGGTAGGAAGGGTTTAAAGTTAATTGCCTGGTTCAAGCCAGGGGGTGAGGTGGCGTTGAGGATCGAGATCCATCTCAGCTCCCTTTGAAGAAGGTGCTTGTTAAGGTCACCTCCGCGGGGGCTGCGGTGGACCCTGTCCAAAACTAACACCTCAAGGTTTGGTACGCAATCTCCATGAACTTGGGCAGCATGTCTGCCAAGAGGGAGATCAGGATTTTGTTCCTTCATCCCTTTTAGATGCCGGTAAATTCTCTGCCACAATTTTTGTATAGTTTTTCCTACATAAAAGCAGTTACAACTGCAAATAATGAGATATACTACGTCCGTAGTTTGACAGTTTGCATAATGTTTTGGTCGAAATTTTTGGCCATTCGGTAACCGAATGTTCTTTCTAGTGTTCATATATTTACAGTATGTGCAATTACCACATTGGAAAGTTCCCAGGTCCTTACATGGATCTCCCCTATTGGTGTTCTCAAATTCACTCTGCACTAGCATGTCCTTCAGGGACGTTGCTCGTCTATAGGCAATATTTGGCCTGGGGGGTACTAATGGTCCTATCACAGGATCTGCTGTAAGTAGATGCCAGTGCTTTTGGTAGATTTTAAGAAGTTCAGCGTGATCATCAGAATAAGTGTTGATAATACGATGATCACTTTCACTTTTTTTAGATTTAGATATTAATAATTCGTGTCGATTTAGATTTGAGGTGCGTTTAAAGGCCTTTTTGAGGCACTTATGGCTGTATCCCCTTGCTAGAAGTCTTTGCCTTAAGTTATTAGCTTCTCTTTTATAATCGACCTCGTTAGAGCAATTTCTTTTTATTCTTAAATATTGTCCATAGGGAATAGATTCAACTAGGGATTTAGGGTGAAAACTAGAAGAATGTAGGATTGTATTGCCTGCACTTGGTTAGCGGAACAGCTTACATGATAACATGTTTTGCTTGTCCCTGAAGATCTCCACATCAAGGAAGGTTATGGTATTTGGGTCCGATGTCATTGTGAACTTAAGATTAAAAGTATTTAAGTTTAGGGCGATGAGACACTCATCCAAACATTGCTGGGAGCCCGTCCATACAATGAAGATGTCATCAATGTACCTGTGCCATAGAGCTATAATTTATAATCCAGTCCTTGGATTTCATACTGAGACACAATGTCTTCACTTTTGATGGTCAATGTTTCCTCCAGGTACAGGGCGTAGCCATGGGCACCAGTTGTGCCCCTGGCTACGCCAACCTGTACCTGGGGGAATGGGAGCATTCAATCTTTTCCAGTGGGGATCTCTCAATGTACCTGTGCCATGTAGCTCTATGGCACAGGTACATTGATGACATCTTCATTGTATGGACGGGCTCCCAGCAATGTTTGGATGAGTGTCTCATCGCCCTAAACTTAAATACTTTTAATCTTAAGTTCACAATGACATCGGACCCAAATACCATAACCTTCCTTGATGTGGAGATCTTCAGGGACAAGCAAAACATGTTATCATGTAAGCTGTTCCGCTAACCAAGTGCAGGCAATACAATCCTACATTCTTCTAGTTTTCACCCTAAATCCCTAGTTGAATCTATTCCCTATGGACAATATTTAAGAATAAAAAGAAATTGCTCTAACGAGGTCGATTATAAAAGAGAAGCTAATAACTTAAGGCAAAGACTTCTAGCAAGGGGATACAGCCATAAGTGCCTCAAAAAGGCCTTTAAACGCACCTCAAATCTAAATCGACACGAATTATTAATATCTAAATCTAAAAAAAGTGAAAGTGATCATCGTATTATCAACACTTATTCTGATGATCACGCTGAACTTCTTAAAATCTACCAAAAGCACTGGCATCTACTTACAGCAGATCCTGTGATAGGACCATTAGTACCCCCCAGGCCAAATATTGCCTATAGACGAGCAACGTCCCTGAAGGACATGCTAGTGCAGAGTGAATTTGAGAACACCAATAGGGGAGATCCATGTAAGGACCTGGGAACTTTCCAATGTGGTAATTGCACATACTGTAAATATATGAACACTAGAAAGAACATTCGGTTACCGAATGGCCAAAAATTTCGACCAAAACATTATGCAAACTGTCAAACTACGGACGTAGTATATCTCATTATTTGCAGTTGTAACTGCTTTTATGTAGGAAAAACTATACAAAAATTGTGGCAGAGAATTTACCGGCATCTAAAAGGGATGAAGGAACAAAATCCTGATCTCCCTCTTGGCAGACATGCTGCCCAAGTTCATGGAGATTGCGTACCAAACCTTGAGGTGTTAGTTTTGGACAGGGTCCACCGCAGCCCCCGCGGAGGTGACCTTAACAAGCACCTTCTTCAAAGGGAGCTGAGATGGATCTCGATCCTCAACGCCACCTCACCCCCTGGCTTGAACCAGGCAATTAACTTTAAACCCTTCCTACCAGGTTTTACATCTGCGAAGTTTGATAGGGATCTGCTAAACTGAGCTCAACAATTTGTTTATACCGTGTTTGTGTGTCGTTTTTTTTTTTTTTTTTTTTTTTTTTGGAAAATAAATAAATATGTATGAACTATGCCAGCTGTATAACATGTGTACTAATGTTTCTGATGTATGCCGGTTAGATATTTATGTAAAAACTAAAAAACCCTTTTTAAACAAGATTGGATCTATTTGGTGGAACTTTACCTGATGATTCGCCCACTGGAGATTAGTGCCTAGTTATTACATTGTTGATTACTGTTTATTATTTAGAAATTAATCAAATGACAATTGTACCCTGCACTTTTTGACATATTGGAGCCCGGGGATTTGGGGACCACCCATTGGGCCCACTGACGCTCCCCAGCACAAAAACAGCCCCCGGTTGTTTTGATAATCGGGGGCTGACTGCTCATACTTGAGCAAATGGACGGTTATGTGCATATGAATAAATTTCTCTCCCTGTCCCAAGAATTACATACATATGGGACGGAGGGTATTCATGTTACACGGTTTACTACCCATGGGGTGTTGGATTAGTCAATTTTTCCCCATTCCTCCGATGGCGCCGTTTGGCACAGCACATACAATTGTGCTGCCTTTGCGCTGACCTTTTTGGGTCTGGTGCGGGCAACGGAGTGATTTCCTTTTAGCACTTCCGCCCTTTTCGTTGTGCTGGCGGTCGGGTCGACGTCTGACGTCACCGCGCCGGCGTCGTGGACGTCTTTCACGTCTGCGTGGGTGCGCGGTGACGCCGGACGCCGCCGGGATCGAGGGCGGCCTCTGTATGCGATGCCTGTCCTATAAGAACCTCTCTTTTCATTTACAATACGCAGTTAATTGGGTTTCTACCCGGACACATAGTCTAGCCCTGTTGTGGCCTCCCACGCTCTACCCCATTGGTTGAATTCCTCCCTTTTGCAGCTTTACCTTTGGCGCCATTTGAGCTGATTGGCTGCAACACCAGCGACAGCTCTATAAAAAGTCCCACCTGACTTGGCCAATTGCCGCACAGCCAGAGTGTGGATGTTTTTGCGCCACATTGACAGGTATTAAGCTTCTTTTTAAACACTTCATCAGAGTTATGGGATGCCTGGTTACAGGGCTGGTCTGCGATCTAGAAACTATAATCCATGTATGTATGTTTTTACAGAGAGGCCGTGGCAGTCTGTCCGCTGCAATTTGAGGCTTCCCTGTGAGCTTTGAGGGGCGTTTTTGGTGTTGGTCCTCTTATACATTTCCCCGTGGCTCTGTCATCTTGTCTGCAGTGTCTTTTTGGCCGCTGCATTGTCTTTATGCGACCATTAAACCCGCACCATATCCGTTTGGGCTCTATATCACCGGGACAATTCCTCCAAACGGCTGATGTTTATATTACCATTGGAAATGTATGTATGCAACACTATTTGATATAGATGTACTGTATCGTATAGACATACAATTATACGATGTATATATACATCCATGTATTCTTAAATGAACTTTCATGTATATTTATTCTTCCTTTTCCCTTTGTCTCTCTCCCCTCCTCCTTTCTTCTTTTCCTCTCTTATTGTTTATTTTATTATTTATTTTTTATTTTCTCTTTGCAACAATGTCTATCTTCTAGCTGCCCACATATGGGAGAAATTCAAAATAATGTAATCATGCCAGTACACTGTTGTGTATTATACAGCTATCACATACTATGTTGTGTTTTTTTCTCTTATATAGAGACTAAATTGTCTTCAAACTATTGCATGAACCTTGAAGAAGGAAATAATGGAGGCTATCACAGATATAGCTCGAGTATCCGAAACATGTCGGTTGTGTCACCACTAGCTATATGACTTATATGTCTCAAGTAGTAAGGTGTCCTCATGCAATTGTTCTTTAATGACTATATATGTCTGTTCCTTTCTTTGATTTTAAACCATTTTGATATATATGTGTATTATGTAAAATAAAATTCTTTATATTTTTCTATATATACTTGGTGGCAATCCATAATTTACTCCAATCCACACAATCCCAGGGGCACCCCTTTTCCAATTTTTTTCAAAATTACCGGGATGTGATTGGTAAAAATGGTAACTTGCCCTGTATCTGCTGGCTAATGGCTTCATCTCCCCCCAATCAATATATTCAATGATGGGATTGAGGATTTGCAATTGCTAGATGAATGGTACCAGTTTTTCAATGCATGTGAACAGAAACTCATGCAACTTATGATCAGAAGACGCAAAAATAAAAATGCAATCTTATGCCCCATACACACGATCGTTTTTCTTGCCATTTTTTTTCTTGCCGTTTTTCACGTTGTTTTTTTTCACGTTTCCTCTCAAGCCTGTCTTGCGTACACACGATCATTTTAAAAAACGATCAAGCAAAGCGCAGTGACGTATACCACGTACGACGGCACTATAAAGGGGAAGTTCCGCTCGAATGGCGCCACCCTTCATGTTAGTAAAGTTTGTTGAGCAACGATTCGCGCTTTTCAGCCTCGTGCTTTTCAGTCCGTTACTGCGTGACGAATGTGCTATCTCCATTATGAACGCTAGTTTTACCAGAACGAGCCCTCCCGTCTCATACTTGATTCTGAGCATGCGCGTTTTTTTCACGTCGTTAAAGCATACACACTATCGTTTTTCACGTCGTTAAAAAAAACGACATGAAAAACGACGTGAAAAAAGAGAGCATGTTCGAAATTTTTAATGGTCGTTTTTCACGTCGTTAAAAATGCTCTGGAGCATACACACGATAATTTTTAATGGCCATTTTTAAAAATGGCATTTTTAACGGCATGAAAAACGATCGTGTGTATGGGGCATTAGAGGACAAGATTGCAGACCTTAAAGAAAAATGGAGCCATTCAAATCTAACAGTGATTATACAGAAAGCAAAAAATCTTCAAAACCATTTATTAAAGTATGATGGGGAAATCTAAAATCAAAAATTGAAAAAATACCAAAGGGACATTATAGATTTTGAGGATAACAAGGTTTATAAATGGCAGGAAACCATTTTATCCACCCCCCATCAGAAACATCATTAGTACGAGAGCCTGAGGTTTTGACTGCAGTAGTGCAAGAGATAAAACCATCAAAAACCTCTAGTACACCTAAAAAAAGAACCAAAGTTTCTAATACCCCAAAAAATACCAATTACCATCAACCTAGTCCCTACCCCTATCCACCGAGCTATCCAGTGCCTACCTATAATAGGTTTGCACCTTTGGACAATAGAGGATCTGACTATGGTTATTACGAGCAAAGTAGGAACTACTACCCACCCAGACCACCACGGGGAGCTTTTAGAGGTAATTTTAGGGGTAGACCAGGCCCCTATCAGAACCCCTACCAGGGGGGGGAATAGAGGGACTGGAAAGAGCCCTACCGTATTCCACCCAGCATCCCACATATGCCCAAAGACTATTCAGAAAAAGAGGCAGAAGAGGAGGAGAGAGAAAGAAAAAGGAACAGATAAACCAAGGGATTTATAACCTAGCAGGGGTTCAGTTTACTGATAAAAAATTGGAAGTGTTAAATCAAGGGTTAAAGTTTGCACCTAATAATGTGGACAAATTCGATTTAATTATCGATATTGAAAAATATATCCGAAAACTAAACATCAAAAAACATTATGCCAACCAGGATTCTGGCATGGGTGTGTCAACCCCTGACCAGCAGTATATGCACATAGTAATTTGAAAAATAATTCTGTATTTAATCCTGGGAAAGGCAAGAATCACCATATAGAAGTTTTTAGAACAAGGGTGCAAGATTTAGCTAGGGAATTGGAAATCAAGAAATACACATCAAATCAGGGTATTTGGGAAGGAATCAAATTAATAGAAGAAAATAAACAAATAGTGGTAAGACCAGCAGACGGGGGGGGGGGGGGTCTGGTAGTGATGACTCGTGAATATTATTACCAAGAAATCCAAAGACTCCTTGGTGACACAGCCACTTACAAAAAGTTGAAGGGGGATCCCACAGTAAGATTGAAGGAAGAACTGAATATTTGGGTAGAAGAGGGAGTCAACGAACTCTTGTTAAACCAAAAAGAAGCCAATTATATTAAAATTCATGCTCCTAAAGTCCCAGTGTTATACATAGTACCAAAAATACACAAAAACAAAGATTTCCCACCAGGTCGACCCATTATTAGTGGGATTGACTCCCTATTCTCTAGGCTAGGAGAATACCTTGATTGGTTCTTCAAACCCCTAGTGTCACAAAGCCCTTCCTATCTGAAAGATAGCAAAGATCTCATGGTACTTTTACAATAAATCACAGCTACTGATATTACCATTATGGTGACAGTGGACATCGAGTCCCTGTATACCAATATTCAACATAAAGATGCCCTGGTAGCCCTTAAATGGGCCCTTCTGCGAGAACCGAAACTCAAGAAGACCCAGATAAATTTTCTCATTAGAGGCCTTGAGCTGGCCATGAGTAATATTTTTTTTTGGGCCAAAGATGAGTTCTACAACCAGACTGGGGGCGTGGCTATGGGGGCTTGCTATGCCCCTAGTGTGGCCAATGTGGTTCTCAACAAGTGGAAGCAGGAGACCATCTTTAAAAATCAAAATAAATCATTGACTTTTTATAAAAGGTACATCGATGATGTGATCCTGCTCTGGGAAGGGTCTCTGGCCAGTCTCACATCCTATTTACAACAAATGAATACCATTCAATATGGTCTTAAGTTCGCAGCTGAGTGCAGTACCACTAGCGTGAACTATTTAGACCTGACCATAATCAAAAACCCTGGGATCTTTGACACAAGACGTATTTTAAGGCGACTGACAAACTGCTTTATCCCAACCCGTAGCTGCCATCATCCACAGTGGATAGGGGCTGTCCCTAAGGGACAATTTATGAGACTTAGGCGAAATTGCGTCAATGACATTGATTTTTATGCGCAAGCTGAGGTACTTATGGAGAGATTTTTAGAAAAAGGATATTCATTGGGGACACTTACCCAGGTGCTGACACAGGTGTCTGCAATGGATAGACAATCCCTTCTAATTACCAAATCTAAACCTGAGTACAAGGGGGAAGTAGCATTTATATCTGGGTTTCATAGGCAATTTAGGCAGGTCGAAGCCATTTTCAAAAAACATTGGCCGATACTGCTAAAAGACCCAGACCTACAGTCCACAATTCCTGTGAAGCCTAGATTCATCTATAGGAGAGCTCCAGGGCTCAGAAACAAAATAGCTAGAAATGTGCCGGATTCCCCCAAAAAACCTTCCACTTTTCTGGATAGCGTTGGCTTCCATTTCTGCACCAGGTGTAAAGCGTGCAGGACAACTAAGATGCCAGGTGCTCCCAAGAAAATTTCCAATTTCCAATCTAGTGTTACTAAAGAGAATTTCAAAATCAAATCGTTTATGACATACAATTCAGATCATGTGACCTATGTGCTAGTGTCCCTGCCCCCTCCAGTACGTAGGCCGCACAACCAGAAAACTAAAAATCTGAATAAACGAACATCTTAAAAATATAAAGAAAGGTTTCCCCAATCATAGTGTCTCTAGACACTTTAAACTGTGCCACAATAGTGACCCTTCATTTTATCACTTTTTATGGAATTGACAGTATTTCCAAACATTGGAGGGGCACACATATGACTTGGGAAATTTCCAAAAATGAGACCAAGTGGCTCTATAAACTAAGAACCATGCAGCCGCTGGGAATTAACATTGAGTTGGATCTCAATTGTTTTCTTTCCAACGACTTGCATTAATTTGTTTTTCTGTAATTCATTCTTTTTCCCATATTCCATTAACATCTATACTGTGTAGATTCAACTATCAATTATTGGTATAAGCTCCATCTATTTTTGGCAAATTATTTAATTTCATTAGCCTGTCCACTCCATGATGACCATTAGGGGTGCCTGCATAGCGTATGGGTTAGCACTGATGCGGGATATGCCTAGGCACTCAAATTTATTCAAATTCAATGGTTCAGGTGTACACCATTATGGGTTCATGGATGACTGAGTACTTGTATATATTTTTTTACTATTAATAATATATATTTTTTTATGTCTGGGATGTGTAGCGGTACAGCTTAATGAGATGAGTTTCGAATCCAGTCTCTATGTTTATGCCTAAACCGAGACTGAGGCTGCACATCCTAATTGGGTTCCCCGGGCCCTTTTAGGTTTAAAAAACATAACCATAACCTTCAGGAACGCTTCCTGAAGAGGTAAATTCACGAAACGTACATCGAGGCGGTACCTGGTCCCGTCACCTACACCACATCCGGCCTGGATGGTTGCCGGAAACGAAGAGGTAGAACGCACGCCATCCACGGAGGTGGTAGGATCGTAGCGGCTCCCCGCAATATTATCTTCCGATAAGCCAGCAGCCCCAGTGCCGGGTCAGGCACTTTTAAATGTGAGTAGCCATTTTTGTCTTTTTATATGCTTTATTTTTAAATAAATGGTTTTACACTATGGATATCCTCCATTATTTTCTTTCATTATCCGGCCGATACTTATGAGGAGGAAGGTGTACATCTCCAGTTTCCGCACATGTGAGCAGGCACAATCCTGCATAAGCCTATATTGACCTACTTTTTGGCTAAAGTGGTCACATATCTCTGGTAAGCAGAATATATATACAGCCACATTGGGTGTGTTTTCACAGAGTTGGTGAAGGATCACTTTATCTATCACATTCAAGATTTGATTGCAGCAGCATCGAATGGTCACTTTTGATGTATGGACTATTTTAATTATTTTGAACCACAAAATATTTCGGGATTTATCACGGCAGCAAGCAGACGTGTCTTTGCTGTTTTATGGACTCTGAATGTCACGTTTGGATCATTATAATTGGGACTTATTATTCTTTTACTGTTTGCCATTTATTTTTTGACATTGTATGTTTAATTTTTTGTGCATCACTGTGTTGAAAGGATATAGGCACATAGCGCCCCCTATCTTCACATACTTAAGTCTTATTGCATTATTTTACTACAGACATTACTCAGTTGGTTTTTGCGCCATCTTATCCTTTTCTGGGGAGGGTCTTCTGTGGTTATCTTTAAAAAACACTTATAGGGGCGTGGCCTAGTGCATGGAGCAGCTCCCGGTCCTGACGGCTTTTACGGGGTCTGATCACCTCCATCACCACCTGCACAGCCACCACACCGCCCAGATGGGTAAAGGGAGGCCCAAGGAACAACCCAAGCCCGCCGGTGACCGCACACAGAGTAATTTGGGACGATTTGTGACCCGAGTTTCTGCGGCCTTCATGAGCCAGGAGAAATCCAAGATGGCGACTGCGCCTCCGTCCCCAGCCCGTTTTGAGCCAGCAGACACAATGCAGGTACACTCTAGGGGCCGTTCAGCCTCCATTACAGACTTTGAGATTCCCTCATGCAGCCCCCACAGCCCACACCACCTCTCACAGGCATCCCTGTGCTCTGGGGAGGGATGGGACATGGACACGCAGATGCGATCCATGCATGCTTACCTGCGATCCCTGCGCACTAAAAATGATTTTGAACACTATGTGTCTCGCATTGAGATGTCCTATAGAAAGGAGATCAATAACCTTAAGAAAGATCTGGGGACCCGCATGGAGGATGTTGACAACACCGCTGATGGCATCTGCAATAAATTGCAATCACATGAAGAGACTCTTAACTCCCATACTGTCATGCTGCAGCAGCTTATGTATCACCAAGACGACATCGAGAACCGTAATAGACGGAACAACATCAGGATCCGTGGCATCCCTGAAAAGGTGGAACACAAAGACCTAGCTGGGGCAGTCACAGCCATCTTTAACCAACTTCTCCAGTAGACTAAGGATGCCCCCATTGAACTAGACAGAGTACACAGGACCTCAGGCCTGAGTAATCCTGACTCCTCCTTCACCCGTGAAACGCTTTGCAGGGTACACTTTTACAGGGTTAAATAGGAGATCATGAGAGCCGCCAGCACACAGGATTCCATTCGGCTGAATGATACTCCTGTCATGATGATCCCGGACCTCTCGCGCCAAACACTGGCCATGAGACGTGCTCTTAAACCACTCACGTTCCTACTCCAAGAGAGGCAGATCAAATATCAATGGAGGTTCCCTTTCCAACTCCGGGTCCTTCATGAAGGCAAGACAGCCCTCTTCCGCACCCACAGATTTACCACAGTTCCTGAGCACGCTAGAGTTACCTCAAGTCTCCTTGCCTGATTAGCCCCTACCGCCCACCACCCCGGGTCCTCCATTCCGCCCGCAATGGGAAAAGTCCAGAAAAAACAAGCGCCCCAGAGGCCCAACCCAGAAACCACCATATGACTGACTCTTCCATGGCTCCTACTAATTGCACACCTTTACCCTGAGGTCGGGTTTGTTACCCTTGTTTTGACACAGAACTTGCACCCCCCACCCGAAACTTGATGGGACGGACGTTCAATATCACCTGAGAGATCCCCACACTGGCAGTGTTTGAAACAGGAAATTTATTTTTTATTTTTTCCTACTGTAATGACCTTCTCCCCTTTTTTATTTTATTTTTATTTACACAGGTATCCAGACTCAATGGGGACTTATTTCACAGGCAGTGATTAGTTGGTTTTATTTTACCGTTGCTGGTTGTACCCCCCTCTGTCTGTCCCTATCCAGGTTCTCCGTTACGTAGAGTCCCCCAGGTTCCCCTTTATGTTACCTAGAACTATATGGGGGTGCTCACCTTCTGTAGTGCGTCTGTGCCTCAAAGCTATTATTCAGTTTTATAAGTCTTATATTGATGGTTATTTTTAGTTTCGCAATAGTTAATGTACCCCCATGAATCCCGGGACCGGGAGGCACTCTGTGTGCTTACCGCGCTTACCCCCTTTAGGACTGATAGTGCCCAAGTGAGCACTGTACTTTTCTTAGCCTGCTTTACACTTTAGAAATGTTAAGCTATTCATTTAATGATTCAATGCTGCCACCTAGTGGCCTGTTATTTATTTTCCTTTTCCTGTTTCCTGTGATGGTTTCTGTCTCCTACAACACTAAAGCCCTGTACACACGATCAGATAACCTATGGATTTTCGTCCGATGGATTTGACCATCGGAAATCCGATGAAACTGTTTTTCATCAGTCTTGGCCACACACCATCAGACAAAAAACCGACCGTTCCAAACGTGGTGACGTAAAACACTCCGATGAGCCGAGAAAAATGAAATTTAATGCTTCTGAGCATGCGTCGACTTGATTCTGAGCATGCGTGGGTTTTTTAACCGATGGACTTGCCCATAGTAGATTGCAAATTACCATCGGTTCTTGATCCATCGGAAAATTTTAAAACAAGTTCTATTTTTTCCATCCGATGGAAAAAAGACCGATGGGTACCATACACGATCGGTTTGTCTGATGAAAACCATCCATCGGACAGTTTTCATCAGTTAAACCGATCGTGTGTACGGGGCTTAACTCTTCACTCTCCCTTTTTCTGGAGCTGATTCTCATCCACTCTTCTCTCTATCATTTCTTCTTTTCTCCTCTCTGTTCTCTTCCCACCCCCTACACCCCGTTTCTCTCTCCCTATTTTTTCTTGGACTGGGCAGACCTTGGTATTAATGCTGATTCGATCTTATGTCCTTTTCCCTCCATGCTATCATGATGCCGCTTGATCACATATCCTTATCTTCCTTTAACTGCAGGGGCTTCAATACTCCTGAGAAAAGCAGCCAGATACTGTACCATTTCCACAATGCCAGGACTACAATTCTGCTACTGCAGGAGACCCATTTTAGGGGCTCGGCTATTCCGACCCTTAATAATCCTTAAGCAGAAAAGGAGAGAGTTTGGTCAGGGGGACTTTAAAGGAGGCCAATCACTATGTAGAGTAGGCATGTGGGATGTAAAACATAGTATTGCTTATATGGGTTCTAACTAAAAAGGGGGAAGTTTGTTGGGGACTTTGAATTAGAGATGTCTTAGCAAAAAGCATTTTAATATACCTTGTAAGATCATATACAGCATATTGTATTACATAAAAATGCATGCACAAATCGCATAAACGCAGAGCATGCTAAAAACCACATAAACATATTGACGCTATGGTGCTTGGCATATCATGGAGTAAAGACAAGTCCTGCACAACATGGACCATTGAAGGGGCTGGATGGTATTGTAAAATCTTGAAGTAAAACAATGTAAAAGACATAAAATCATCTGTATGGACATCATGCATCTATGTAAGCCCGACGTGTTTCATTGGGGCATACCAACTCTTCAGGGGCGAATGCAATGGTGATCTATAAAGAGACATAACCATATGGTATAATATTGTAACTGAATAGTAGAAATAAATAGTGGGTGTAAGGGACAAGATGGACATCCCTATAGATACTCACGTCAATTGCATAGATGTGAACAGAGGATCAGAGCTGTTTAAAGATGTCTGGCATGGGAGCTGAGGTAGGGACACGTGGACAAGCAGGGAGCACTGTGGATTCCCCAAGGCCAATGTGCAAATGTAGATGACAGTGAGCCAACACTTCTGTGGATTGAGATCAGTAGTATATATTGAATGTATCATATTGTTGAGAAGTGTGAAAAGCCCATACACCAGATCAGATGAAGGGAAGGACTGAGCAACCACCAAGTATGAAAGGGGATTAAAGAAAATAAAGATATATCCTGGGTGAAATAGTAAAGAAACCAAAGGGGAAAAGTGAACAAAATGCTACAAGTATAAGTGAAACCTGTGGTGATTTACCTTGTTGGTTCAAATGAAATAGGGAACCAAAATCACAAGTGAATGCTTGCATATAAAGGTGTTGCCAGAGAGACAAATAGACACCAAGTGAGGCCTATTTAAATGCTCCCAGCTGATACAGCGTGTCCCGCCCAGCGTCACATGGAAGGGGAGGCATCCGGGTCCAGAGCGAAAAAATCCGCCCCTACAGGCTCAGGTACCTCACCAATGTCAGCCTAGATGGAAAGAAAAACCTGCTCATGTGGTGCGACATCGAGTGTCGCACACACCGAGCAGTAACGTGGCGCCGATGCGGTGAGGAGCACCCGCCCAAGACCACCACCTCCATCCACCACAACTGGGGAGGAAGGGAACAGGTGGGAGAGGGAGGGGCGCCAAAATCGCATTGCAGCTCCCAGGGGACAGACGAGCAAACAGCCCAAAAATCCATGCACACACTAGTCAAACCCTACCATGTGGAACAGAGGGCTGCGAACAGGTGAAGGTAGATAGGAATAAAAAATATATATCTATATACATGGGTATGTCATGAGAATCAACAGAATATAATGTATAATAAAGCCATGATTAGTTCCATCATGGATTGCATAAAATGCCTTGCAGACTGCTAAATGGTAAAATACACCTTTCCATCCCTATATGGATATATTAAGAACAGTTTGGGACTTGACATGAAACGCATGCGATTCCACCCCTATATGGGAACAAAAGAAATGAAAAACGGGGAATTACTGGCAGGAAGGGAGTAGTGCCATCCCCGCCCAACGCAAGTGCGCCCCTGGGGCATATGAAAATATACCCCTGGTTCCCCTTTATGTGCCAAGTGGCAACAATTGGTATATGGTGCACCAGACCACTAGGTGACCAGGGGTGTCTTCCACCCAAAATTTAAGCGAGAAAGAATGATGTGGTCCAAGGCATCATGAGTAATTGGCCTCCATCCCAAATTTGAACAGAAAAGGAGAAAGTTTGGTCAGGGGTAGGGATGAGCTCGGTGTTCGACTCGAACATACGTTCGACTCGAACATCGGCTGTTCGATCGTTCGACGAAGATCGAACGATTTGGGCCGTTCGCGCCAAATTCGAGTGACGCGAACGGCCCACAATACACTGCGCCATCGCAGTGCAATCCCGGCGCTGTGATTGGCCAAGCATGCACTGTGACCCCGCATGCTTGGCCAATCACAGCGCCGGCAGCTAGGAGAGCCATAATTGGCCACAGGCAGGTTGCCTGTGGCCAATTATAGCTCGGGGGGTTTAGCACACGCCCCACACTATAAAAGGCCGCCAGTGCGGCGGCCTTGTGTAGAGTGTTCCGGCGCAGGGAAAGAGAAGGATAGGCAGGGACATTGTCATTGTGCTATTCTTTGCTAAACCTTGTGTGTAGGGAGAGAGGATAGGCAGGGAGAGTGTCAGCGATATTCTTTGCTAAACCTTGTGTGCAGGGAGAGAGAAGGATAGGCAGGGAGAGTGTCAGTGTCATATTCTTTGCTAAACCTTGTGTGCAGGGAGTCTGAAGGATAGGCAGGGGACAGTGTCATTGTCATTGTTGCCAAGCCTCCTGCACAGTATACACCTGAAGCTAGCCCTTATTGCTGTGTTTTCCTGGTGTGTTACACTAACAGGCATTTGCAGCACTTACAGCGGGCGTAGTGTGCTTCCTGCTAAATATACACCTGAAGCTAGCCCTTATTGCTGTGTTTTCCTGGTGTGTTACACTAAGAGGCATTTGCAGCACTTACAGCATGCGTAGTGTGCTTCCTGCTAAATATACACCTGAAGCTAGCCCGTATTGCTGTGTTTTCCTGGTGTGTTACACTAACAGGCATTTGCAGCACTTACAGCGGGCGTAGTGTGCCTCCTGCACATTATACGGGTGAATATGAAAAAGTGTAGCGCTTATTTTTGTGAAAGAGTCAGTTAACAAAACATAACAAATGTTGCAAACATGCATATATATTAATTTCAGTGACACCAAGTGACTGAGTGTGATCCGTGAAAAAAAATATATTATATGTAAATAAATCAGAACAAAACAGTCCTCTATTGTGACCACACACAAATAACAGTCCAAAAGTGTAGAAAAAACTGCAAGGTTGAAAAAAAGAGTCCCACATGGATATGACCCTCTCTGTGAAAGGATAGAGACACCACCACCGATTATAAGGAGGAGGCTTACCAGATGGTATTGACTTGGTAAGGTGTATACCACCCAAGTCAAAACAGGCTTAAATAATCAGTCAGCAAGGTGTATCCAGCTGGTCCTGAATCCGCATATCAGTCGGCACCGCAAATTCCCGTAAACACCAGGAAGTGTGAATACATATAGTCTTGTTGGAGCCAGAGATACGGTAACCACATAACATGCGTAATGGGGAAAAAAACTCACATAGTGTGATACCGTACAAGGAAGTATTTATTTAAAAAAAGATTAAAAAATGTACACTCACATTTGGAAGAACATCATAGGCATATCACAAAATGCAAGAGCGATGTGTGTAAATGGGTCCACCCGACGCGTTTCAACTAAAAAGTCATCATCTGGGGTGTGGACCCCCACAACAACACCGCTATTTATAGATGGAATGACCCCAGCTGGAGTGACCCCGGAAATTACATCACTTCCTGTTGGTGAACAGGAAGTGGCGGCTGCTATTTAAAATATCCCATTTGATCTCAAAAAATCTTCCCATAATATAGGATAATACTGCCAATGAATATTTATTAGATTGTGTTAGATCAATAGATAAATAAGCAGTATAGACATGGCCAGAACTTCTATATCAGCCATATAGAACAGGAAGCGCCATCCAAGCCTCTCTATGAAGACGAGGCTGGATGACATCACTTCCGCTCTGCACAGGAACATTGGAAAAGATCCCCAAGCCTCACTATGTCTGATATGGCACTGTTTTTTATGAGCCCTAACAAACACTTCCAGTGGTGGTGCTATGGGCAAAGCGCCTGATGTGTTATCGGGAGGTTGTGAGTTCGAATCCCCGCTTTGGCATGCCAAATTTGAAGTCAAATCAAACTGGGGTCATCCCTAAAAATCTAGAATGCTAATATTGGTTAATGTTCCAAAACCGACAAATTCAACTGTCAAACACAAACTAGCCATTTGAATGGTGACTAGATAGTTGACAAGTTGAAATCAGTATTAAAATTATTAAAACATTTTATTAAAAAAAGGATAACATTTTAAATTACTACAAAAATTTATGAAAAATCGTCCTTGGAGTCAAGATCTATTAATAAAAGCATTAATATCCCACTCCACATTTAACCCCTGTGGGTGGTGAGTCTGTAACTCGTAAATCCAGAAAGTTTCGAGTCTGGAAACTCCTCTAGTGTTGGCCCCACCCCTCCATGGAGCAACATAACGGTCAATAATCAAGAATTGGGTCCCTGTTGGGTCACGGGCATGGTTTTGCCGATAATGCCGAGGGACCGTGTGTTTGACACTCCCAAACTTGATTAAGTTGATATGCTCGGTTACCCTGGTCGTGAATGACCTAATGGTCCGCCCAACATATTGTTTACCACATGGACATGTCAGTAAATACACGACATTAATAGTTGCGCATGTACAAAATGGTTTGATTGGATAGACCCGGTTAGTCGCTGTGGACCTAAATTCTTTACTGGCCTTTCTCCCACAGGTGTTATACTGGCATACAAGGCATTTCTTACAGGGGTAGTAGCCTGTCCAGTTATGAAAAAATGTTGGCCTAATCGGAGGATTAATGATGGTTGGTGCAATTTTACTTTTAAGTGAGGGCACTCCTCGGTATATCACTTTGGGTCTTTCTGGTAAAAGTGTACCAAGGATTCGATCATTCCTCAAGATACCCCAATGTTGTTCAAAAATAGCCTTGATTTGCTTGTGTTGGGTAGAAAAGGCTGTAAGAAAAGACCATCTAAAATTGTCTTCCCTTTCTCTTTGAGGTCTATCTGCTAACAATAGAGATCGGTCGATATTCAGAACCTTAGTCATCTCATTCTCGACATCTCGATTGTCATATCCCTTTTCAATAAACCGGTCTCTTAGAATGTCAGCTTGTATCCTGAAAGTTTCTGTGTCAGTACAATTCCTGCGGAGTCGCAGGAATTGACTTTTGGGAACGGATTTTAGCCAGGACTTATGATGGCAACTGTCTGTGGGTATATATCCGTTCCTATCCGTAGGTTTGAAATACGTACTGTACTTGAATTGATACTCAAACCTTTCTATTTCAAGATCCAAAAAATGGATTTTAGACTGGCTAAATTTGTATGTAAGTGAAATCCCTCTGTCATTCTCATTGAGCTCTGAGAAGAAATCTTCAAGAGATTCAGGGGTGCCAGCCCAAAGGAGGAGGATGTCGTCTATGTACCTGGCCCACATAATTAACTGCGGGTGTTCCAGGGCATAGACGGCATCCTCCTCCCACTTGGCCATGAAAAGGTTTGCTAAACTGGGAGCAAACTTTGCTCCCATCGCAACTCCCTTATGCTGCAAATAAAAGCGACCATCGAACCAAAAATAATTATGTTGGGTGGCAAACTCCAACAAATCAACTATAAAATCCACCTGAGGTTTAGCGAGAGTGACATCCCTATTTAGAAAATCCTTAGCAGCCTCCATTCCTCTCTGATGAGGAATGCAGGTGTATAAGGATGCCACATCCGCTGTGGCCATAATCAAATCGCCTTCAAAGGTGATAGCAGACAGGCGTTTAATCACATCCTTCGTGTCTTTAAGGTAGGATGGAGTTTTGCGTACAGATGGTTGCAAAAAGAAATCAATGTACCTACCAATTCTAGAGGTGACGGAATCTATCCCGCTAATGATGGGACGTCCAGGGGGATGAAGGGAATCTTTATGAACCTTAGGTAAATAATAAATAACAGGAATGCGGGGGGCTAAAGGAACAAGGAACGATTTTTCTTTACTATTTAAAATTGAGGACTCATAACCCTGAGCGATAAGACTGGTGATGTGGCATCCTTATACACCTGCATTCCTCATCAGAGAGGAATGGAGGCTGCTAAGGATTTTCTAAATAGGGATGTCACTCTCGCTAAACCTCAGGTGGATTTTATAGTTGATTTGTTGGAGTTTGCCACCCAACATAATTATTTTTGGTTCGATGGTCGCTTTTATTTGCAGCATAAGGGAGTTGCGATGGGAGCAAAGTTTGCTCCCAGTTTAGCAAACCTTTTCATGGCCAAGTGGGAGGAGGATGCCGTCTATGCCCTGGAACACCCGCAGTTAATTATGTGGGCCAGGTACATAGACGACATCCTCCTCCTTTGGGCTGGCACCCCTGAATCTCTTGAAGATTTCTTCTCAGAGCTCAATGAGAATGACAGAGGGATTTCACTTACATACGAATTTAGCCAGTCTAAAATCCATTTTTTGGATCTTGAAATAGAAAGGTTTGAGTATCAATTCAAGTACAGTACGTATTTCAAACCTACGGATAGGAACGGATATATACCCACAGACAGTTGCCATCATAAGTCCTGGCTAAAATCCGTTCCCAAAAGTCAATTCCTGCGACTCCGCAGGAATTGTACTGACACAGAAACTTTCAGGATACAAGCTGACATTCTAAGAGACCGGTTTATTGAAAAGGGATATGACAATCGAGATGTCGAGAATGAGATGACTAAGGTTCTGAATATCGACCGATCTCTATTGTTAGCAGATAGACCTCAAAGAGAAAGGGAAGACAATTTTAGATGGTCTTTTCTTACAGCCTTTTCTACCCAACACAAGCAAATCAAGGCTATTTTTGAACAACATTGGGGTATCTTGAGGAATGATCGAATCCTTGGTACACTTTTACCAGAAAGACCTAAAGTGATATACCGAGGAGTGCCCTCACTTAAAAGTAAAATTGCACCAACCATCATTAATCCTCCGATTAGGCCAACATTTTTTCATAACTGGACAGGCTACTACCCCTGTAAGAAATGCCTTGTATGCCAGTATAACACCTGTGGGAGAAAGGCCAGTAAAGAATTTAGGTCCACAGCGACTAACCGGGTCTATCCAATCAAACCATTTTGTACATGCGCAACTATTAATGTCGTGTATTTACTGACATGTCCATGTGGTAAACAATATGTTGGGCGGACCATTAGGTCATTCACGACCAGGGTAACCGAGCATATCAACTTAATCAAGTTTGGGAGTGTCAAACACACGGTCCCTCGGCATTATCGGCAAAACCATGCCCGTGACCCAACAGGGACCCAATTCTTGATTATTGACCGTTATGTTGCTCCATGGAGGGGTGGGGCCAACACTAGAGGAGTTTCCAGACTCGAAACTTTCTGGATTTACGAGTTACAGACTCACCACCCACAGGGGTTAAATGTGGAGTGGGATATTAACGCTTTTATTAATAGATCTTGACTCCAAGGACGATTTTTCATAAATTTTTGTAGTAATTTAAAATTTTATCCTTTTTTTAATAAAATGTTTTAATAATTTTAATACTCATTTCAACTTGTCAACTATCTAGTCACCATTCAAATGGCTAGTTTGTGTTTGACAGTTGAATTTGTCGGTTTTGGAACATTAACCAATATTAGCATTCTAGATTTTTAGGGATGACCCCAGTTTGATTTGACTTCAAATTTGGCATGCCAAAGCGGGGATTCGAACTCACAACCTCCCGATAACACATCAGGCGCTTTGCCCATAGCACCACCACTGGAAGTGTTTGTTAGGGCTCATAAAAAACAGTGCCATATCAGACATAGTGAGGCTTGGGGATCTTTTCCAATGTTCCTGTGCAGAGCGGAAGTGATGTCATCCAGCCTCGTCTTCATAGAGAGGCTTGGATGGCGCTTCCTGTTCTATATGGCTGATATAGAAGTTCTGGCCATGTCTATACTGCTTATTTATCTATTGATCTAACACAATCTAATAAATATTCATTGGCAGTATTATCCTATATTATGGGAAGATTTTTTGAGATCAAATGGGATATTTTAAATAGCAGCCGCCACTTCCTGTTCACCAACAGGAAGTGATGTAATTTCCGGGGTCACTCCAGCTGGGGTCATTCCATCTATAAATAGCGGTGTTGTTGTGGGGGTCCACACCCCAGATGATGACTTTTTAGTTGAAACGCGTCGGGTGGACCCATTTACACACATCGCTCTTGCATTTTGTGATATGCCTATGATGTTCTTCCAAATGTGAGTGTACATTTTTTAATCTTTTTTTAAATAAATACTTCCTTGTACGGTATCACACTATGTGAGTTTTTTTCCCCATTACGCATGTTATGTGGTTACCGTATCTCTGGCTCCAACAAGACTATATGTATTCACACTTCCTGGTGTTTACGGGAATTTGCGGTGCCGACTGATATGCGGATTCAGGACCAGCTGGATACACCTTGCTGACTGATTATTTAAGCCTGTTTTGACTTGGGTGGTATACACCTTACCAAGTCAATACCATCTGGTAAGCCTCCTCCTTATAATCGGTGGTGGTGTCTCTATCCTTTCACAGAGAGGGTCATATCCATGTGGGACTCTTTTTTTCAACCTTGCAGTTTTTTCTACACTTTTGGACTGTTATTTGTGTGTGGTCACAATAGAGGACTGTTTTGTTCTGATTTATTTACATATAATATATTTTTTTTCACGGATCACACTCAGTCACTTGGTGTCACTGAAATTAATATATATGCATGTTTGCAACATTTGTTATGTTTTGTTAACTGACTCTTTCACAAAAATAAGCGCTACACTTTTTCATATTCACCAGTTTTTGCTTTGTCTCAGCTGTGTTGGCAGCTAATTTTTGTGTTCACTCATTGCACAGCGCAGTATATCCCATATCTAATTTTCTGCACATTATACACCCGAAGCTAGCCCGTATTGCTGTGTTTTCCTGGTGTGTTACACAGGCACTTGCAGCACTTACAGCGGGCGTAGTGTGCTTCTTGCAAAATAAACACCTGAAGCTAGCCCTTATTGCTGGTTTTCCCATCTCCCTGCAGGCCATTAGAATGTCTGGAAGGCAAAAAGGAGAGGCAGACAGTCAGGAGCCAATAAAAGAGGGCAAGCAGGCTCTGTGTCTAGAGACAACAGTGCTGGTCGTGGACGCGGTGCATCGTCATCAGCACATGGCCATGGGACACGTTTGTCCTTATTTTCGGCAGCTGGACGTGTTGAGCCGCATCATGCCGAAGACTTGGTAGAGTGGATGACCGATCCCTCCTCATCCTCCTCATCCTCTCTCACCCAGGCTCAGGGTACTGGCAAAGCAGCTGCCAAAGCGTCCTCTTCCCTGGTATCAATGTCATCATCAGTCACTCCTTCCCTAGACCCACCATGTCCCCCTGAGGAGTCCCCCGAACTGTTTGAGCACAGTGTTGGGTACATGCTCCAGGAGGATGCCCAGCGTTTCGAAGGGTCTGATGATGATACCCAGCTAGAGGAAGGCAGTAGCGTGAGAGCAGAGAGAGGGGATGCTCAAGAAGGACACCAATCTGGCAGTCATGTTCCAGCAGCTGCAGCATACTGCCAGATTGGCTCCAGTGATGAGGAGGGAGGGGATGATGAGGTCACTGACTCCACGTGGGTACCTAATAGGAGAGAGGAGGAGGAGGAGGATGAGGAGGAGGCACATATCCAACGAGGCAGGATGCCCTCCGGGGGCCAGCGTAAGGGCAGCACACCGACTGAATCACACCGCAGAGCTCCGCCTGTGCAGGGCGCTGCCTCTGCCCGTTATTCAAAAAGTTCTTTGGTGTGGGCCTTTTTTGAGTCGAGTGCATCAGATCGCATAGCTGCTGTTTGCAACATATGTCTCAAGCGTATATCGCGTGGCCAAAACATCAGCCGCTTGGGCACCACATGCTTGACCAGACATATGTTGACCTGCCATGCAGGTCGTTGGCAAGCCTACCTTAAAGACCCACACCAAAGAACAAAGCGGACCTCTCCTTGCACCGCATCAGCTGGGATCTCCAACCCCACTATACCTTCAGTCCTCTCTGAAACCTGCACTGAGAGGAATGAAGGTGTAGAATTAGGTGTCACAGCCAAGTACTTGCGGGCACTCTGCTAGCAGTACACCGACGTCCGATTGTAGCAGGCAAATTTCCCTGCCCCAGCTGCTGGACCGTCGAAAGAAGTTCACTCCCAGCCATCCACATGCCCAGCGGTTGAATGCTAGCTAGGCTAAATTGCTAGCGCTTCAACTGCTGCCTTTTCAGTTGGTAGACTCGGCCCCCTTCCGTGAGTTTGTGCAATGTGCGGTTCCTCAGTGGCAGGTTCCCAAACGCCACTTTTTCTCACGGAAGGCGATTCCGGCTCTCTACCGGCATGTGGAAGGCAATGTCTTGGCCTCGCTGGACAGGGCGGTCAGCGGTAAGGTGCATATTACCGCTGACTCATGGTCCAGCAGGCATGGACAGGGACGTTACCTTTCTTTCACGGCCCATTGGGTCACTCTTTTGGCAGCTGGGAAGGATGCAGGACAAGGTGCAGTAGTGTTGGAGGTTGTTCCACCGCCACGCCTCCAAAATGCTACTACTGGTTGTGACACACCTCTCTCCTCCACCCCCTCCTCTTCTTCTTCCTCCATGGCCTCTTCCTGTGCTTTGTCCTCGGAACCAGCGGTGCTCCGTAGGCGTTCAAGGGGCTACGCAAGTACGCAGGCAAAAAGATGCCATGCCGTGCTTGCGCTGGTGTGTTTGGGGGACAGGAGCCACACTGGGGCAGAGGTTCTGTCTGCTCTGCAGGGGCAGGCCGAGAGCTGGTTGACGCCACGCCAGCTTAAGCCAGGAATGGTGGTTTGCGACAATGGCACCAACCTCCTCTCCGCTCTCCGACAGGGACAACTGACCCATGTGCCCTGTGTGGCTCACGTCCTTAACCTGGTGGTGCAGCGGTTCTTGGGCAGGTACCCGGGCTTACAGGATGTCCTGAGGCAGGCCAGGAAAGTCTGTGTGCATTTCCGCAGATCTTATAATGCCAGTGCTCGCCTGGCTGAGCTGCAAAAGGAGTTGAACCTGCCCAAGAACCGCCTTATATGTGACATGCCCACCAGGTGGAACTCAACGTTGGCCATGCTGCAGCGGCTGCACACGCAGCAGAGGGCCATCAATGAGTACCTGTGCGACTACGGCACCAGGACACTGTCAGGGGAGCTCAGTTTTTTTTTCACCACGCCAGTGGGGCATGATCAGGGATGCATGCACTGTCCTGGCACCATTTGAGGAGGCCACGAGGATGGTGAGCAGTGACAGTGCATGCATTAGTGACACTGTACCTCTTGTCCACCTGTTGGAGCACACGCTGCGTGGAATAATGGACAAGGCACTTGAGGCACAACAGAGGCAGGAAGAGGAGGACTTCCTTGCCTCTCAAGGCCCCCTTTACCCAGACAGTGTTCTTTCTGTCCCACCCATCGCACAGGAAGAGGACGAGGAGGAGGAGGAGGAGGATTGTGTCAGCATGGAGGTGGAGCCTGGCACTCAGCAGCATCAACAGCAGCAGTCTTTTAGGGATGATTTACAGTCCCAAGAAACCCGTGGACTTGTACGTGGCTGGGAGGAGGTGGCTGCGGATCGTGTCGTCCTTAGTGACCCAGAGGACTCCGGACCTAATGCCTCAGCTAACCTACGCTGCATGGCCTCCCTGATCCTGCAAAGTCTGCGGAAGGATCCTCGTATTCTTCGGATCAAGGAGAGGGACCATTACTGGCTGGCCACTCTCCTTGATCCACGGTACAAGGCTAAGGTTGCGGACCTTATCTTACCGTCGCAGAGGGAGCAGAGGATAAGACAACTCCGGGAGGCCTTGCAGAAAGGTCTGTGCAACGCGTTCCCAGAGACTGGGAGGTTACAAACTCCTGGTCTGGGACAACGAGTTGCTGAGGCTTCGGTCAGTCAAAGAAGGAGCGGTGGGGAAGTTGGCCGTCTGACCGATGCGTTCAGACAATTCTTTAGTCCGCAGCCCCAAGGTATGATCGGTTCCAGCAACCATCGCCAGCGTCTGATATACATGGTGCAGGAATACCTAGGGGCAAGGTCAGATTTGGACACCTTTCCCACCGAAAGTCCTCTGGCTTACTGGGTCTTAAGCATGGATCACTGGCCAGAGCTTGCACAGTATGCAATTGAGCTACTGGCCTGTCCTGCATCCAGCGTTCTTTTGGAACGCACATTCAGTGCTGCTGGAGGATTTGTCACGGATCACAGGGTGCGCCTGTCCACCGATTCGGTTGATCGACTGACCTTCATAAAGATGAACCAGTCTTGGATCACCACCAGCTACCAAGCACCTGAAGCTGATATAACAGAATAATTTATTTTCAAATGTCACATCCCTTCAAGACTGATGCTGATGCTGACTGAGTGACTGTCCTGTTATGTTGACTGACTATCCTCCTCCTCCTCAATGATCCGATTCATGATGATATCTTGGAAAAACATTTTTGTTTCTGGGTGCCGCCACCAGTGGCTAAGGCCCAATTTTTCAGCCCCTGTTTAACAGGGGCATGTAATTACAATTTTTGATGCAATGCTTTGCAGCAGGGCTCATTCCTGCACTCCAACTAGAGTATCTGGGAGAGGTTGCAGTGTCGTGGCACCAGCACCAGTGCCTAAGGCCCAATTTTTCTGCCCCTGTTTAACAGGGGCGTGTAATTACAATTTTTGATGCAATACTTTGCAACAGGGCTCATTACTGTGCTCCAAGTACAGTATCTGTGAGGGGTTGCAGTGTTGTGGCACCAGTGGCTAAGGCCCAATTTTTCAGCCCCTGTTCTACAGGGGCATGTAATTAAAATTCTTGATCGAATAATTCACAGCAGGGCCCATTCATGCGCCCACCAAGAGTAAATGTGAGGGCTTACAGTGTTGTGACAACACCACCACCACCACCAAAGGCCCAATTTTTCAGCCCCTGTTCAACAGGGGCATGCAATTACAATTTTTGATCTAATAATTCACAGCAGGGCCCATTCATGCGCCCACCAAGAGTAAATGTGAGGGCTTACAGTGTTGTGACAACACCAACACCACCACCAAAGGCCCAATTTTTCAGCCCGTGTTCAACAGGGGCATGCAATTACAATTCTTGATCTAATAATTCACAGCAGGGCCCATTCATGCACCCACCAAGAGTAACTGTGAGGGCTTACAGTGTTGTGGCACCAGCACCACCATCAAAGGCCCAATTTTTCCTACCACTGTTCAACAATGGCATGTAATTACAATTCCTGATATAATAGTTGACAGCAGGGCGTTCCAGCGCCCACCAAAAGTAACTGTGAGTGCTTACAGTGTTGTGCCATCACCAACACCTAAGGGGTCAATTTCTGCAGAGTATATACGGTAGGCCCATACTTTCAAACATCCAACTTACAAACGACTCCTACTTGCAAACGGAAGGAGACAACAGGAAGTGAGAGGAAATCTACCCCTAGGAAGAGTTAATATGGGAAAAAGGTGTCTCCTCTCTACTGATGCTTTATCACCAATCCTTGTTTCAATAAAAAACCCACTTATCAAAAACAGTTGTCATTGGGACGGAAAGTGAGGTGAAATGTTCTGAACAGGGGCACAGACAGCAAAACAAATGTTACAGGGGTGATAACCCTTCCCTATGTTTTCCAAAAAGCTTAAAAATAGATTTTTGGGCTGGAGATACACTTAACCACTTAACGACCGCCCACTGTAAATATACGTCGGCAGAATGGCACCGACAGGCAGAATCACGTATATCTACGTGACTGCCTTTGTATAGTTGGGGGGTCCGATCGGACCCCCTTCTTTACAGTGAGCGGTGGTTAACTGATCGGGAGCGATCAGGCATGAGGGGACGGCCGTTCGATTCCGGCCACCCCCTCTCGATCGCTCCCGGCGAATGAGAGAGCTTCCCCTGCCTGTGTAATGTTTACACAGGCAGGAGGAAGTGATGTCATCTCTCCTGCGGCGCTCACATATACCGAGCGCCGTACAGGAGAAGATGCCAGGTTAGTGCACAAAACACTACACTGACACCAGGACACATAGGTACATAAATCGCCCCCCAGACACCCCCAGATCACCCCCCAGAACACCCCCCAGCCCCCAGCCACAGTGTCACTGATTGCAGTGACCATTTATTTACTGATCACTGCAATCAGTGACATTTGTGACTGTAAAAGTGTCACCAAAGTTTAGTCTTAGGTCCAGTGTAGCCCCCTAACCCCCCCTAATAAAGGTTTAACCCCCTGATCACCCCCCAGATAACCCTTTTACCCCCTATCACCACTGTCGCCAAGCGATCATTTTTCTGATCGCCGTATTAGCGTTGGTGATGCTGATCGGTAGCCAATAATTTTTTTTTAGGTTCGCCGCAGGTTTTTATAGCGTCGGGTACCCCCATAAATTATCTAATAAAGGTTTAACCCCCTTGATCGCCCCCCCAGGTAACCCTTTCACCCCTAGCACCGCTGTCACTAAGCAATCGTTTTTCTGATCGCTGTTTTATTGTCGGTGATGCCGATCGGTAGGCAGTTGTTTTTAGGTTCGCCGCAGGTTTTTATAGCGTCAGGTACCCCCATATATTACCTAATAAAGGTTTAACCGCCTTGATCGCCCCCAGGTAACCCTTTCACCCCCTATCACCACTGTCGCTAAGCTATCATTTTTCTGATCGCTGTCTTATTGTCGGTGATGCAGATCGGTAGCCAGTATTTTTTTTTAGGTTCGCCGCATGTTTTTATAGCGTCAGGTACCCCCATAAATTATCTAATAAAGGTTTAACCCCCTTGATCGCCCCCCAGGTAACCCTTTCACCCCCTATCACCACTGTCTCTAAGCGATCATTTTTCTGATCGCTGTCTTAGCGTCGGTGATGCAGCTCGGTAGCCAGTAATTGTTTTTAGGCTCGCCGCAGGTTTTTATAGCGTCAGGTACCCCCATAAATTATCTGATAAAGGTTTTAACCCCCTTATTGCCCCTAGTTAACCCTTTCACCAGTGATCACCATATAAGTGTTACGGGTGACGCTGGTTAGTTAGTTTAATTTTTATAGTGTCAGGGCACCCGCCGTATATATAACCCAATAAAGGTTTAACCCCCTGATCGCCCGGCGGGTGATATCAATTAGGTTTTAGCGTCAGAGAGGGTCTGCGTCACACCCCAGGCAGCGTCAGGTTAGTGCCAGTAACGCTAACACCCAAGCGTGAAGCATACACCCCCCTTAGTGGTATAGTATCTGAACAGATCAATATCTGATCTGATCAGATCTATACTAGCGTCCCCAGCAGTTTAGGGTTCCCAAAAACGCAGTGTTAGCGGGATCAGCCCAGATACCTGCTAGCACCTGCGTTTTGCCCCTTCGCCCAGCCCAGGCCACCCAAGTGCAGTATCGATCGATCACTGTCACTTACAAAACACAACACACATAACTGCAGCGTTCGCAGAGACAGGCCTGATCCCTGCGACTCCAGTGCTGTAGGAGGTGGATTAGAAGTGGGTGGATGAAGGGTGGTATTCTAATGGTGGGCATACCCACCGATCAATCTCTTTTTTTTTTGTTCAGCCAACTGGCTGCATGAAAAAAAAAGATTACAATACATGTACAAGGACCAGCAACGTACTGGTATGTTGCTGGACTTTGAATGTTTATACCAGAATGATGCCTGCGGGTTTAGGTATCATCTTGGTATCATTCTTTTCAGCCAGCGGCCGGCTTTCATGTAAAAGCAATCCTAGTGGCTAATTAGCCTCTGGACTGCTTTTACAAGCAGTGGGAGGGAATGTCCCCCCCAGATATAAAAAGCGCCATTGGGAAATTGGGAAAGCATTTTATCACACCGATCTTGGTGTGGTCAGATGCTTTGAGGGCAGAGGAAAGATCTAGGGTCTGGAAGACCACAGTTTTTTCAAAAAAGAGTACCTGTCACTACCTATTGCTATCATAAGGGATATTTACATTCCCTGAGATAACAATAAAAATGATAAAAATAAAAAAAATATGGAAGGAACAATTTAAAAATAAAATAAAAAAGCAAAATTAATAATAAAAAAAACAACAAAAAAAAGCACCCTTGTCCCTCCCTGCTCTCGCCCAATGGCGAACGCAAGCATCGGTCTGGCGTCATATGTAAACAGCAATTGCACCATGCATGTGAGGTATCACCGCGAAGGTCAGATCGAGGGCAGTAATTTTAGCAGTAGACCTCCTCTGTAAATCTAACGGGGTAACCTGTCAAGGCTTTTAAAGGCTTTTAAAAATGTATGTAGTTTGTCGCCAATGCTCGTTTGTGCGAAATTTTAAAGCATGTCGTGTTTGGTATCTATGTACTCGGCCTAAGATCATCTTTTTTATTTCATCAAACATTTGGGCAATATAGTGTGTTTTAGTGCATTAAAATGTAAAAAAGTGTATTTCTTTCTCGTACATCACGGGACACAGAGCGACATAGTCATTACTAATGGGTTATATAGATACCGTCAGGTGCTGGCACTGGCAACTTCCAAAACCGGAAGTACCCTCCCCTATATAAGCCCCTCCCATCCGGGAGCACCTCAGTTTTTTGCCAGTGTCTAAGGTGTTGGCCAAGAAGAAACATGTGTTTTTCACTGAGCTTGCGTACAGGTTCTTTTGGGCCTCAGTAAGCTATTCCGGATCCGACCAAAAAAGCTTCATAGCTAAACGGTCGGTACCCGGGCCTTGCAGAGAAGAGCAAGGTTTTGCCTGTAATGCTTCTCTTAGGAGAGCTGGACCCTGGGATCCAGAGCTCTGGTCATACCCACGACCAAGATGTTTTCTGTGCAGGGTGCTATACAGGTCCAGGGGAGTGGAATCCTTGGGAACCCGGTCCCTGAAGGTTTGATTACAATGCCTGCCGTGATAGGTGAAGTTTGGGCTTTTGTGGACCAAACAAAGTCCTGCGGCGGGGAACAGGTAAGTGGGGGCCCCCAGGAACTTGGTTCTATTGGGGGACCCCCAAGCCTAATTTGTCTTTCTGTCTGTTACCTAACGGTATTCCCGCTAATATTCTGTGTATGCCTGTTACTACTGAGAAAATGTAAAAATTTTAATAGTAGGCAAGAAAAAAAAAAAAAAAAATGTAAGACCGCGGTACCTGTGTTAGACACTAGAGGCCGCTATGGTTCTTTTTCTTGTAATGTGGATTTTTTTCTTCCAGAATCAAATCCAGGCAGGTGGTATGTTCTCTCCTGGGAAGCTGTCTCCTCTGCCCTGTTGCTGCGCTCATCCATCCCCGGGCCCTGCGGCAAAGGGACCCTGGCTCCCATCTAGCTCCTTGTTGTTTTCAAAAAAGGCGCCGAAGGCGCACGTGCCCGCGCGCGTGCGCGCGCCTCTATTCATAGGGGCGATCTGGAAAAAGGGGCGGAGCGGGTGGATGACGCTCAGGTGTGCGCCGCGGCGCTACTGCGCATGTGCGGGCGTCCAGCGTGTTTTAAAGCACATTATAGCTGGCTGTTGAAGTGCATAGACAGAGCTAGCAACAATATAAAGGCACATAGAGGCGGTTGATGCAGGCATCCCCTAGAAAGGCACTTTAGTAGACACCAACTGTGATATAGCAGCAATTGTGCTAGACTATTCTCAGTAAAAGTGGTGTATTACGGCTGGAATACCTCAGCTTTAGGCTTAGGAATATGCCGTCCAGAAGCTCCGGAACTGAATCTTCCAGGAAGCGAAGGGGGTCTCATCGGGCTCTGAGGATCATGGGCATACTTCTGCTGCACCAGTCTCCCCTGAAGTTCAGAGGTAAGTGACCGTAGAGACCCCGCAGGGGTACTTGGTACTGTGGCTGTCCTCAGTTCACCTGCTCCTGTGTATGTAACAGAGGAGTTTTTTTCCTCAGCTTTGGGAGGATTAGAGAGAGATTGTCAACATTGATCGCTGCCTCCCTGTCAGGGAAAGCACGCCCGATCTCCATCTCCTCCTTCAAAGTGCCTGTTAGCAGAGCAACAGTCCCATACAGGGATCGACCTGCCTGAAGGGGATCAGGATAAGGTTGATTCTGTTATAGAGGAGTCAACAGTGGGGGAACCTTTTTCTCAGCATCTCAAGCTGAAAGATTATGGGTTCAGTCTCTGACTAACATGGTCCGATCAGCATTTAAAAATGCACCTTGCGGAACCATCAACCACTACTGTATCCTCGTTGGGGTCGCTAGAAGCCCCCAGACTGTCTGTTCTTTTCCACTTCACCCTTTACTGAAAGGGCTTATTTACCAGGATTGGGAACGTCCTGAGAAAATATTTATTCCCCCAAGAGATTTCCGGTGGTCTATCCCATGGAGGATAAGTTCATCAAAAAAAAAAAAAATGGAAGGTCCCTACAGTGGACGCAGCCATCTCTTGTATGTATAAATCACTGACATGTCCAGTGGATAATGTCCAAATGTTCAAGAACCCAATAGATAAAAGATTGGAGTCCTTATGAAAGTCTGCTTCTTTCTACAGCAAGCTTGGTGACACAACCAGCAGTAGCAGCTATTGGGGTCTGCTAAGCAGTGAAGGATCAGTTGAAACAGGTCTTGAGGGACTTGACAGATCAGCAGGCTTTGCCCTAGCTGATCTACCTAGAGCCTTAGGCTTTGCAGTTGACGCCATAAAGGATTCAGTCCATCAGGCCTCCCGCCTTACGCTGTCTATAGTACATATGCGTAGGCTTCTATGGCTCAAAAACTGGTCTGCTGAAGCTCCCTGTAAAGAATGGCTGGTTAGCGTCCCATTTCATGGTGAACGCTTATTCAGGGAAAACCTGGACAAATATATCCAGAAAATTTCCAGCGGTAAAAATACGCTCTTGCCGGTTAAAAACAGAGTTAGAGGTCCCTCTTTAAGAGGCCTGCTTCTCCAGTCCCTGGGGCATCGGCTGTGTAACAGTTCCGACGGCCTCCTCGGTCAATTCCCGGGGGTAAAAAAACAGGGACAATAGCAGGGTAATGAGAAACCCTGGGTCAGGGGAGGTACAAAACCTCCCCCAAAGTTAAATTCATTGAAGGGTTGCCCCCACTCAGTCGGGTGGGGGGAGGACTCCAGTTGTTCGCAAGAGACCTGGCGGGACACGATCAAGACAGATAGGTGCTCTCCGCAGTATGTTTGGGATACAGTTTGGAGTTAAAAGACTCTCCTCCTTCCCATTTTTGAGGTCAAACGTGCCAAGGGATCCCCGGAAGAGAGAGTCCCTCCTGTTGGCACTAGAACAACTATTGCTCCAAGGAGTAATTATGGAGGTTCCCCTGGAAGAATGAGGGTTCGGGTTTTACTCAAACCTCTTTACAGTCCCGAAGCAAACGCGGACGGGAGGCCCATATTAATTCTAAAAAGGGCTATACAAATTCCTGTATATCAGGACTTTCCGATGGAGTCGATCCGATCGGTGGCCACTGCCCTACAAGGGGGAGGATTGGTTAGCCGCGATCGACATCAAAGATGCTTATTTGCACATTCCCATCTTTCCAGTCCACCAAAAATTTCTACGCTTTGCAGTAGAAGGGCACCATTTTCAGTTCAGAGCCTTACCCTTCGGTTTGGCCACAGCACCACGAGTGTTTACAAAAATTCTGGCCCTTTATTGGCCAATCTAAGAACATAAGGTGTAATGATAATGGCATATCTAGATGACTTGTTGCTGATAGACCACTCAGTGAAAAAACTAGACGTGGTCGTTCACAAGACAATCAAGTATCTGGAATCTCACGGTTGGATTATCAACCGAGACAAGTCAGCCCTAAAAACCAGTCAAAAGTCTGGAATACTTGGGGCTAAGGTTGGATTCAGGCCAGAGAAAAATATTCTTGCCTTGAGGAAAGGTGTTGTCTTTGAAAGATTTGATCCACTTAGTGGGTACAAAAAAGACAGCCGTCCATATGCCTGTGCATGAGGCTGCTGGGAAAAATGGTGGCATCATTCGAAGCAGTACCCTACGGTCAATTCCATTCAAGGAATTTGCAAGGGGCCATACTGTCGGCCTGGAACAAAAAAGTTCAGGCCCTAGACTTACAATGTCCTTGTCCCCTTCCGTTCGCAAGAGCCTCCGTTGGTGGTTGGTTCCCCAGAATCTGGAAAAAAGGAAATCCTTCAGTCCGATTTCTTGGAAGGTGGTCAATACAGATGCCAGCCTTATAGGCTGGGGAGCAGTACTGGAGCAATAGTCTCTCCAGGGCAGATGGTCGGATGCAGAAAAGGCCCTGCCCATCAATCTCTTAGAGATACGAGCAGCCCGGTATGCCCTAGTAGCATGGACATCCAAACTCCAAGGGTCCCCTGTCAGAATTCAATCAGACAATGCCACAGCAGTGGCATATATCAATCATCAGGGGGGCACCAGGAGTCGTGCAGCCCAGAGGGAAGTAAATTACATCCTGAAATGGGCAGAAAGATATTTCCCAGCCATATCTGCGGTATTCATTCCAGGAGTGGAGAATTGGAAGGCGGACTTTCTAAGTCGCCAGCAATTATGCCCAGAGGAAGGGTCCCTTCACCCCGAGGTTTTCTGGACAATATGTCAGCGGTGGGGAACATCGGATGTAGATCTTCTAGCATCCAGATTCAACGCAAAGGTGGACAGGTTTGTCTCTCGGACAAGGGATCCCCTAGCTTGCGGCTCGGATGCCCTAGTGTTGCCTTGGGATCAGTTCAAGCTGATATATGCATTCACACCGCCACAATGGTTACCTCGATTACTCCGCAGAATCAGGGTAGAAAAGAAACCAGTGATTCTGGTGGCTCCAGCGTGGCCCCGAAGAGCGTGGTACGTGGAGATTGTAAAATGTCAGTGGGGAGTCCTTGGACTCTCCCACATCGTCCGGACCTGCTTTCGCAAGGACCGATATACCACCCTTCCTTACCAGCCCTAGGTTTGACGGCCTGGCTATTGAAGCCCACATTCTAAAAAAGAGAGGGCTCTCTAATTCTGTGGTATCTACCATGATCAATGCCAGGAAGCCGGTATCCAGGCAGATCTACTATAGAATCTGGAAGGCGTACATCGCCTGGTGTGAGGCCAAGAAATGGCATCCACGTAAATACGTAATAGGTAGGATTCTGGACTTCCTACAATGGGCTGTAGATAGGAAGCTTGCCTTGAGTACTATCAAGGGTCAGATTTCGGCCTTGTCAATATTTTTTCAAAGGCCCTTGGCTTCGCATTCACTAGTCAAAGCCTTTATACAAGGAGTGATGCGTATTAGTCCTCCGGTTAATATTCCCATATGTCCATGGGATCTAAACTTGGTTCTGTCGGTTCTACAGAAACAACCATTTGAACCATTACAGCATATTTCTTTGGTTCTTCTCACCAGGAAATTGATTGTTCTAGTAGCCGTTTGTTCGGCTAAAAGAGTGTCGGAATTAGCAGCTATGTCCTGTAAGGAGCCATATCTGGTTATCCATAAGGATAGAGTAGTGTTACGCCCTCATCCAGCCTTTCTTCCTAAGGTGGTATCGAGGTTTCATTTGAACCAAGATGTGGTTCTTCCTTCTTTTTTCCCCAAACCTACTTCGGTAGAGGAAAAGTTATTGCATTCTTTGGATGTAGTAAGAGCAGTTAAAGCTTATCTAAAAGCCACTGCTCAGATTCGCAGAACGGATACTTTGTTTATTCTGCCGGAAGGCCCCAGAAAGGGTCAGGCAGCGTCAAAATCTACTTTAGCGAGTGGATTTGACAGGTCATAATACAAGCCTATGGCTTGAGAAGGAGACCGCCTCCGTTCAAAGTTAGAGCGCACTCCACGAGAGCAGTTGGAACTTCATGGGCAGTGCATCACCAGGCCTCCCTGGCTCAAATCTGTAAGGCCGCAACATGGTCTTCAGTTCACACGTTTACTAGGTTCTACCAGGTGGACGTTAGAAGTCAGGAGGATGTCGCCTTTGGGCGCAGTGTGTTGCAGGCCGCAAAAGATCCTCATGTCTGATAGCGCTCAGCTTATATATGGTGTATCCCCCCCCTCATTGGGCATTGCTTTAGGACATCCCATTAGTAATGACTATGTCGCTCTGTGTCCCGTGATGTACGAGAAAGAAAATAGGATTTTTATAACAGCTTACCTGTAAAATCCTTTTCTTAGGAGTACATCACGGGACACAGAGCTCCCACCCCTCTTTGGGGACACTTATTGCTTTGCTACAAAACTGAGGTGCTCCCGGATGGGAGGGGCTTATATAGGGGAGGGTACTTCCGGTTTTGGAAGTTGCCAGTGCCAGCACCTGACGGTATCTATATAACCCATTAGTAATGACTATGTCGCTCTGTGTCCCGTGATGTACTCCTAAGAAAAGGATTTTACAGGTAAGCTGTTATAAAAATCCTATTTTTTTCCCCAGAAAATGCGTTTGAAAAATCACTGCGCAAATACTGTGTAGAAAAAAAAAATGCAACACCCACCATTTTAATCTGTAGGGCCTTTGCTTTAAAAATATATATAATGTTTGGGGGTTCAACATAATTTTCTTGCAAAAAAAAAAAAAATGTTTTCATGTAAACAAAAAGTGTCAAAAAGGGCTTTGTCTTCAAGTGGTAGAAGAGTGGAAGTAAGCTTCCTAATGTTGTGTATAAAATGCCAGAACAGTTCAAAACCCCCCCAAATGACCCCATTTTGGAAAGTAGACACCCCAAGCTATATACTGAGAGGCATGTCGAGTCCATGGAATATTTTATATGTTGACACAAGTTGCGGAAAAAATAATTTTTTTTTTTTTGCACAAAGTTGTCACTAAATGATATATTGCTCAAACATGCCATGGGTATATGTGGAATTACACCCCAAAATACATTCTGCTGCTTCTCCTGAGTACGGGGATACCACATGTGTGAGACTTTTTGGGAGCCTAGCCGCGTACGGGACCCCAAAAACCAAGCACCGCCATCAGGATTTCTAAGGGTGTACATTTTTGATTTCACTTCTCACTGCCTATCACAGTTTCGGAGGCCATGGAATGCCCAGATGGCACAAAACCCCCCAAATGACCCAAATTTGGAAAGTAGACACCCCAAGCTATTTGCTTTTTGTCACAAAGTTTTGAAAATTGAAAAAAAAAATATATTTTCTTTCTTCATTTTCAAAAACCAATGAGAGCTGTAAAATACTCACCATGCCTCTCAGCAAATAGCTTGGGGTGTCTACTTTCCAAAATGGGGTCATTTGGGGGGGTTTTGTGCTATTTTGGCATTTTATGGCCTTTGAAACTGTGATAGGTAGTGAGGAGTGAAATCAAAAATTTGTGCCTAGAAATCCTGAAGGCGGTGCTTGGTTTTCGGGGTCCCGTACGCGGCTAGGCTCCTAAAAAGTCCCACACATGTGGTATCCCCGTACTCAGGAGAAGCAGCAAAATGTATTTTGGGGTGTAATTCCACATATAACCATGGCATGTGTGAGCAATATATCATTTAGTGACAACTTTTTGTAATTTTTTTTTTTGTCATTATTCAATCACTTGGGACAAAAAAAAAATATTCAATGGGCTCAACAGGCCTCTCAGCAATTTCCTTGGGGTGTCTACTTTCTAAAATGGGGTCATTTGGGGGGGTTTTGTGCTATTTTGGCATTTTATGGCCTTCAAAACTGTGATAGGTAGTGAGGAGTGAAATCAAAAATTTGCGCCCTTAGAAATCCTGAAGGCGGTGCTTGGTTTCCGGGGGCCCGTACGCGGCTAGGTTCCCAAAAAGTCCCACACGTGGTATCCCCGTACTCAGGAGAAGCAGCAAAATGTATTTTGGGGTGCAATTTCACATATAACCATGGCATGTGTGAGCAATATATCATTTAGTGACAACTTTTTGTAATTTTTTTTTTTTTTTTAGTCATTATTCAATCACTTGAGACAAAAAAAAATATTCAATGGGCTCAACATGCCTCTCAGCAATTTCCTTGGGATGTCTACTTTCCAAAATGGGGTCATTTGGGGGGGTTTTGTACTGCCCTGCCATTTTAGCACCTCAAGAAATGAGATAGGCAGTCATAAACTAAAAGCTGTGTAAATTCCAGAAAATGTACCCTAGTTTGTAGACGCTATAACTTTTGCGCAAACCAATAAATATACGCTTATTGACATTTTTTTTACTAAAGACATGTGGCTGAATACATTTTGGCCTAAATGTATGACTAAAATTGAGTTTATTCGATTTTTCTTATAACAAAAAGTAGAAAATATGATTTTTT
The DNA here is from genome assembly GCA_029206835.1 of Rana muscosa. Taxonomy (NCBI): domain Eukaryota; kingdom Metazoa; phylum Chordata; class Amphibia; order Anura; family Ranidae; genus Rana; species Rana muscosa. Next base: position 88,562,613 of record CM055126.1, read on the forward strand.
TTCAAAATTTTCGGTCTATTTCCGTTTATATCGCAAAAAATAAAAATCGCAGAGGCAATCAAATACCATTAAAAGAAAGCTCTATTTGTGGGAAGAAAAGGACGCAAATTTCGTTTGGGTACAACATTGCATGTCCGCACAATTTACAGTTAAAGCAGCGCAGTGCAAAATTCTGAAATCACCTCTGGTCCTCTAGCTACCAAATGGTCCGGGGCTTAAGTGGTTAAACAATGTACGTGTTCAAAATTACAAACAGATTCTACTTATGAACAAACCTACAGTCCCTGCCTTGTTTGCACTGCCTGTATACTGCTGTTCAGAGTATATAGGGCCTTTTTTATTTTGTGTGCGGGGTTCCCCTCAATATCCATACAAGACCCAAAGGGGCTGGTAATGGGCTGGGGTAGGGGGGGGAGGGCTGATGGGGCAGCCATGCCATTTTTCTCAAAGATTTTCATCCATATTATCGGGACCAGACATGACATTAAATCCGCAAGCAGTTTTAAATGGCTTTTTTTCCTTTAGAAATTTCATTTTGTGCAGGGACAGTTCTAAACACGGGAAACACATGCCACTTCACAGGCATACTTTAGACACCCCCCAAGTACGATATTTAAAGGAATATTTCACTTTTTTTTTTTTACTTTATGCATCATTAAAATGACTGCTCCCGAAAAACGTCCGTTTTTAAAACTTTTTTTTGCATTGATACATGTTCCCTGGGGCAGAACCCGGGTCCCCAAACCCTTTTTAGGACAATAACATGCATATTAGCCGTTATAATTAGCACTTTACATTTCGAACGTTCGCGTCTATTGTATTTAATAGGGTTCTAAAGTTTGCGCGAACTTTCGGTCCGTTCGCAGGTTCTGGTGCGAACCGAACCCGGGGGTGTTCGGCTCATCCCTAGTCAGGGGGACTTTAAATGAGGCCAATCACTATGTAGAGTAAGCAAGTGGGGTGTAAAACATAGTATTGCTTATATGGGTTCTGACAAAAAAGGAGTTTGTTGGGGACTTCCTCATGCCAGTTCCCGCCGCCGTGATTGCGGCATCCGCATGGTCCCCTCGGTGTTCTGGAAGGCGTGTGCTCCGGCATCCGCCTTCACCTCCGACGTAACCACATGACGTCATACGTCTGCACAGGGCGTACCTGCGACGTCACAGACAGTCCGACGGGGGTGATCACTGGATGCCGCCGGCACGAAAGAGGCTCCCCCCCCAGTGGTCCTGCAGAGAGGGACTCAACAGCGGGAAACACAAATTGGGGAGAACCGCAAAGTGATTTGTGTCTCCCCACCGTGCCGGGAAGCCGGATAGAAAAGAGGCACCCACCCAGTGCCGCGGAGTCGGGCTTGGCGGTACATACGGGATATACACTGAAAGCAAAAAACACACGGATGCCGCAATCACGGCGGTGGGAACTGGCATGAGGAGGGTTGGGGAGGAGATGAGCACCTGCAAGTAATGGGCAATTAAAGTTATACTATTTATATTTGCAGCCCCCAGATGATCTTGAGGTGATCTCTGGAACACTGCCAACACATACGAGAAGGATTGGAGTACCAAGTAAGTGCAGCGCTGGGACAAATCAGACTGGCTGCTATCTGAATCCTACTAAATATCTTATTTATCTACATTTCTTATTTCTGGGGCCCTTTTATAATGTATACTAACACATTGACCCTCTATTTTTTTTTTTTAACAGGGAAAAGTTTATTAGACAAATCAGCATTACATTATAGATATACTACAGTAAGTACATCGATGCACAAATCAAAGTATCAGTAGCATACAGCGCTGTCCAGCCAAGGGCAGGTCCCAAGGCAGCAATAATAACTAGAACTGGTTAAACATCAAGTATGCCAAAGTAGTGAATCTCAGCAAACACTTTACACCCATCCCACCCAATCTTCAACCCTGTGTCACAAGGGTACTCACCAAGGCCAAGATGCTGAGAGCGGTTCTCCCTTGCGACTAAGCGCACTCCACCCCTGGTGGTGGAACAGAGGGTGAAGGGCACAAAGAGGCACGAGGTGCCGGCAGGCTGGCAGGTCTGCGTGCTGATGATGTGGAGCTGAAAGCTGTGCAGTGCCAGTAGACACTGGAGCCCAACGGGACGGAAGGGTAGCCAAGTCCAACAGCAGGCTGAGGGTCAAACACAGGGGATCAGTAGCAAGTTCCAGGGATAGTGGGTCACCCACAGGAGCTGCCAGTAAAGTCCGAGAACAGGTAATGGACCCAAAACAGGAGGCAGGAAGCAAGTCCGTGGACAGGCAGAGGGTGAAACACTGGAGATACACAGCAAGTCCGTAATCAGGCCAGGGGTTTCAGCACAGGAGATAATAGCAAAGTCCATAGGCAGGCTGGAGGTCAAGCACAGGAGACTGGCAGGGTAATCCGTAAGCAGGCCGAGGATCAAACACTGGAGAGAGGTAGCAGAGGTCCAAAAGGCAAGCCAAGGGTCAGGTGCAGGAAGAGATCGGAGCAGGTCAGGGTCAATTTGGGTCACAACGGTAGTATCAAGGCAGGAAACACAAGCAAGGAACTAGGGAAGCTGAAAGATAAACCAGCAACTTGAACATAGATACAGGCAGTCTTTTATAGGCAGCCAGGAAGTCATGTGGTGCGTGCAGCTGACAGCTTCCACTGTCGACTTTTCTGCCATCTAGCGTTCAAATGGAAGTATGCTGTGCTTCTTTATAAATGGCCTCTGGACGCCCAAACTGGACATTAATTCTGGGTGTTCCAACTGAAAAGTTTGGATCAAGCGAGGGGCGTGTATGTTCCTTGAGGGTTCCCAAGAATTATTTTCAGGCGGGTACCCCTTCCACTTAATTAGGTATTGATGTTGCCTACCCCTCTTCCTACAGTTTAATATAGCTTCCACCTCAAATTCGTTCTCTCCATCAATCTCGACTGGAGGAGGAGGAAGTTCTTCTCTTCCCAAAAAAGGACTAGGGACCACTGGTTTTAGCAGGGAGGCATGAAACACGGGATGTATCCTGTAAGAATCAGGAAGGGTCCATTCGAAAGCCACAGGATTTACCATTCTTTTGATCTTGAAAGGGCTGATGAACTTTGGTCCTAATTTTCGTGATGGGCAAGGGAGTCTAAGGTTGATGGCGGATAGCCAAACCTCATCTCCTACTTTGAAAGCCGGGTTAGCTTTTCTTCCTCGGTCGAAATGTTTTTTATAACTATCCTTTGCATGGTTTCCTGGATACTTTGGAAGTTGGATTGAATAGAAGTTATCCGATCTTGCACTGAAGGTACTGAGATTTCCGGGATGGTTTTAGGGAGGAAGGAAGGATGAAAACCACAGTTGGACCAAAAAGGAGTCTGGTTGGTGGCTGAGTGTATGGAATTATTGTAGGCAAATTCCGCATAGTGTAATATAGAAGACCAATCGTCCTGGGAGCGAGTTTGATTTTTCTCTCTGTTTGGCCATTACTCTGGGGGTGGTAAGCTGAAGAGAGACAAACCTTGATTTCTAAAGACTTACAGATTTCCTTCCAAAATTTTGAGGTGAATTGTGCTCCTCTGTCGGAGACAATATTATCAGGTACCCCGCGGAGTCTCACCACTTCCTTAATGAATGTGTTGGCAGTGTCTAAGGCAGAGGGGGTACCAATCATAGGTAGAAAATGCGCCATCTTTGAGAGGCGGTCAACAATGACAAAAATGGTGGTAAAGCCTTCAGAGGGGGGCAGGTCCACGATAAAGTCCATAGAGACCTCCTTCCATGGTCTTTCTGGGATAGGTAAAGGTCTCAGGATTTGGCCCTTGCCCCCTTGTTCCGCTGGCAAGAAATACATGAAGAAACATAGCCCTCACAGTCTTGTCTCCAACCTGGCCACCAAAAAGAGCGAGAGACCAGTTTGTTCTCCGAAGTGACCTGCAAGCTTGTGATCATGAAATGTCTTTAAGATCAAGGATCTTACTTCCAGGGAGACAACATTTTTATTTTGAGCCCAGAACAGATTGCCCCGTTTCTCTAGAGAAGATATTTCTGGGTCGGTACAGTGGCTAGAGGCATGTTCAATGGCAGTTCTTAGATCGGGCTGAGCAAGAAGAAGAAAATTCTGTGGAGAAAGGATGGTGTCAGGTTCAGTTGTCTGAGGAGGTTCGGGGAACATCCGGAAGAGTGCGTCTGCTTTACCATTCTTGGAACCGGGTCGGAAGGTGATATGAAAATTAAACCTGGAGAAAAAGAGCGCCCATCGGGCTTGCCTAGGTCTGAGGCATTTGGCAGTCCGGAGGTACTCCAGGTTTTTATGGTCTGTGAAAATCATGATAGCGTGGGACGCACCCTCCAGAAGATATCTCCCTTCCTCCAAGGCAAATTTAATGGCTAGCAATTCCCGGTCACCGACGTCATAATTTCTTTAGGCGGGACTTAGCTTCCGGGATGCAAAAGCCACTGGGTGAAGGAGGGCCTTGGGACCCTGTCTTTGGGACAAAATAGCTCCTGTAGCAGTCTGAGTCGTCAACTTCCAGCACGAAGGGCAAAGCCGGGTCAGGATGCTATAAAATTGGCGCCGAGATGAATAGGTGTTTTAACTTGTCGAAGGCTTCCTGGGTTTCCTGGGACCATTGAAAGAGATTTTGCTGACGGGTCAGCTGGGTGATGGGAGAGATGATGGATGAAAATCCCTTAATGAACCTCCGATAGAAGTTGGCGAAGCCTATGAACCTCTGCACCCCTTTTTTATCAGTAGGGGCTGCACCCCTTTTTTATCAGTAGGGGACGGCCACTCCTGGATAGCTTTAACTTTCTGTGGGTCCATAGCAACCCCTTCAGTGGAAATAATGAACCCCAGGAACTGGACAACAGTTTTCTCGAACTCACATTTCCCAGCTTTAAGGTAAAGTCAGTGGTTTCTGAGAATTGTGAGAACCTTTTTTACGTGAGTTTGGTGAAGTTCAATGGTGGCAGAAAAAATAAGGATATCGTCCAAGTAGACAATTACAAAGTTGTCGAGATATTCACAAAAGACATCATTCACCAGATGTTGAAAGGTTGCCGTGGCATTGCATAGCCCAAACGGCATCACCAAGTATTCAAAGTGCCCGAATCTGGACCTGAAGGCGGTCTTCCACTCATCGCCAGCACGAATCCGGATAAGATTGTAGGCACCCCGTAAGTCTAATTTGGAGAAGATGCGGGCGGTACGAAACCGCTGAAACAGTTCTGGGATAAGTGGGAGCGGGTACCGGTTCTTTATAGTTATTTTATTGAGCTCTCTGTATTCTATGCAAGGTCTTAGGGAGCCGTCTTTCTTTTCGACGAAGAAGATACCGGCTCAAGTGAAGAGGACGGACGGATGAAGCCCTTTTCAAGATTCTCGTCTATGTATACCCGAAGAGCTTCCAACTCGGTCTCGGACAATGGAAATATGCGACCGAAAGGGATTTCTGAGATGGGTAGGAGGTCAATGGCACAGTCGTAAGACCGATGAGGTGGCAAACAATCTGCTTTCTTTTTATCAAAAATGTCTTTGAACTCGAGGTAAACGGGAGAGACATGCTGGAGATGGTCAGGTACTGGTTTAACAGTTAGGCATTAGGCAGGAGCTGGAACAAAACAATGCTGGGAGCAGTAGGCAGAGGAGAAGGAAATCTCTTTATTAAGCCAGCTAATTTGAGGATCATGGGCTTGTAGCCATGGAAGTCCCAAGATGACAGGGAACATGGGGGAGCAGATAATATCAAAACATAAGTGCTCCTGGTGGCCTGAGTCCGTGACAGTGAGAATGGGAACAGTTTCTTGTGTAACAGGTCCTGAGCAGGGTTAGGACCCATCAGCTAAGCGAACCAGGAGATTCTGTCTCTTGTTAAGGAGAGGAACATGTAGTATCTGAGCCAATGATGCATCAATGAAGCAGCTGCAGGCGCCCAAATCAACTATGGCCAGTAGCCGGATTACCTCTCCCGCTACCTGTAGAGAGACAGGAAGGGTAACATGAGTTTGAGTAGGACCAGCAACTTGATAGTTCATAGCATAATGGTTGCGTGACTTACTGGGTCTCGCGGGGCAGATGCGTAAGTAATGTCCTGCTTCGCCGCAATACAGGTACAGGTTGGCTTGGCGTCTCCGCTGTCTCTCATCGGGGGTGAGTGGAGCTCGGACCAAACCTAGCTGCATGGGTTCACTCTCAGGAGCAGAAACAACAGGAAGAGCCTGGAATGGAGGATGGACTGGAGAAGGCTTGGGTAGCATCCAGGTATGTCGGGTGGACTGGAAACGCTCGGAGCGCCGCTCCCACATGCGTCTGTCCAATTTAATGGTCAATTGAATTAAAGCTTCCAAAGTAGTAGGGGTCTCGACCCGGGCCAGTTCGTCTTTAAGGGCTTCGGAAAGACCCTGGCGGTACTGATATTTGAGGGCAGCCTCGTTCCATCCTGTATCAGCCGTCCATTTATGGAAATCAACCGTATAGTCCTCCACTGGTCTCTTTCCTTGGGTCAGGGCATGTAAGACGGACTCTGCCGTGGCTGTACGCTGAGAGTCATCATACTGTTGAGCCATGGATTCAAGGAAAGTGTCTATAGAGTTCAATATGGGGCTTCTCTGCTCCATGAGACCATGGGCCCAGGCTTGTGGTTCCTCAGATAATAAGGAGATAATGAACCCCACCTTGACAACTTCAGAAGAAAAAGTCCTGGGTTGGAGGGCCAGGTATAGGGAGCAGGCGTTCTTAAAAGCTCTTAATTTCTTTTGGTTGCCCGAAAATGGCTCAGGAATAGGAACCCATGATTCAGGAACGGCCATAACAACAGCAGGGTTGGACTGAGCTTGAGATGAGGAGGTCCCAGGAGAAACTGCTGAAGCTGTGGTGGCTGAAGCGGGCGACCTGGATAGGTGCTGAAGACGTCCATCCATCTGGACATAACCCTCCTGAAACTTCTGGACTGCCTGCGTGAGGGCTGTGACCTGCTGGCACAAGGCCTCAAGAGGAGAACACGCTCTTTCGGCCTCGGATATTTTGGCTGGTTTATACTGTCACGAGGGTACTCACCGAGGCCGAGATGCTGAGAGCGACTAAGCGCACTCCACCCCTGGTGGTGGAACAGAGGGTGAAGGGCACGAAGAGGCACGAGGTACCGGCAGGCTGGCAGGTCTGCTTGCGGATGACGTGGAGCTGGAAGCTGTGCAGTGCTAGCAGACACTGGAGCCCAACGGGAAGGAAGGGTAGCCAAGTCCAACAGCAGGCCAAGGGTCAAACACAGGGGATCAGTAGCAAGTTCCAGGGATAGTGGGTCACCCACAGGAGCTGACAGTAATGTCAGAAAACGAACATCCAAATCAGTATCCGTAACCCAGAACCTAGACAGTCTCCAGAGTCTGACAGTAGGGCCCGTGGAAAGGTCGAGCGTCAAAAACATTAGTGCATGATCAGACACCCCTCGGGGGAGTATACGTATATCCGCAACTCAGCATTACCGCCCCCCCGCATACACCAGATCAATGTGGGAGAACGTCCTATGGGAGGCCGAGTGGCACGTATAAGCCTGCCTCCAAATTCAGCGTGTCACTTGCCATCGTCGCCTGTCACCAGATTCAGCGTGTCACTTGCCATCATCACCTGTCACCAAATTCAGCGTGTCACTTGCCATCGTCACCTGTCACCAAATTCAGCGTGTCACTTGCCACCCGTCCCCTGCCACCAGATTCAGCGTGTCACTTGCCATTGTCACCTGTCAGCAGATTCAGCGTGTCACTTGCCATTGTCACCTGTCACCAGATTCAGCCTGTCACTTGCCATCGTCACCTGTCACCTTTCACTAAATTCAGCGTGTCACCGGTTTCTCTCCAGAGACACAGCCGCTCTCCCCACTGCTGACAGGAGGAGGGGGATAGGCAAGAAATAGAGATCTATTCTGGCAGCGGCGGCTCAAGGGGGGAGGGGCAGCACAGTTTCTTCTCTTCAGACCCGCTTGTTTTTGGCACTTGAGCTTCGGCGCCCCCCTCTGCCTAAGCTCGCTCAGTCACTCAGGGAGGCTCAGGAGAGGTGGTGACAGCCCAGCTTGCCGGCGGAACCAAAGATGCCGCCGCACTGCCTGTGCCCACTCAGCCCGACTCCCTTGTCCCACTGCTAGTACTATTTGTCCGGCTCTAATGGGGCCAGGGCCCGTGCAAGACTATTTTGCGCCCTAGGCAAAACCAGCTACTTGCGTCCCCCCAAAAAACAAAACTTCTGTACCTCTAAAATATCATTTCTATATGGTATAGAAAGGGCGCAAAATAGTCTTGCACAGGCCATGTCTATACCCCCTGTGATGTTTGTTTCCCCCTCATTGAACTGCCATACACAGCGAGCATAGAGGACTGAGTAAAAGAAGAGGGACTGGGCATCAGCAGAGGCCTGGGTGACAGCAGGGCAGATGACTGGGTGACAGCAGAGGGACTGGGCATCAGAAGAGGCCTGGGTGACAGCAGGGCATAGGACTGGGTGACAGCTGGGGGCTGGGCGACAGCAGAGGGACTGGGTGACAGCAGGGCATAGGACTGGGTGACAGCTGGGGGCTGGGCGACAGCAGAGGGACTGGGTGACAGCAAAGAGACTGGGAATCAGCAGGGGCTGGGTGACAGCAGGAGACTGGGCATCAGCAGGGGCCTGGGTGACAGCAGGATAGAGGACTGGGCGACAGCTGGGGACTGGGCAACAGCTGGGGGCTGGGCGACAGCAGGGGGACTGGGTGACAGCAGAGGGACTGGGCGACAGCAGGGGACTGGGAATCAGCAGGGGGCTGGGTGATAGCAGGAGACTGGGCATCAGCAGAGGCCTGGGTGACAGCAAGGCAGAGGACTGGGCGACAGCAGGGGGACTGGGCGACAGCAGGGGGACTGTGCGACAGCAGAGGGACTGGGAATCAGCAGGGGGCTGGGTGACAGCAGAAGACTGGGCATCAGCAGAGGCCTGGGTGACAGCAGGGCAGAGGACTGGGCGACAGCTGGGGGCTGGGCAACAGCAGGGGGACTGGGCGACAGCAGGGGGACTGGGCGACAGCAGGGGGACTGGGCGACAGCAGGGGACTGGGCGACAGCAGGGGACTGGGCGACAGCAGGGGACTGGGCGACAGCAAAGGACTTGGCGACAGCAGAGGACTTGGCGACAGCAGGGGACTGGGCAACAACAAGGAGACTGGGTGACAGCAGAGGGACTGGGCATCAGCAGAGGCTTGGGTGACAGCAGGGCAGAGGACTGGGCGACAGCTGGGGGCTGGGCGACAGCTGGGGGCTGGGCGACAGCAGGGGGACTGGGCGACAGCAGAGGGACTGGGTGACAGCAGGGGACTGGGAATCAGCAGGGGCTGGGTGACAGCAGGGCAGAGGACTGGGCGACAGCTGGGGCTGGGCGACAGCTGGGGGCTGGGCGACAGCAGGGGGACTGGGCGACAGCAGAGGGACTGGGTGACAGCAGGGGACTGGGAATCAGCAGGGGCTGGGTGACAGCAAGAGACTGGGCATCAGCAGAGGCCTGGGTAACAGCAGGGCAGAGGACTGGGCGACAGCTGGGGACTGGGTGACAGCAGAGGGACTGGGCGACAGCAGGGGACTGGGAATCAGCAGGGGGCTGGGTGACAGCAAGAGACTGGGCATCAGCAGAGGCCTGGGTGACAGCAGGGCAGAGGACTGGGCGACAGCAGGGGGACTGGGCGACAGCAGGGGGACTGGGCGACAGCAGGGGGACTGGGCGACAGCAGAGGGACTGGGCGACAGCAGGGGGCTGGGTGACAGCAGAAGACTGGGCATCAGCAGAGGCCTGGGTGACAGCAGGGCAGAGGACTGGGCAACAGCAGGGGGACTGGGCGACAGCAGGGGGACTGGGCGACAGCAGGGGGACTGGGCGACAGCAGGGGGACTGGGTAACAGCAGGGGACTGGGTAACAGCAGGGGACTGGGCGACAACAGGGGACTAGCAGAGGACTGGGCGACAGCAGAGGACTTGGCGACAGCAGAGGACTTGGCGACAGCAAGGCGAGAGAGCGACAGCAGGGAACTGGGTGACAGCAGGGGGACTGGGCGACAACAGGGGACTGGGCGACAGCAGAGGCCTGGGTGACAGTAGAGGCCTGGGTGACAGTAGAGGCCTGGGTGACAGTAGAGGCCTGGGTGACAGTAGAGGCCTTGGCGACAGCAGAGGGACTTGGCGACAGCAGAGGGACTTGGCGACAGCAGAGGGACTGGGCGACAGCAGAGGGACTGGGCGACAGCAGAGGGACTGGGCGACAGCAGAGGGACTGGGCGACAGCAGAGGGACTGGGCGACAGCAGAGGGACTGGGCGACAGCAGAGGGACTGGGCGACAGCAGAGGGACTGGGCGACAGCAGAGGGACTGGGCGACAGCAGAGGGACTGGGCGACAACAGGCAGAGGACTGAGAGAAATTTGGTTGAAAACTGCTCTGCTTGATTTCTTATTACACTCAGGACAGTGCTACAGGAAAAACCAGATACCATCTTGATCTTTGTCAGCTAACAGAACTTTTTTACTTCTATGTAAAAGTATAAAGATAGAAGTAAAGAAGTTGACAAAGCTCAAGATGGTATCTGGTTTTTCCTGTAGCACTGTCCTGAGTGTAATGCCTCGTACACACGACCGGTTTTCCCGGCAGGAAAACTGCCATGACAGCTTTTTGCCAGGAAAAACGGCCGTGTGTATGCTCAATTGCAGTTTTCCCGGCAGGAAAACTGCAGGAAAAAAAAGAAGAGAAAAAAATCCTGCAGAGAAAACCGTCGTCTGTATGGTTTCCCGAACAATTTGACGCATACGCGGAAGCATAGAACGTCATTTTGTCAGCTCGTCGTAGTCTTTGACGTCGCCGCGTTCTTGACATTCAAAAGTTCAGCGGTCTTTTGTGTGACTGTGTGTATGCCAGGCAGGCTTGACAGGAATCCGTCAGGAAAAACTTTGTTTTTTTCCCTGCCGGGAAAAATGGTCGTGTGTACAAGGCATGAGAAATCGAGCAGAGCAGTTTTCAACCCAATTTCTCCCAGTCCAGTGGCTGCATAAAAAAGAAAACAGCATTTTTAGAGCCTTTTTTTACCTCCATGTTGCTCTACCGCAGGGATATGCAATTAGCGGACCTCCAGCTGTTGCAGAACTACAAGTCCCATGAGGCTTAGCAAGACTCTGACAGCCACAAGAATGACACCTAGAGGGAGAGGCATGATGGAATTTGTAGTTTTGCAACAGCTGGAGGTCCGCTAATTGCATATCCCTGCTCTACCGAGTCTACCCAGAAGGACTGTGCGATCATCCCTGAGGTCGGCCACTCGGCCCCCCAGTGACAGGCGGGGTCACCCCTTGCCTGGCCACACCCCCTCATGAATCCCCACCATTGACAATGAAGGAGGCGGGCCAGCTCCTCGGCATAAATCAGAGCCCTGAGCCGCTGAACAGCTCTGCAGCTGGGGGAGCAGGGGGAGGGATTTGTCAGTGTACTGCATGCGATAGTTCCCTCCCCGCGCCCCTGCGCGATCCCCGGCAGCAGACATTCCCTCTCCACCTCCGGTCCGGTACACAATCCTGCAGGTAGCGCCAGCCATGGATGGCCGTCTTTCTGCTCAGAAAGACGGCCCTGCTCAGCAGGGCTGCCCCCTGTCGCCCCTGCTTTTTGTTTTAGTAATAGAACACCTAGCCCAGGCCATCAGACATAACGCACCTATAGTGGGGATCCAGACACCCTCCTTTGACCATAAACTCTCACTTTATGTGGACGACCTCCTGGTCTACGTTCAGCAACCTCACATGTCCCTCCCCTCCCTGATGCATGAATTCCAGAGATTCTGAGAATTTAGCAACTTTAAATTGAATATGTCAAAAACTGAGGCCCTTAATATATCCCTACCGTCTGCGACCCTTACCTGAGTACAGGCTAACTTCCCCTTCCAATGGCGCTCCAAGGGCATCTCATATTTGGGGATAACGATTAGGGATGAGCTTTATGTTCGAGTCGAACATTGGCTGTTCGCCCGTTCGGCGAACAGCGAACAATTTGGGGTGTTCGCGGCAAATTCGAAAAGCCGCGGAACACCCTTTAAAAGTCTATGGGAGAAATCTAAAGTGCTAATTTTAAAGGTTATTATGCAAGTTATTGTCATAAAAAGTGTTTGGGGACCTGGGTCCTGCCCAAGGGGACATGTATCAATGCAAAAAAAAAGTTTTAAAAACTAACGTTTTTTCGGGAGCAGTGATTTTAATAATGCTTAAATGTTTAAAGTGAAACAATAAAAGTGAAATATTCCTTTAAATTTCGTACCTGGAGGGTGTCTAAAGTATGCCTGTAAAGTCGCGCATGTTTCCCGTGTTTAGAATTGGCCCTGCACATTGTACCCCTACCATTTCACAAAGAAAATGTAAAAAAAAGTAAAAAAACACACAGACACAGTTGGGATAAGTCCTTTATTAAAAATAAAAAAAATTAAAATCAGAAAACCATTCCAGCAATGTAATCCAGCTTGTCAAGCGTTGTTCTCTATTCCCCAGTGATCCGATGTCCAGCGATGCTGCAGTCTGTCTCCACTCGAAACCCCCATGACGTAAGAGGGGGCGGGGTCATCCGTCATAGGGTAAGCCCCGGCTTTCTCCGGCAAGCGGGAAATACCCAATGATGTGACGTCACGGGGCGGGGTCACCCGCCGACGTCATAGGGTATTCCCCGGCAAGCGGGGAAAGAAGGGGCTTACCCTATGATGTGGACGGGTGACCCCGCCCCCTCTTACGTCATGGGGGTTTTGTGTGAAGTGGAGACTGAGACTGCAGCATCGCTGGACATCGGATCACTGCAGGACATAGAGAACAACGCTGGACAGACTGGATTACATTGCTGGAATGGTTTTCTGATTTTTTTTTTTAATAAAGGACTTATCCCAACTGTGTCTGTGTTTTTTTTTTTTACACTTTCTTTGTGAAATGGTAAGGGTACAACGTACCCCGTTACGAATTCACATGGGGGGTGGAATCTGGGCGTCCCCTTTGTTAAAGGGGGCTTCCAGATTCCGATAAGCCCCCGTCCGCAGACCCCCACAACCACCGGGCAAGGCTTGTGGTGATGAGGCCCTTGTCCCCATCAACATGGGGACACCCCCCCCATGTTGAGGGCATGTGGCCTGGTACGGTTCAGGAGGGGAAGCCACTCTCTCGTCCCCCCCCTCTTTTCCTGCTGCCTGCCAGGTTGCGTCCTCGGATAAGGGTCTGGTATGGATTTTTGGGGGGACCCCACGCCATTTTTTTAAATTTTGGTGCGGGGTTCCCCTTAATATTCATACCAGACCCAAAGGACCTGGTAATGGACTGGTAATGGACTGTGGGGGGGACCCCTGCCATTTTTCCAATGACTTTGATCTGTATTTGTCGGGTCACCTGAAGCCAGGTGACAGATGCACACCGTTGGGGTCAGGAGTGCACCGCTAAGGAAGTGAACCCTATGGCTGACTGCTGCGGATAGAACACTGCGTGGTTAAGGAAGGCAGGTCCACTGGAGCACAAACAGGGATCCCACCGGGAGCTTGAGCCCAAGATTTCCCAGGGCGTGGAGTCTAAGATCCAGCAGGTGTTCACCAGAGCCTCTAGTGGTGAGGATGGACTGAGCTGCAACTGGATCCAGGTCGCGGCCCCCAGAGTCCCCTAGCTCACGCTCCATAGGGTATAGAGGATAGAGGGGAAGCAGCAGCTCAGGATGCAAGAGAAAGTGAGGGGACAAGCCAAGGTCAGGGCGACAAGCAGACAAGGATAAACAAAGGACAAGCCAGGGAGGAGCTGCTGATGAGGGCGGAGGTCGGGAGCAGCTGCTAGCTCCGTGAGGCCCGCAAAGCTCCCTGAACATGATCTGAGCATGTGGAGCATGTGGTGACCTGACCCTGGACCTCTTCCCCGCGAGCCCCCAGTGATTCCCTGTGATCCCCGTGATCCTCCCCTCTTTGTGAAGCCTCCTGCTTTACCTGTACCGCTACCGCATCAGCATCGGCATCCCTGCATCCCTGTATCTCTGCAGCCCTATAGTCCTGTGTGATGGCGAATGAACAGGAGGATCAGGACTTCCAGTGATACCAGGCGCTGCGGCTACGGTGCTGACAGGTGGATCGGGGAGCGCAAGACAGGTTGATGCTTCCCCCACTTCCCCCCTCCCTCCCCTTTCACGGAGTTACGAGCAGCGCAGGAAACATGAAGGAGACAGGGGGAAAGGTGATGAGTGACGTGAACACGGCTACAGTGTAAAGCGCAGAGGTGCAGATAAAGCCAACACAGCAAGGCGGCTATAGTGAGGGACTGCTAAAGGTGAGAGGAAGGGAGAGGATGAGAGAGGAGAACTGAGTGGAAGTGAGTCGGTGTAGGATTATGCGGTAGTCGGCAACTGGATCTCAGTTCCCCGCAGAGGCCACACAGACAGAGGAGACTGAAAAAGAAAAAAAATACTGCTCGGCAAACTAACTTTTTTAAACACCCTACTCACTGCCACCGTAAATGCCTTTTCCTGCTTTTGACTCGCTCTGGAAACAAAGAAAATATAAGAAACTGAAGTTGACTCACTGTATCTTGAATATTTTTTGGGACATCTGAGTACATCAACACCCCATGAGAAGGAAAGGGGTGCTACGCTCTGACTTCATAGGTCGCTTTAAGAGCTGTCAAAAAGTCGCCCTGTGACAAACCGAAGCATCTAAATGGTGAGTCATTTACATCATTTTTACATCATTTTTTTATAGGACAAAAACAAAAAAGAGGTTGGAATTAAATGTGAAAGGACTAAAGATATATTATAATTGTGATCACCCCTGTGAGTATACATGCTGAAGCGGTGTATGCGACTGTGAATGTGACTGCTACGAATATACCAGGGACCATCAGTGAGCAATATGGATGGACGCACAGTAAGGTCATGAAAGACACAAAACGACAGACTATTAATTAATATTGACTATTGATTACGAACTATTAAGAATTATTAAGATACTGTGTTACGGATAATACAGTCAAACACAGCACCATTTAAACGCTAAAACATAGGAGTGACCGCACTGCATAAATAAAGTGGTGAAGAGGACGGAGGGAATTCCCCCCCTCTCTAGTCCCCCCTTTCTTTCTTTCTTTCTTTTTTTTTTTATTTCTTTGTTTTTGATTTTCTTTTTCTCACTATTTTTAAGTATAAAATTACCAACCCTGAAAGACGTGAGAGTGGAAAAGGGTCTAGAGAGTTCCTGACACTGGAAATTGAACTCTCCCATGGTATGTCATCACATGAATTTTGTTGGCTATCTACTGTATATGGGACTCTCTTCTATGGTTTTACTACTCCCTCCCCGTAGTATATAATACCTGTGAAATGACCATAACCAACAGAGTAATCAAATGATCATATAAAACCGAGTAAAACAAAGCATCTGTATATAACAAGGGGGTTATAGCCCAGAGGTTATACGCAGCGCTTGATATAGTATATCTATATCACACAGAACAAGGAAAGAGAATGATGAGGGGTAGGCAGCTAAGGGGTGCAACGGCAAAACTCCCAAAAATGAGCGCAAGCCCGAGTTCTATTAAAAAATATATGACACAAGAAGTCCCTAAAGACAGCCCAGGAAAAACGGCTATGTCCAACAGGAAGATATATGAGGGCTCGCAGAAAACTGTATCAAGAAGACAATCAGAATATACAGAGACTGGAATCCCTATTACAGTGGAGGAAGAGGATGAAGAAGAAGATGAAGGAACAGCAGAGATCAGACAAAAAGACCAACTACCCACCAAAGGGGAAATAGCGGAGATGTTCGCGAGAATGGAAACAGTAATCTACAGAATGGAAACATCGCTCAAAGGGGAAATGTCGATAATACATGAGAACATGAATCATATACTGAGGAGAGTAGAGGAAACAGAGGAAAAAATGGATGCTCAAGCAGTAGAAGTAAAATAATTAAAATCTCAGTTGGAAGAGATACAGAAAGAGCAAATGTATATGAAATACAGACTTGAAGACCAGGAAAATCGCAATAGGAGAAAAAATTTGAGGATTCGAGGATTACCGGATCAACAAATAGAAGACCTACAGGAAAAAATGGATAAAGTATTTGGACAAATGCTAAATAAAAATGTAACAGAGAAGATCAAATTTGAAAGAATCCATAGGATCAGAAAACCTGCAGGGCTAGCAGGAGAAACACCGAAAGACATAATCGTGCGATTTCACAATTATCAAGATAAAGAACAGATCAGACAAAGCTTAAAATCCAATGTCCCTGCCAAGTTCGAAGAAACCACCTTACAGATATTCCCAGATCTGGCAGGAGACATATTGAACAGGAGAAAAATCTTAAAACCACTGCTTGAACAACTCAAGACACATGATATTCAATATTTCTGGGGTTTCCCAGCCTGCCTAGTTGGACGGAAGGAAGGACGCTCGGCCACTCTGAGATTCCCGGAAGATACAGTAAACTTTTGTAAAAGACTAGGCATCCCAGAAATTGACATACCAGGATGGTGGGAAAAAGAGAGGAGGCCGAAGACAGCGGATAAACAGCCTTGGCATTTGAACTCCAGGAAAAAATAAGAAAGCGAACCAATAAACGATCATATGACGAATAGAAAAGACGAGGAGGGAAGCGGGGGGTTGGACTTGGGGTGGCGGGGGGAGTTGGGTGAGAGGGGCTTAGGGAAAGGACACCGAACAAGGGGAATTTAGCAAATGAGGGAGCGGAACGGGCTCGGGAGACTCCCAATGGGGGGGACATCGGCCCCTGATCTAAGTCAACAGTCAGAGCTCAACCTCTAGGGGGGAGAACCGTAGGGCTGGATGGAGAAGTTGGGCCACGGATTTTGGGGCCACGGGGAGGCCATAAGCCCCCACTTTTGGTGGGTCGAGGGATATGGGAAGGAGGTGGGAAACTGGGGGGGCAGGTTGGGGGTGGGAGGGGGGATTGCGGTGGGTGGGGAAGGGGGAACTCTCTGAAAAACTACGACAGAATTAGCTCTTCCTGCTTAGTAAGGCCACCCCTCAAATAACGGACGACTAAAACAAATCTAATCTCATACAATGTGCGTGGATTAAATGCCCCCATTAAGAGTGCAAATATAATCCGAGAATTAATTTTAATGAAGGCCGATGTAGCTTTCCTACAGGAGACCCATTTTTTTGCAGGCACAAACCGTAGAATCATATCAAAGGACTACCCCCTGTGGTATTACGGGGACTCACCTATTAGTAGAGCTAAAGGAGTGGCCATAGGGTTCTCCAAGGAAACCCGGTTCATATTAGACGAGAGGAAAGCGGATCCGGAGGGGCGATATTTATTTATAAGGGTGAAACTAAATGGAATCGAGGTTTCGTTGGCAAATGTCTATGGACCAAACAAAAAGTCTATTCAATATTTAATAAGGGTAATGGCCGAGTTCATGGAATTTAAGAAAGGGGGGGCCATTATGGCTGGAGATTTTAATTTCTGTCTGGAGCCGCAGATTGATAGTACGTCACATGCAAGGGGGATTGGAATGGCCCTAAGGAATAAACTAAAAAAAAAATTGCACCAACATCAATGAACACAACACTTAAAGCAACGGGATTATACATTCCATTCCCCTGTGCATGGGACGTAAGAATTGATTTTTTTCTAGCAGAGCATTGGTTATTGGAAACAGTTGAGGGTACAAATATTGGTATAACAACATTCTCAGATCATGCACCAATAATACTCCAATGGAATATAGGGGAGGCACAAATTAGGAACAATAGCTGGAGGTAGAACGAAGAACTGTTACAGGATAAAAAAATTGACCTAAGAATAAAAGATGAATTAGAACAATTCTTTAGGGAGAATAGTACAGAAGGTATGTCAGAGGCCATAGTCTGGGAAACCCATAAGGCTTATATTCGGGGCATACTAATCAGGGAGGGTGCAGAAAAAAAGAGAAGAACCAAGGAGAAAAAAACAATACTAACAAAATACATTTTTGAACTACAACAGCAACATAAGAAAACTAGAGGAAAAGAACTTCTACTGAATCTTAATATTAAAAGAGAGGAGATGAGAGAGGTAATCGAACAAGAAACCCGAACGGTCATTAATCAAATTAAGAAAGAGAGATACCAATGGGGTAATAAGTCGGGGAAGCATTTAGCGAAAATATTAAAAAATAAAAAAACTGTTAATTACATAGAGAAAATACAAACAAAGACCGGGGAACTAAGATACAAAACATCTGAAATAGCTAAAACCTTTCAAGAATTCTATAGTAAGCTGTATTCAATTTGTTATGCCCCTCACTACACATGGCTGAGGTGTATTTGGGCACACTGATAGCTCCTCTCATACCAATGCATTCCGGTAGGCGTAGAATCCTTTTGAACTTTTATTATTACAAGATAGAGTAAAACTGTAACAGATACAGACAAATGCAATTAGTAAAAGATAGTACAATTGGTGCCTCCCTATCTATCTACCTAGCTGAGTACATAAATAGTAGACATACCGGAGATGAATCCGGAAGCTGGCTTATATCTTAGCAGTCCATGTGCATGCTTCCAGGGAGAAAAAACTAAATGGCTGAAGAAGGTGACGCAAGGCCTGATGGGATTGAAAGTACGGAGGCTTGCGTGCGACAAACTAGCTAACTAATACTAAATTGCTTATAAAAATAGATAGTGCAGTTATACAAAACGGCCACTAGATGGCAACATAGATTAATGTTATTAAACCAGAAAAAATAGGAAAAATAGGAAAAATTCAAGCCTTATTACTGAAGGCATGGCACAATTATTATAAATTATACAAATGAAGAGATGAAACAAAAAGGGGAGAAAATAAAAACTTTCCTTAGTGAGATCGACCCTGAGAAAATCCCAGAGGACAAACTTAATTTCTTAGAGGCCCCCATAACAGAGGAGGAAATAAAAAAAATTATCCAAGAACTACCAAATGGGAAAAGCCCCAGACCAGACGGTCTGACGATACTGTATTACAAAAAATGTATAGTTATTCTAACTCCGAAAATGTGCTCCTATATGAATGGGGTAGGCGTGAATTGGGAGATGCGGAAGGAGGCATTAGAAGCCCCAAAAACTATAATCCCAAAAGAAGGAAAAAATGCTACATTATGTTCCAGCTATAGACCAATCTCTCTCCTAAACATCGATACCAAGATTTTTCAAAGATACTAGCTAATAGGATGAAAGTCATCATGAAAGATGTTATACATCTTGATCAAGTTGGATTCATCCCAGGAAGGGAGGGTAAGGACAACGGGATAAGAACGCTCCTGGCCATACAGAAAATCAAAGAAAGCGGGGCCCCAGGTCTACTCCTGTCAATTGATGCCGAGAAAGCATTTGACAGGGTAGACTGGGGCTTCATGCAGAGTACACTCGAGGCAATAGGCTTAGGACCCAGAATGACCAATTGGATAAATTCATTGTATAATAAACAATGAAAACGGGACACTGTCAGCACCGTTCGAGATGAGGAATGGCACTCGACAGGGGTGCCCTCTATCACCGCTATTGTTCGTGATTGCGTTGGAACCCTTATTAAGGGGGATAAGGTGGAACGTGGATATCAGAGGGATAACAGTTGGTGAGGAAGATCACAAACTTGCGGCCTACGCGGATGACGTTTTATTTTTCATAAATAACCCTAAAATAACTTTACCCAATCTTTTGAAAGCCCTTAAAGAGTACGGAAAAATGTCTAACTTTAAAATAAATCAGGCTAAATCCGAAACATTAAGCATTAACATACCCAAAGTTGATAGGAACACTTACCAAGAAGATTTTCCATTTAGCTAGGGAAAAAAAGAACTGACGTACCTGGGAATCAAAATAACTACCAATAAAGAAGACATTGTATAAAGCGAATTTTATCCCATTATTAAACGACATCAGAATAGAACTGAACAGAATTGCACTGGGGCAATTATCATGGAGTGGTAGAATAGGCATCTTCAAAATGGTTATTTTACCCAAAATAGTTTATAAAATGCAAATGCTCCCAATTCCATTACCACAGGCATTTTTTGATAAATTACAATCACTGTTCCTAACATTCATTTAGCGCGGGAAAAAACTACGTATTAAATTGACACTTTTGACAAAAGGAAAAGATCAAGGGGGACTGGGTGCACCTGACATGAAAAACTATTATAATGCGATAGTACTATCGCGAATAATAGACTGGGCTAAAAATAACACAGAAAAGAGTTGGGTGAATATAAAATTTATAATCAGTAAAACTTCACTGGGGAAGGTAATTTGGATTCCGGCACAATACCGAGAACTTGGCACTGACACACACGACATTACTAGAAATGCACTAAAAATATGGGATAGGATACACAAAAAAGAAAATTGGGAGTACAACTCCCCTTTAATACCACTGTCTGACACAAAGTATTTCACCGCAGGAATGGAAAAAATGTTTGGAAAATGGATGTTAAAGGAAAATGTACAACTAAAAGATGTAATGGAGCAAAATAAACTAATTACGTATCAGGAATTAAAAAATAATAGGGAATGGATGCTGATTGATGAGTTTACGGCCCCTCGAGAAACTATGCGAGGAAAAGGGTAAGAAGGGAGTAATCTCTAAAATTTACAAGATATTAAATAATATAAAAAAGCCGGGCATACTGCCATAAATTAAGAAGTGGGAGGAGGAATTGTGTTTACAATTACAAGAGTCTGAGATCAAACAAATAATAAAGAGGGTGCATTCAACGTCGGTCAATTGTAACATAATTGAACTGAATTATAAATGTCTCGTTAGATGGTACTTAACCCCCGACAAGGTGCATAAATTCTCTACGGAAACATCACAACTATGTTGGCGAAGGTGTCAGGAAACTGGGACTATGGCCCACATATGGTGGACATGTCCAAAAAATTAAAAATATTGGAGCGAGATAAGACAAACAATCAGAAAAATTACAAATATTGAAGTTCCTGGCGACTCGTGGGGATGCTTACTACACGGGATCCGAATGTCAAATAAATCATATCTGAAAAGCTTACTCCCACAGCTACTAAATGCGGCAAAGAGCCAAATCCCTATTTACTGGAAAGACCCAAACCGTCCTACTTTAAAGGGCTGGTGCAATAAAGTAGATGAAATGTACAGTTTGGAATACCTTAGATTTAGCAAAAGGGAGACAATGGAGGAATTCGAAAGAAAAATGGAAGGAGTGGATAGTCTATAAGTATACTATGGGCTATGCAGAAATGATGGGTGAATAATATAAAATATATAATATCAAAATAGAGAGAGAGTATGGAAGATGGAGTTAATATAGATGGGAGAGGTCGGGGAATTGGGGAGGGGGGAGGGGGGCGGGGTTGGGTATTGTCAAGAAATTGAAATGTAAAAAGTTATAATGCTTTGTTTATATGAAAAAAATAATAATAAAGTTATAATAAAAAAAATAGAGTTCTCTGATAGGGCCTGGGGTGGGGCCATGCTAGGAGGAGAGATTATTTAAACAGCCAGGTGAGAGTGTCTGGCCTCTAAGGTGAACACATGGAGAGGAAGGTAAGCTGACAGACAAACATTACTGCATATCCATGACAGTACCCCCCTCTTATGGGCCCTCCCCCTCCCCCGCCTGGGCCGAGGCTTAAAGGGAAACCTCAGATGAAACCTCCTCAACAGACGAGGTGCAAAGACCTCAGATGCAGCGATCCAAGATGCCTCCTTAGGACCAAACCCTCTCCAATGCACAAGGTACTGAAGAATGCCTCTGCAGAGCCGAGAATCCAGAACTTGACTAACCTCGTACTTTAGATTATCCTCAGAGACCGGAACCGAGGTAGGGAGAGGACGAGAGGATTTATTGAGGACCAAAGGCCTTTTAGGAATAAGCAAGGGCATGAGAGGATCAACAGGGATCTGAGGAGGGTCCCCCAGACCCTTAGAGATGAACTGGACATCTAGCACAGGACCATCAGACTGGGCAGAGGTCAGTGGAACCCTGAGGTCAGGCTGGTTAGAAGGTGACATGTCACAGGAGTCAAGCTGAATAGCTGAAAGACAAGCAGAATGTCCTGAATAAGAAAAAGTAGGAGGCT
Source organism: Rana muscosa (assembly GCA_029206835.1). Taxonomy (NCBI): domain Eukaryota; kingdom Metazoa; phylum Chordata; class Amphibia; order Anura; family Ranidae; genus Rana; species Rana muscosa. The sequence continues at coordinate 88,584,669 of CM055126.1, forward strand.
CACTGAACATGGGCTGGACTGGCATAACTAGTACAGAGGGCGAGTGAATAGCAGAGTCAGGTGTAGCGACTACCTGAATCGCATCGCAAGGCGTAGCGACTGCAGAACTTGTAGACAAGCCAGCCTGGCTGTGCGTCCAAGGGTGATTAGTGACAGACAAATGTAAATGGTTATGCAAACTGGAGTGAATGATCGGCTCAGGTTCACAGGTGGGCTCCTCATCCAGAGTGCCACATGACTTAGAGAGTGCATCAGCCCGACTATTGCAAGACACATCCCAGAAATCACCATATGCAGTAGGAAAAGCAAAAGATACTGGGATGGTGGCAACAGGAAGTTTCTCTTTTGGGGCAACCTTGGGTAGGCAGGACGAGAAACAGGAGGAACCCCAAGCCAGGATCTGTCCAGCAGTCCAGTCAACGTGTAGAGAATGGAGCCGTAACCATGGGAGAGCCAAAACGATAGGAGTTGAGGCCTTAGGTAAGATAAGGAAGGTTATCCACTCCTGGTGGAGTGTCCCTACCGACATCTTAACAGGGAGGGTCTGGAAGCAGATAGGACTCCCTGGGAGAACAGTGCCATCAATCGCCAAGACCACCAAGGCGTGGTGAGTGGCAAAAGGGTAGGTCTCATAGAAGATGCAATTTCCCAGTCCATGAAATTGCCAGCGGCTCCGGAATCCAGATATGCTGAGACCGAATGAGAAGAAGCACCAACATGAAGGAACACAGAAAGAAGAAGACGAGAAGGTGAAATTTCTGGGTCCAATACTCCACGTTCCAGATGTATTGGACCCGAACGTTTTTCCGGACAAAGAGAGCAAGTGTCAAGAAAATTACCTTTGCCCCCACAGTAGAGACACAGGCCTAGAGTTCTGTGCCTAGCACGTTCCTCGGGGGATAGCATGGTCCGACTCAGCTGCATGGGTTCCTCAGCTGGCCAGAGATGCTCCACGGGTCGAAGAGAGGGGAGCTCAGGCTGACTAAGAACCAAGGAGTGCTGGCGTCGCTTTTCTAGGGTCCTTTTCTGAAAGCGTATATCAATCTGGTTAAACAAGGAGATAACTTCGTCCAGATTAGTGGGGATGGTTCTTCCTGCTAATTCATCCTTCACTCTATCAGAAAGGCCATGCAAAAAGGTTGCGACTAAGGCCTCATTGTTCCAGCTCAACTCAGCCGTCAGTATGCGGAAATGAAGAGCATACTGTCCCACAGAAGCAGACTCTTGGCAGAGACGTAAAAGGGCGCTAGCCGCTGAAGAGACACGAGCCGGCGGTTCTTCGAAGATATTCCGAAAAAGTTTCAAGAAGTCAGACAGGCTATAAATCACTGGATCATTCAGTTCCCACAGAGGGGCTGCCCAGGCTAAAGCTTCACCTGAGAGGAGGGAAATGATATAGGCTACCTTTGCCTGATCAGACAGAAAGTTTTGGGGCTGGAGCTCAAAATGAATAGTGCATTGGCTAAGGAACCCCCTGCACGCCTTGGAGTCCCCAGAGAAACGGGACGGAGCTGGCAGTTGTAGTGAATGTGTGGCTGCGACTGCGACCGGAATAGGTGCAGCCGCTGATAGCGATTGAGGTTGTTGAACCGGGGTTCCTAAGAAGGCCTGAACCTGTTCAAAACAGGAGGCCAAATCCTGAAGGAATCGCATCACTTGGGTCTGATTAGATTCCTGGGTCTCAAGTCTGCGGACTATGCCCTGCAACGGATCATCTGCGGGTAGCGGCACATCAGCTGGGTCCATGGCTGATCAAACTGTCAGGTCACCTGAAGCCAGGTGACAGATGCACACCGTTGGGGTCAGGAGTGCCCCGCTAAGGTAGTGAACCCTATGGCTTACTGCTGCGGATAGAACACTGGGTGGTTAAGGAAGGCAGGTCCATTGGAGCACAAACAGGGATCCCACAGGGAGCTAGAGCCCAAGATTCCCCAGGGCGCGGAGTCTAAGATCAGGCAGGTGTTCACCAGAGCCTCTAGTGGTGAGGATGGACTGAGCTGCAACTGGATCCAGGTCGCGGCCCCCAGAGTCCCCTAGCTCACGCTCCGTAGGGTATAGAGGATAGAGGGGAAGCAGCAGCTCAGGATACAAGAGATAGTGAGGGGACAAGCCAAGGTCAGGGCGACAAGCAGACAAGGATAAACAAAGGACAAGCCAAAGGTCAAGGTCACAAGCAGACAAGGATAGTCGAGAACAAGCCAAGATCGGTAACACAGAGACAGACGTAGCACACGGCAAGCAGGAAGCCAAACACACAATGCTTAACAAACAACGTTGATCAGCAAGGCAGACTTGCAGCGCACAGGTGAATATAGAGTTCTATGATAGGGCCTGGGGTAGGGCCATGCTAGGAGAAGAGATTATTTAAGCAGCCAGGTGAGCGTGTCTGGCCTCTAAGGTGAACACATGGAGAGGAAGGTAAGCTGACAGAGAAACATTACTGCATATCCATGACAGTATTGCCGGGGACCCGACAATTCATTAAAGCCGCGAGTGGTTTTAAATGACTTTTTTTCCTTCAGAAATTACATTTTGTGCAGGGACAATTCTAAACAAGGGAAACATGCGCGACTTTACAGGCATACTTTAGACACCCCCCAGGTACAAAATTTAAAGGAATATTTCACTTTTATTGTTTCACTTTAAGCATTATTAAACTCATTGCTCCCGAAAAAACTGACGTTTTTTCAATTTTTTTTTCAATTGATACATGTCCCCTGTGGCAGGACCCGGGTCCCCAAACACTTTTTATGATAATAACTTGCATATTAACTTTTAAAATTAGCACTTTTGATTTTTCATGTTCGTGTCCCATAGACTAACGGTGTTCGCGTGTTCTGGTGCGAACCGAACCGGGGGGTGTTTGGCTCATCCCTAATAACGATCCCCTCCAACCTATCGGAGCTTTACGCTCTCAATTATCTCCCTTTACTGAACCGACTTCGGAAGGAACTAGACACCTGGAACTCCTCCCCATTACCCTGGTTTGGTCATATTAACACATTGAAAATGGACACCCTCCCTAAACTACTTTATTTGTTTCAAATGGTACCTATCTCAGTCCCTAAACCTTTTTTACCTCTCTGCGATCAATGTTCATGCGTTTCATCTGGCACCAAGGCATGTCTCGCATTCGTCGCACTCTGCTTACTTATCCCAAAATTCAGGGTGGGGTAGGGTTTCCTGACTTTGAGTTATATCACAGGGCGGCTCTGCTATCCAGGGTTCTGGAGTGGTTTCCTCGCCCCTTCCCCAAAGCATCCACCATGGTGAACAAGACCTTGTCCACCCATGACCTCCAGGCCTTACTCTGGGGCTATGGGCAACATCTACACTTACTCTCCGCCACCTCCCCGTTAACAATCGCTGCCCTGAACCTAAGGTACAAAAAAGGGATGCTGTCATTATTGTCCTCGGATCCCTCGCCCCTCACATCCTTGTTTGACAACCCTGCACTGCCTCAAGGCATGGGCTCCAATTCGGTAGGCCCCTACTCCTGCCCCACATGGCCCGTGGCGAGCTCCTTTGTAGACCCCACTTCAGGTGCTCCTGTAGTGCCAAGTGCCCAGGACAACTGGTTCACAGCTCTCCGCATATCTTCCTTTTGTTCTGACCTCTTCTCATCTTCCCAAACTCACAGATCCCTGATGGGATACGAACAGCTGTGCTCTCTCTCAGAAACACCCAGACATTTACTCTCTACCATGTACACGCTACAACACGCACTGATGCATGATCAACCCCCCTCTTACACCAGGAAGTGGTCTACGGCTCTGGGAAAGGAACTCCACTTGGTAGACTGGCAAAAGTCCTACCACTTTACACACAAATCCTCAATATCCTGTTATTCCCCAAAGAAAAACTTTAAACTTATCTCCAGGTGGTACAGGGACTCTCAATCTCTACATAAAATATTTCCATTCGTACCTCCCTCCTGTTGGAGATGCGGCGTGGCAGATGGAAGCTATCTCCACATATGGTGGGACTGTTAGCCCATTCAGCCATTCTGGTCACAGGTTTTTGCCGTATACAGCAGTCTATACAACCGACCTTTGACGCCCTCCCCAGAGATAGCTCTATTATCCATGCTCCCTGGCTCCATAGCCTCCCAGAAACGCACCCTACTGCGCTTCTTCCTGTCAGCCGCCAGGCAGCTTATCCCCCTATTTTGGAGAACTTCTACCACCCCCCCTTGACTTTGTGGGTCTCTGCAGGCAATGACATCATGCGCATGGAAGAGATGCTAGCCCTTAATACTGACACCATTGACAAATTCAAGATTCTATGGCTCATTTGGATCGACTACTCTGCCTTGGACTCCCTGAAAGCATTATTGACACCTCTGGGCCAACCCAGCCGTCCACCCTGATTCCATCATGCAGGTTTGATACGCCGAGGTCTGCCCAGTCCCCCTTTTCTCTCTGTATTCTCTATCTTCTCTTCTTTCTTCCTCTATTGTTCTCTTTCCCCCTTTCTCTCTCTGTTTGAAATGTTATTTTGATAGTCAAATGTCATACTATATACTTTTATTAGCCCTCACTGTCCTTCGTATAGAGTGACACCGTCCGCGCCTCGAAGGTGGCGATGTGTTAGTGTTTATGTTGGAAATATTTCCTGTGATGAGCGGACAGTGTGACTTGCATTGTATTACCCTAAGTTGTGGACATTTGAAAGTTATCTGTATTATTCTATTCTGTTAAACGCAATAAAAATATATTTGACTCTAAAAAACACTTCTAACCTCAAATGCTCATACCCGCTGCTGAACTTGCAAAAAACTCGGTATGTAAAAGCTGTAAAACTGACGTTTTTCATTGCCGGTTTCCAGCTGTCAAGTTTCCAGTGTTCAGAAAAGGTTTTCAACTGCCCTGTGTACATGAGCCCTTTGTCTGCAAAAGACTTGAGACTTATGCCGCGTACACACGATCATTTTTCCCGTAGAGAAAAATGAATTTTTTTCCTTTGGACGAGAAAAACGATCGTCTGTGGGCTTTTTGTCGTCTTTCTCGACTGGAAAAATGGCATTAATCACGACGTGATTCCCGTAGTTTTTTTCCGCGGCAGTTTTCCCATAGGGAAACACTGCCGGGGAGCCCACACACGGTCGTTTTTTTTCGACCAAAAAAAAAAATGTCATTTAAAACGGCCGTGTGTGGGGGGGAACAAGCTGTTCCTCGTTTTTCACGTCGATTTTCTCAACGATGTTTTCACCGTCGAAAAAATCGATCGTGTGTACGCGGCATAAGGCAGAGATTCACCTTCCAGCAGGACAACGAACCTAAACATAAAGCCAGAGCTACAATGGAATGGTTTAGATCAAAGCATATTCATGTGATGGCCCAGAATTGCCCAGTCAAAGTTCAGACTGTGGCAAGACACTCTCCATCCAATCTGACAGAGTGTGAGCTATTTTGCAAATAAACATTGGTAAAAATGCTGCTCTCTAGATGTGCAAAGCTGGTAGAGACATACCCAAAAAGACATGCAGCTATAATTGCAGCGAAAGGTGGTTCTACAAGTATTGACCCAGGGGGGCTGAATACACATGCACACCACACTTTTCAGATATTTATTTGTAAAAAGAATTGAAAACCATTTATAATTTTCCTTCCACTTAACAATTATGTACCACTTTGTGTTGGTCTATCACATAAAATCCCAATAAAATACATTTACGTTTGTTGGTTGTAACATAACAAAACGTGAAAAAAATCAAGGGGTTTGAATACTTTTTCAAGGTACTGTATCAATCATATGCCTGTACTCTATTCATATAGTAGGTTTATTTCCATTCTTCAGCTGTCCATACATTATACAATTCTCTTGTTCAATTTCCTTTAGATTTACCTTCAACTATGTAGTACAAGGGTCTGCCTGATTGCATAGAAATTGAAAGTGTTTAGGTTTGACCTCATATTATATGGTTTTGGTAAATTTAAAGGAAAATTGGACAAGAAAATGCTATAATGTATGTGTAGCGCACCCACCTATCCCCCTCCTGCATTAAACTCGGCTCCTCGCAGGGGGAGACAGGCACACCGCACCACAAGCCCGTACCCTCCTGTGTTAAGAGGTTGAGAGGTGTTAATTTTGGACCTTGTCTGCAGCCAGAATCTAAAGTCCTCCTGAGTATGATTCTCACCTCTACAGTGGGTAGATGCAAGTCCTTGAATTCCCCAGGAACGTAAATGTCCACACCAGCTGAAAGTCCAACTCAATATTTATTTTCACTTGAACAGAAAATAGTCTCTTGGATAGACAAAAAGGTTGAGCAAAGACACAGGACAGCTCAAGGTGTGGAGGAGGTCCAGGCACAAACGTAGCTCAAACTCTTCTGACTGTTCAGATTTCTCAAACAGTTTTGGCGCATGGTCTCTGCCACAGACCATGAGGTTGGTCTCTGCCACAGACCTTGTGAATAAGGTCACTGCCACTGACCTGGTGAATTAGGTCACTGCCACTGACCTGATGAATCTTAGTTTCTTCCTAGGACATAGCCCTTTTTAGGGAGAAGACATCCCCCCAGAGAGTCAACAGACCCTTCCTTCACCGTGACCACAGCATCGGTCCCTCGGAACAGATCCTCCCTTCTCTTAGGGTGCGGGTCCCCTCGCAAGGCGGCACCCTGGACTCCTCGATCCCTAGTGGACCCCAGCCGAAGGTTGCTGGGCCCTGTGCCGTTGCTGCAACTCCTGGGCCTCCATGCCCAGGCGGACAGAAATGGTGAGGTAGTACCAGGCTAAAGGTGCCTGAGGTGGAACCCGGAACACGGCCTCCGGGCCTAGGGCACCCGGAGATGACCCACACACGCCCAGGCTGAAGGTGCCTGGGCGTCGACCGACCCTCTTCAAACGATGTCCGCCCCCTTTTATATCCCCTCCCGGCATGCACAGCAGGTTCCCCGCCCCACTGTACAGCTGCCAAGAGGGGTCACAAAAGGCACAGCCCTGCGCTCACGGTTCAACCCTGGCCCAGAATGGCAGCGCCACCCACAGGCCACAGGGAACACATCACCAGCATTATCCCCTGAGAACAAAAATGGTCCATAACTCCTAACAATTTAAGGTGTCTGAGCCTGGTTACCACTCAGACACTTCCCCTAAATTGAACACCCCGCTACACATTCCCCCTACTAATGGACACTGGTCCCCAGTGTCTGGATCAAACCCATGCCTCCTGAACCCAGTTAGCCTGGTCCAGAGACAAGAAAAAAAATCTAAAACAAATTTAAAACTGCTTGTTTGTGCCGGCACCTAACATGGGGAAAAGGGAATTAAAAGCAGAAATGAAAGAAGATCAAATAAACACAATGTGCACATCACAGTCTCAAATGTCACACAAACATATTTCCAATCATTACATTCCCGCCCCGTCTGCACTAGTCTAAACCACCCCGTTCTCAGTGTTTTGCTTGGTATCCACCTGCAGAGGGAGAAAGCACATACATATTCAAACACATTCACAGTAGAAGTGAAAAGATTCTCCCCGGAGGAACAATCCTTCCCTTCTAAAAGTAAAACACATTATTTTTTTTCTTAAAACCAGAGTCTCTTCCTTTTGTTTTTAGACAATGCAACACCGCAGGGGCGATCCTAGGATCACAGACGCCTGGGTGCAGAAATATTTCTGGCGCCCCCACATGGGCGTGGTCATCTTACTAACTCCTCCCCATTACAAATATTTCTATGGCAATGACTCAAACACAGAGATGCTCCTCTAAGGTGTCTTCGTTACCCTGGGATCCTCCCATGATCTTTTAACAATAAACAAAATACAGGAAGAGAATACACTAATGGGACGTGGAGGGGGTCTCTCTAATGGACACAGGGAGGGCTTCTGTTAGAGAGTCTGTTAGAAAGAGCCCCAAGACATAGTACAGGAGATAGTCAGAGACTGCAGACATGATACTAGAGATGGTCAGAGACTGCAGACATGATACTAGAGATGGTCAGAGACTGCAGACATGATACTAGAGATGGTCAGAGACTGCAGACATGATACAGGAGAAGGTCAGAGACTGCAGACATGATACAGGAGAAGGTCAGAGACTGCAGACATGATACAGGAGAAGGTCAGAGACTGCAGACATGATACAGGAGAAGGTCAGAGACTGCAGACATGATACAGGAGAAGGTCAGAGACTGCAGACATGATACAGGAGAAGGTCAGAGACTGCAGACATGATACAGGAGAAGGTCAGAGACTGCAGACATGATACAGGAGAAGGTCAGAGACTGCAGACATGATACAGGAGAAGGTCAGAGACTGCAGACATGATACAGGAGAAGGTCAGAGACTGCAGACATGATACAGGAGAAGGTCAGAGACTGCAGACATGATACAGTACAGGGGGAGGGTAAGCAGACCTAGTACAGGGGTCAGGGGAGTACAGTAAAGGGGCAGTAATGTATTATACAGATATGGTCTCCTCAAGCAGAGCTGCTCAGGGAAGTTGCTTTTACAGATCCCACCTATTCTGGCAGGCTGTCACTGGGCTAAATAAAAATTGGAATGACCTATCCCCCTCTACCTTCCCCTGCAGAGTTTCTGGGTCTCTTCTGGCACTTTGCAGGGGTTAAGGAAGAACCCGGAGGTGGAGCATCTTATTACTGCTGCTGCTTGTGTGGGTAGGATGTGTACTGAACCAATCACATGGGATGAATAGGAAAGGGGGATGACCCACACAAGCAGCAGCAGTAATAAGATCCTCCACCTCGGGGTTCTTCCTTAACCCCTGGAAAAAAATGGGGGGGATGGAAACAAAGGGGTAGGGAAGAATGAAGAGGGGGGGAAGGGAGGAAGTGGGTAAGAGATGGGGGGTGGGTAGTGGAGAATTGGTGTGAAACAGGGGGATCTGGGGGATCCTGGTCTGTATAGGGATACAGAACGAGGAGGATTTGTGCTGACATGAGGGAAGGGGGGAGGAGAGGCAAATAAATGGAGGTGAAGGGGCTGGAGAGGGATTGATTATGGACATTTGCAATGTTTGTGTATGGGGGGAGGGGGCACACACCTGTGTGAAGGTGAAGTGCCTCCAGAGAAGAAGACTGGGAGGGGGGAGTGAGGGACTATTGTTGGGAAGGTGTTAGAAAGAGAATTACAGTCAGCTAGGGAAGAAGCTATATATTTTCATGGCTGCTATCATGTTGGAAAACTGGCTGGGAGAAGGTAGCAAGGGTTAACAAGGCTGAGAGGTAAGCAGTGTGGCCAGCAGAGACTGATGGATCTGTATGAGGATGAAAGGAAAGTAGATAGTGGCTGAGGCTGGGAGGGAGAGAGCAGAGTCTGGAGAAAACTTCAAGGCCCCTTCATGCACCTAGGACCCCTGGGCAGTTCCTAGAGGTGTCTGAACATTAAGACAGCCCCTCCTCTCACTGCAGACACATCTACCGGGACAGGAAAGCGCCCAGGCGCACACACAGGGCAGATGTGACCCGGACAATGAGCCAGATCAGTGTGGTGTGCAGGGTGACCACATTTCCAAACTGCCATTCAGGGACACCCCCCCAGCAAGCACCGGTCGGTGACGTCACAAGGAGGCAGTGCCACCATATGACGTTGCCGAGAGGCGCCGCCCCTTACCTATTTAAGCATTTGTTTCATGTATGTTAGCCCAACATTGCAGCACTTAGATTTACAGAGTGTAATTGTTCTTGCAATGTTGGGCTAACATACATGAAACAAATGCTGTTTATATCTAAGGCACTAAAGTTGTATATAAAACCCTGTACTTTATACCACAAAATAAATACAAATGACCCAAGGGATCTGTAGTAAAAACTGGACATACACTGACCTACCCGACTACTACACTGACCTACTGAACCTGATTCCTACACTGACCTACCTGACCACTACACTGACCTACCTGACCACTACACTGACCTAACTGATTGCTGCATTGAAATACCTGACCACTACACTAACATACCTGATCCCTACACTGACCTACCTGATTCCTACCCCCTCCATTGGAGGGGGGGCGTGTCACATCTTCAGCTCTGAGGGGCTCATGCTGGGACCTGTGGTCCTTCATTAGGAGGATGAGGTCAGTGGGAGACTGGCAGTGCTGGGGGGATGGGTTAAGTGGCAGTGCTTGGGAAGGGATGGGATCACTAACTCTAACTTGCTGTCACCTGCTAGTCAGTGTCCACTTGGGAGGGGAGAGGGGCTTGGTGAGGGGGGAGGGTAGAGAGAGAGAGAGAAGGGGGGTGGGTAGAGAGAGAGAGAGAGAGAGAGAGAAGGGGGTGGTAGAGAGAGGGGGTGGGGGAGAGAGAGAGAGAGAGAAGGGGGTGGGTAGAGAGAGAGAGAAGGGGGGTGGGTAGAGAGAGAGAGAAGGGGGTGGGTAGAGAGAGAGAAGGGGGTGGGAGAGAGAGGGGGGGAGAGAGAGGGGGAGAGAGAGAGGGGGAGAGAGGGAGAGAAAGAGGGGGGAGAGAGGGAGAGAAAGAGGGGGTGGGAGAGAGAGGGGAGAGAGAGAGGGGAGGGAGGGAGGGAGAGAGGGGGTGGGGGAGAGAGGGGGGAGGGAGAGAGAGGGGGTGGGGGAGAGAGAGGGGGTGGGGGAGAGAGAGAGAGGGGGTGGGAGAGAGAGAGGGGGTGGGAGAGAGAGAGGGGGATGAGAGAGAGAGAGGGGGGAGGGAGGGAGAGAGAGAGGGGGTGGGGGAGAGAGAGGGAGAGAGAGAAGGGGTGGGGGAGAGAGAGAGAGGGGGGAGAGAGAGAGAGGGAGAGAGGGGTGGATGAGAGAGAGGGGGGGTGGATGAGAGAGAGGGGGGGTGGATGAGAGAGAGGGGGGGTGGATGAGAGAGAGGGGGGGTGGATGAGAGAGAGGGGGGGTGGATGAGAGAGAGAGAGGGGGGGTGAGAGAGAGGGGGGATGGATGAGAGAGAGAGGGGGGGGATGAGAGAGAGAGAGGGGGGGGATGGATGAGAGAGAGAGAGGGGGGATGGATGAGAGAGAGAGGGGGGGTGGATGAGAGAGAGAGGGGGGGATGGATGAGAGAGAGGGGGGTGGATGAGAGAGAGAGGGAGATGGGAGAGAAAGGGGGATGGGAGAGAGAGGGGGTGAGTGAAATTGACCCCCTAGGCTGGCCTGCAGTCCTCCTGTGCCACCCTGTCCCAGTCCCTGTCTGTGGGTAGGTGTGTGTGATGCACCTACCTCCCGCCCATGCTCGTCCTCTGGGCCCTCGGTCAGGCGCCTATATTTCTTCTTGGGCACGGTCACAGCTGGAGCCGACGTTGGAGAATGTGTGCAGGCTCTGGAGGTGCCGTGCCGGGGATGCTGCTCAGGTCAGGGTGGCGGTGAGGTCTTCTCTCACTCGCGCTGTTCCTTTCAGCCAGCCTCCTGCTGCTCACCGGGGCCGCCACTCTCTCTCTGTTGCTGCTGCTGTTGAGTGCCCTGGCCTGCACCCCACCACCACCGGACCAGTGAGACTGTCCATCTCTGGTATGGCAAGGGGGCGGCCTCTGCCTCGGAGCTCAGTCGGCTGCGTTGGATCCCAGACTCCCAGGAGCAGTAGCGCGGAGGAAGTGAAATCCTCCCTCGCTTTCTTTCAACACTGAACATGGAGGGAGGGCGGGGAGCACTGCAGCCGTGATGTCACTGGTTGCTACATGCCAAGCGGCTCTAGCAACTAGTGGACAGGATGAAACTTGTGACAAGTACAGCTGCCGGAGGGAGAGAGACACACATGGCATCGTTCCTGTACTACTTGTCCACACTGATCTCTGCCCCATTGTCCGGGTCCGCCCCTATCAGCGTCCCTGGCGACGCCACCGCACACAAGGAGAGGAGGAAGGAGGGGAAGCACTTTGGCACTTCGGCGCCCCCCTCTGCAGCTCTCGGGTGCCGAGCACCCCCTGCACCCCATCCAGGACCGGCCCTGCAACACCGCCACCTAGTGGGAGAGCCACCGTCGGAACACTCGTCCTGAAAGAAGACTTTTCTTTTTCGGGTAAAACTTCCTCTTCTTCTTTGGCCCTGCTCTGAACTATTCTACCCCAAAGTCCTTGTGTCTTTGCAGTGTGGAGAGAGGGGAAAAAAACAACAACCATTCCCACTCTTCCAATAAGTAGAATACCCCTTCTGTGTGGGCAAATAGTTCTGGGGCTCCAGAGAGTGCACTCCGGAAACAAAAGGCAAACAACAAGAGTCTAGTCTCTTCACAGATATCATTGTGGATGCGGCAACACCAACGGCTTCCAATGTTTGTCAAAGGTGTCAATATGGTATTCAACATTATCTTTGTCCTTTCGGCAAATAACCACCTTGTCCACATGTATGTGCCGACCGAGCATCCAGGCTTTCCTACAGTCCTTGTACCGCTTGGTAGCTGTAGCAGAACATAAATAGAACCTGCGGGCCTGGGGTACTTTGATATGTGTCCAAACAAAGTCCGCGTACCACCGGTGTCTATAGGCCTCTACCTCAAACAAAAGCTCCTTTGGCAGGTACGGGTACTCCCACCCGTATTCACTAGCAACCTTCTGGTTAAATAACCTCTGCAAACGGGACAAAGGTGGCATGGTCAGATGATCTCCCATACCGGTCATGACTATGGCATCCAGGTGCCGAGGCACTTTCACTACCTCAGGACCAGACACAGGGGCCCGCAATGACACCCGCTCCATCCCAACAACGTATCCAGGCATCTCCAGCGGTGGAAGGGCAGACAACGGGACAGATCCCTCCTCAGGCTCCGGGGACGCCACCCGGCGTGTGCTCTCCCCAGTGGACATGGGTGGGTCCCTATTTCTACAGGACAAGGACAGGGGCATCTTATCCCAACCCTTCCGCTCAAACACTTCATCAATGGTGGCATCGTCTCCAGGATCAGAGACCGACTCCAGGTCAGAGGTGTCCCATTCCTCTGCAGGCAAGTAACTCCGGGTAGAAGACGAGTCACCGCCTCTAACCAGTTCAAGGGCCCTGAGATCCCTGACCCAAGCATCCCCGACACTTTGGACTTCTGACAGAGTCTCTTTCCCCAGCTTACCTTGGCTTGTAGCTGAGACAGGACGTCCAGAACTTTTTCCTTCGGATGCATCCGTTCAGAGTAAGCGCTGGGGCGTAACTCCACCACGGCCACAGGAAGCCTTCACAAAGCCAATCTTCCTCTTGGAAGGACTCTGTGGTGACCAAGGCAACATCCTCCGGTCTCTCCGATTCCGGTTCCTCAATCTCCGGAACATCTGTGTTCGCGACTTCCTCCGAAGTCTCAACAGTGCGCATAGGGGTGGCTGCAAAAGCTCTGGCTCCTTCCTCCGAAGTAGTGGCGCCTGTAAGGCAGTTGAGGCGGAAAGCCCGAGGCTTCTCTGTAGGTTGCTCCACCTCAAATAAGAACTCCCTACATTGCTCGCATCTGCCGAAGGGTTTGAGATGCACCACCAGTCCCGAGCAGCCGGAACAAACCACTCCGAGGGCCTCCATATCTCTGCAAACGTAGAGGGCAAAACGTCCCCGGAGCTTCAGCCGAATCCCTGTATCCGTCACGGAAGCAGGAAACGAGGTCATATTCATGGTGGTTGTGGCCGGAATCCATGAGGCATGAGACGCCATATTGCTCGCTTGCTGTTCCATTGCGCACTGTCCTTTTGGCGCCAAAGTCCCCACGTGCAACTCTTCACATGGCCAGACTCCTCCCATCTTCTGCACTGTTCGCGGGCTTTCTGTATAGGCACGCCCACAAACTACGCAGTCAGGGTTCTCCTCGTGGCGCAGTTCTCGAAATGGCCGACCTCCACGGAACTTCACTGGGGAATAAAGTTCAAACTCTGGGAGGGTTTTCACATTTTTCAACCGCAGACAAATCTCGAATGAGCCCCCACGTGTAGCGCACCCACCTATCCCCCTCCTGCATTAAACTCGGCTCTTCGCAGGGGGAGACAGGCACACCGCACCACAAGCACGTACCCTCCTGTGTTAAGAGGTTGAGCGGTGTTAATTTTGGGCCTTGTCTGCAGCCAGAATCTAAAGTCCTCCTGAGTATGATTCTCACCTCTACAGTGGGTAGATGCAAGTCCTTAAATTCCCCAGGAACGTAAATGTCCACACCAGCTGAAAGTCCAACTCAATATTTATTTTCACTTGAACAGAAAATAGTCTCTTGTATAGACAAAAAGGTTGGAGCAAAGACACAGGACAGCTCAAGATGTTGAGGAGGTCCAGGCACAAACATAGCTCAAACTCTTCTGACTGTTCAGATTTCTCAAACAGTTTTGGCGCATGGTCTCTGCCACAGACCATGAGGTTGGTCTCTGCCACAGACCTTGTGAATAAGGTCACTGCCACTGACCTGGTGAATTAGGTCACTGCCACTGACCTGATGAATCTTGGTTTCTTCCTAGGACACCCGTGACCACAGCATCGGTCCCTCGGAACAGATCCTCCCTTCTCTTAGGGTGCGGGTCCCCTCGCAAGGCGGCACCCTGGACTCCTCGATCCCCAGTGGACCCCAGCCGAAGGTTGCTGGGCCCCGGGCCATTGCTGCAACTCCTGGGCCTCCATGCCCAGGCGGACAGAAACGGTGAGGTAGTACCTCACCCCAGGCTAAAGGTGCCTGAGGTGGAACCGGAACACGGCCTCCGGGCCTAGGGCACCCGGAGATGACCCACACACGCCCAGGCTGAAGGTGCCTGGGCGTTGACTGACCCTCTCCAGAAGATGTCCGCCCCCTTTAATATCCCCTCCCGGCATGCACAGCAAGTTCCCCGCCCCACTGTACAGCTGCCAAGAGGGGTCACAAAAGGCACAGCACTGCTCTCGCGGTTCAACCCTGGACCAGAATGACAGCGCCACCCACAGGCCACAGGGAACACATCACCAGCATTATACCCTGAGAACAAAAATGGTCCATAACTCCTAACAACTTAAGGTGTCTGAGCCTGGTTACCACTCAGACACTTCCCCTAAATTGAACACCCCGCTACACATGGTCAGCCTTAGAAGCTGTAGTACGGCCTCTGTGGAGGGCGGAAAGGGCAGGCACAGTCAGGAAATCTTTATGAAAGCCTGTGACAGCTGCTTAGTTCTATTAACCCCTGCCGCACCAGAAGATTACCGTAGGCAGGAGAGGAATTTTTCAGGCTTATAAACACGTGAAAACATTTGAGTCAAATTTTAACAGGAGTTGAGTCAAAAATACCTGATTATTAAAAAAAAAAAAAGTTCATGTACTTCTTTGAGTGTAGGGCATACCACAGGCAGCCCTTACAACCAAGCCCTCTCCTAGGCAGTATTAAAAGCAGAGAAAGGGGAGAGTCCCATAAAGTTCAGATTAGGACAAGGGATAGGGCAGACAGCGGTCTTCACCTAATAATGAAAATTTCTTTAATAATTAAATAAACATGGTATACAAAAATTCATAAAGACAATGAGCAGATGATGTAAAATTAAAAAACAACAATAAGAACAAAGTGGCCACAGGTATGCACACCCACAAGACAAACAACTACACCAATATTTCCAATAGTCTATAGCGAGCGTTTTGTCTTGCCCACATACAGCTTATGGCACGGACATTCCAGCATGTATAGAACTTTTTCAGTATTGCAATTAATAAATATACCCTGTGTCTATCAGCTTCAGTGAAAGTATTTGTTCTTTCTACCCAGCTACAAATACTACATTTACTACATGGGTACATTCCTTTGAAGGCCAGCTCCGGGGGTCGGTTTTTATAAACTCTGAGTTGACAAGTTCGTCTGCCAGAACATCGCCAGAACCTCGCTTGGTCACCATGAGGGGTCTGGGGCTTACAATGTCAGATAGTGCTGGTGATCGAGTCAGCAGGAGGTGCCAGTGTTTAGTGAGTACATTTCTAACAGCCTCCCGTTGTAGTTCATACGGGGTGATGACTCCTTATCACCACTCCTGATGGCCATCAGGAATTCATACGTTTTGACGCCCTGAGCTCGCCTATGTCCCCAATTATCTTAGGAATTACGTGGCTCCAAGCCCACAACTCTCAGTTCAATTGGATCAAGAAGGAAGTCCTGTTCACCTCTCCCTATTGCCAGCAGCATTGCCTCATTCCTAAACCCAGAGACACTACCAGTTGCTTGACCATCCACCCTGTATCTACCACTAACCAGAATGTTCCCCAGGCATACCAAGAATTCCTGGATGTCTTTGATAAAAGAAAAGCCGATGTTCTACCACCACATCGGCCATATGACTGTCCGATAGAATTTCTTCCAGGGGCCAAGATTCCATTTGGACGAATATTCCCTCTCTCTGAAATTGAATTAGGAACTCTGCGACAATACATTGATGAAAACTTGGCTAAGGGCTTCATCCGTGCTTCCTCCGCTCCTACCGGTGTCGGCATATTCTTTGTCGAAAAAAAGGACAAGACTTTAAGACCATGCGTGGACTTTAGGGAGTTAAATAAAATCACCATAAAGAACCGCTACCCACTGCCACTAGTTCCTGAACTTTTCCAGAGATTTCATACGGCCCAAGTATTTACCAAGCTCGACCTCCGGGATGCCTATAACCTTGTTCGCATCGGTGAGGGCGATGAATGGAAGACAGCATTCAGAATGAGATTCGGACACTTCAAGTATCTAGTGATGCCCTTTGGGCTCTGTAACGCTCCGGCAACGTTTCAGCACTTCATAAATGATATTTTCTGGGAATATCTTGACTACTTCGTCATCATCTATCTGGATGACATCCTCATATTTTCAGCTACTCTGGAGCTCCACCGGAGCCATGTAAAGACAGTGCTGCTCACACTAAGAAAACATGGACTTTACGTGAAAGCGGAAAAGTGTGACTTTGAAAATAAATCAATACAATTCTTAGGACTGATCATCTCCACTGGCGGTGTAGCTATGGATCCACAGAAAGTGCAGGCAATCCCGGATTGGCTAACTCCATCGGATAGGAAAGGGGTGCAAAGGTTTGTGGGCTTTGCGAACTGCTATAGAAGGTTTATAAGGAACTTTTCTTCTATCATCTCATCCATAACCCAGGTAACCCGCTTACATATCCGCTTCCAATGGTCATCCGAAGCCCAAACTGCTTTCGTGAGACTGAAGTCATTGTTTACCTCTGCACCAATTCTTCAACATCCTGATCCTGCCCTGCCATACATCTTGGAGGTCGATGCCTCAGAAGTAGCCACAGGGGCAGTCCTTTCACAGCGCTAGGGACCCGTGCTTCACCCCGTGGCCTTCTCCTCCCGGAAAATGAGCCAGCCCGAGAGGAACTATGATGTAGGTGATCACAAGCTCTTGGCCATTAAAACAGCCTTAGAGGAGTGGAGATACCGTCTTGAGGGGTCTGCTCACCCTATAATGATATTTACAGATCACAGGAACCTCAAACTCCTGAGACCCCGTCAAGCTCGCTGGGCTCTGTTCTTTTCAAGGTTTAACTTCCACATTCCACTTACCTACCGCCCTGGCTCCAAGAACGGAAAGACCGATGCCTTATCCCGAATGTTCCCCGATACTCCGGAAGAGACAATATCTAGCATGATCCTGTCACCTCAGAACTTTCTTTTGATCCAACTCGATCTAAGGTCTTCTCTTGAACAGGCTTCCCTCCAATGCCAGGAATCAGAAGCATCCTCTCTAAGAAACCAGGGGGGGTATCTCTGGCATCAGGACAAGATCTTTGTTCCGCAACAAGCCCTAATTCAGGTCCTAAAGACATTGCATGACCACCAACTCGCTGGCCACTTCGGAGTACGGAAAACTACGGATCTTATCCAATGATCCTTTTGGTGGCCTACCTTGAAATCTGATTGCAGGGAGTTTGTTAGCTCCTGCACTACCTGCCAGCGAAATAGGGGGTCCAACGTCAAGTCTTGGGGTCTGTTATGTCCACTGCCAGTGCCAGAACAACCATGGAGAAATATATCTATGGACATTATAGTAGAGCTGCCCCCATCCGAAGAATTCACAACAATCCTGGTAGTTGTGGACCGTCTATCCAAAATGGTGCACTTCTTACCCATGGCAGGAGCTCCTTCTACTGCAGAGACGGCAAAAAAATTCATTAGGGAGATAGTCAGATTTCATTGCCTTCCTGACAGCATTGTGTCTGATAGAGGGGTACAATTCACCTCCCGATTCTGGAGAGCTATGCAAATCACTATCAATTGAAGTGTGCCTGTCTTCAACCTATCACCCCCAAAGCAACGGTCAAACTGAAAGGACTAACAAGACCTTAGAACAATATTTGCGTTGCTTCTGCTCCTTCTCCCAGGACGACTGGATCTCTCTACTCCCTTGTGCAGAGTTCGCTTACAACAATTCAGTACACACAACCACCAATCAATCTCCGTTTTGGGCCAACTATGGTTTCCATCCTTCATTTCTACCTAACGCCATTCCAGAAGCCTCAGTCCCAGCAGTTCAAGACAGGATAAGTTCCATTCAGGCTAATTATCAAACCCTTCGGCTAACCATGCAGAAAGCGCAAGAGGACTACAAGAAACAATATGACAAGAAGAGGGGAGAGAGTCCTAGTTTTGAGGTTTGAGATAAGGTCTGGCTCTCTTCGGCAAATCTCAGACTCCCTAGCCCCTCCCGGAAATTGGGTCCAAGATTTATCGGTCCTTTTGAGATTAAACGAGAATTCAACCCAGTAGCTTTTGAACTGTTACTACCAAGTTCGTATAAAGTGCTTCCTGTGTTTCATGTATCTCTTCTTAAATCTGTTGTCTCTAGTCCTTTTCCAGGAAGAGAAGAAGACCCTCCGCCTCAAGTCTCAGTGGGAGATGAAACCGAATTTGAGGTAGAATCCACCCTGGACTGTCGCAAGAGAGGTAGGACTATTCAATTTCTTATTAAATGGAAGGGTTACTCAGCAGAAGATAATTCTTGGGAACCTGCAGGCAATATACATGCTCCTAGACTTCTCCAGAGATTTCGAGCCCGATACCCCGAAAAATGGGCCTGGTTGGGCATCCGGAGGCTGCCCCTTGGGGGGGGTACTGTCAGGGAAATGGCCGTGTTGTGGGCAATTCCGTCAGTAACCATCATGGTGGCGCTAGACGTGTTTGCGTGCGCATGCGCGCACACGGGTGCGTGACATGCCGGTCCGGGAGCGCGCGGACGCACGCACACGCCGTGACAATTGTAGGCACACCCCCCAGCCTATTTAAACCTACCACTGACATTTCAAGCTTGCTGGATTATCGTCAGCTTCCTGTGTTCCTGTGCCTGTATACCTTGAAACCCCTGGCTTGACCTCTGCTTCTGGCTTGACCTGTGATCCTGATTATCTCCTCGCTCTGACCTTGGCTTGGCTGACTATTCTTCAATCCACTGCCCACTGTTTATGACCCGGCTTGTTCCTGTATGCTCTTGGACTGTCTCCCGGTATATGACCTCTGGCCCGGCTGCAAACCCTGCTCCTGGTTTATCCTGCAACCGCCTACTCAGGACTTCTTCTTGCACGGCTACTGACATCGCTACCCAGCGCACCCCAGCCACGTTATGCTTACCAGCCTGTTTGCAGCATTACTGGCAACCCGTGCACCTTTGGGCACCGTATCCCCTGTATCACTCCCAGGGGAGCGCTGCACTCAGCCGCAAGGGGCACCCTCTCTGCCACCCGGCCTCACATCAGAGACTTGACAAAGACACATGTCCCCATAAATGTAATAATATTTTTCACCTACAAATGGTTTAGTGAACTTTGATGGTTGTTTAGATTTCAAAATGTCTGCCACATATTCAAGTGGCCATGTGGTTGAGGGGGGAAGGGCATGCATCGCTGGGACATCACTTACAATAGTAACTGTTTGTTGAAATGGCTACACCCTGTGGATGGTCTGAGGTTTTTTGGACAATAGCATGGGAGAGCTCTTTGTTTTCAGATGAAAAGATCATGCATGCAACTATCGCTGTTTTTATTTCTCAATGTATTGTTCCTGTGGAAGTTGATGCCAGAGTAAGTATATGAACATTATTTGGGAACAAGAGTGTATGTTTGAGCCGTGTTATTTCGTATTTTATGTAACGTTGGCGTTTAGGGATGTGTTGTTTCATTGGATAGCCTGTGTTCCTATGGGCCCTAGTTGATGTAGCCTAAAGTGTTTGTCTACGGTTAAGTGTTCATTTGGTGTCTCAATTGTGTAGTCAGTTTTTGTGGGGAGAAATTTTGGTTTCCTAGTGAAGAAATCTTGCTTTATACTGGTTTTGGCGGGATCAGCAACTGCATTTCATGTATTAATGTCACCATGTGATCCAAATGTCGTTGGACATTTTATTGTAGTCACCACATGGTCTGATTGTCGTCTGCCATTTCGTTGTAGTCACCATGTGGTCCGATTGTAATTGGCCATTTTGTTGTAGTCACCATGTGGTCCGATTGTCGTCACCCATTTAGTTCTAGTCACCATGTGGCCCGGCCTTCTTTGGCCATTTTGTTGTAGTCACCATGTGGCCCGGCTTTCGTCTGACATTTAGTTGTAGTCACCATGTGGTCCAATTGTCGTCAGCCATATCGTTGTAGTCACCATGTGGCCCGGCTTTCGTCGGCCATTTCATTGTAGTCACCATGTGGTCCGATTGTTGTCGGCCATATCATTGTAGTCACCATGTGGTCCGATTGTCGTCGGCCATTTTGTTGTAGTCACCATGTGGTCCGAATGTTGTCGCCCATTTTGTTGTAGTCCCCATGTGGCCAGTCTTTCATCGGCCATTTAGTTGTAGTCACAATGTGGTCTGATTGTCATTGGCCATTTTGTTCTAGTCACCACGTGGCCCGGCTTTCGTCTGCCATTTTGTTGTAGTCCAGATTTAATTTACCATGTGGTCGCGGCCTGATTTTCGTTTGTTGCAACTGCCATTTAGAGTCTGCTGTGTTTTGGGTGGAATTGCTCTGCTTTTGGGTCAGGTTTCAGTATTTAGTGAGGGTGCGTCATCTTTTTGCAGTAGGTTCAGTGGTCTGACTGCCCAGGGGATATGGGAGTCGAGGGGGATTTCCTCCCATTTGCAATATGGGGGTTTATCCCACGCTCTCCTGGACAAAAGTTTTTTTTTTTTTTTTTTTTAGAGATGTTGCTAAAGTTCAGAGGGGGTAGCCATAGATTTTTTTTGTGTCTTGATAGACATAATATGAGGATGAAGCTAGGGTTCCCCTCCCTCTTCCTGTTCATTGATATGTAGAGATAAGCAGAGATGGAAGTTATTTTCCGGATGTGAGGTATCCACAGGAAGTTGGTGGAAGTAGCTTGGGGTCTTTTGAAACAAGCATGAGGACAAAGGGACTTGTGTTTGGAAGGACGATAGAAATCGCTTTGGTTTTTAAATTAAATTCCAGTTGTTTTGCAAAGTGTAATACCGTTTTGGATAGAGAGTAAACAGGAGGCATCCAAGTTATTGTTGTAACATCTAGATACAGGTAGAAAGAAGCCATAATATTGTTTTGAATAGTGGAGGATTTCATGGTGTGTTGTAGTTGTCTGACAAACACGTTTAGAGGGCTGTATATTGTGAGACCGGTCGGGCCATGTATAATAGTCAGAATTCCAGTGCGCGATTGTATTAGCATAAAACGTGAGGAGTAGTATTCTAGCAGCCCCAGTCAGGCCGTGTATGATAATCGGAATTTCGGGGGCCGGTTATAGTGATAAAGGCGCAAACAATAACCGCTCCGAAAATAAAGCGTAGGGTTCCCTGGACGCAGAGTTCGCCAAAAAAAGTGATTCGAATCGTCATAGGTGTAATGTTGGCCATCCATGCGTTGGAGGAAAACTCCATACCAGTCAGACAGCTGCACCGCACATGAGGTCTGGGTTTGGGGCTCCGGACATGAGATCCCTTAAAGATTGGCATAAATGGTCAGAGGGTACTGTAAGGTGTATTGGTGTATTCCTTTGGAAGGTACTTTTGATGTCTGAAGGTACGAGACCCCAGAATAAAAATACCTTGAAAGTAGTTCAGCTTTGGCTTCAGAAATCTGTAATGATGAGTGGGTTGATGGATGTGTAGTTTGTCTGGTTAAAAATTCTCATGCCTGTTTTTGAACTTTGTGTGGCTGGCTCATGCAAGGTTTTCGAGCTGCTCTCATGTTTTTCCCATTGTATTTTTTTCTATTGCTAAAAGAGCGAAGGCAGCATTCCGTCTGGTTGTTTTTTTTGTTTTGGAAACTATGAAGTATCTCCCTCACACTTGTATCTAAATGTTTGTCTCATGTTTTAGTCTTCTAATTGTTTGTATGTAGTAACATGAATGTAGCGCACACCCTCTCCCCACTCCCCTCTATTTAAGTTTTCCAACTCGCACTGTCTCTGGTCTAGGGGTATGATAGGGGAGGGAGAGGGGTGAGCTACGCCAGGCTTCCATCACAGTTGTGTATGTGGTCTCAGCAATGTCTTATTACCTTCGGGTCTGTGCTGTGCATCGGATCCTCCCTCCAAGAGTCTCCTTTAACCTTGTCTGCCAGAAATTGAGCCACACACCGTCAAAGTCCAACACTCCTTTATTTAGAACATAACATGGACTCCCTTGGCTTCAGAACAGAAAGGGAGGTGTGTGTACGAATAGGCCCAGACACAAGTTCTATCATCCACTCTCCTCCCTGAGAGTGATCTATGGTCTCCGCACGAGGGAAATTCTCCTTCCGGACGGTCTCCGACAAGAGACTCACCCATCACCGGCAGTCTGCTGGAGCTCTTCCCGGTCCATTACGCCCACCTCGGATTCAGGCATCCATCCCCGAAATGCCCTAGGATCCTTCCCTCGCGGAACTCAGTGTTGGGCACTGAGCTCCGGACCTCCATCCAAGTACCTCACCCCCGGAATAAAGGTGCCTGAGGTGGAACACGATCTCCGGTGGTCCTCTAGGCCTAGGCCGCCTAGAGGACGAACACGAACCACCGTCCGCAAGCTGAAGGTGCCTGGGACGAAGACCCCGTGACCAAGATGGCCGGCCCCTTTATACCCTCTCCCAGCAAGCATGGCGGGTTCCCCGCCCCACCATACCGCTGCCGAGAGAGGCCAAAAAGGAGACTCAGCACACAGCGATATCCGTCCGTCAGCCCATGGTGACAGTGCCACCCAGTGGACCGCCGGAACACACCACCGGTGTCACTGAAAGATTCAAAATTTACCCCGAGAAAGTAAGTACCCGCTACACTCTCCCCCCTGTCATTTGACACTGGTCCCCAGTGTCTGGATCCAATCCAGAAACCCACTAACAATTTGAAAAAAACAAAACTTTTTAGGAAACTATCCTAACGGAGAAATTGTGTCTGAGCCCCTGTAACAAAAGAGGAGTGAAAGACAACATTAAACATGAACTCACATTTCAACATTATACCTTTCCCTCCCATCCTAACTAAAAACCGCCCCAGGTTCCATAATCTTGATGGGATGCTCTCCTGCAGAGGGAAAGAAAAAAAACAAAACCAACACACAAAAACCCTGACACATGTATTCGTGTAAGAAGAAAATAAACTTCTCCGAGAAGAAATTCATTTCCTCCAAAGAGTGGGTGCATGAAAAGTGTTTAAAAAAACGTTGCACAAGACTGCCACCTGGTGACAACCTCGCGGTACTGCACTCGTGGAGCTTCTTCTTCTTCTCTTTGGCCCTATCTAACCCCAGAGTCTGTGATCTCTTTGCAGGAAGAGGAGAAAGAAAAAAACACAGGAATAGTTCCTCATTCCTTTGGGCATACACAACAACTGCCCCGAAAAGTTCAATCAACATGATAAGAGCGGAGTCTCTGTCTCCTATAAGTAAAAGCGGGGATGCGGCAAAATCAGTGGCTTCAAGTGTTGATCCACGGTCTCCAGATGATACTCCACATCTTCGCCTTCTTTGCGTCGGATCAGCACTTTATCTGCATGGATGTGTCTTCCTAACATCCAATCGGCCTTGCAATCTTTGAAACGCTGTGAAGCACTAGGAGAGCACGCCAGGTACCTGCGGGCGTGCGGAACTTTTAGGTGGGTCCACACAAAGTCGTTGTACCAGCGCTCTCTGTACACCTCCACCTCGTAGAGCAAGTCCTTCGATAAGTAGGGATACTCCCATCCATACTCCTCTGCAAATTTTTGGCCAAATAGGCGTTGTAGTCTTGCCAAAGGAGGCATGGTAGCTCTGTCTCCCTCACCAGGCATAACTACCGAGTCTGGATGACGAGGCGCTTTGACCACCTCCAATCTGGGCATTGGTGCCCGCAGCAACAGTCTCTTTACCCCAGCATCAGATGCAGGTTGCACCGGGGATGTAGGGACAAACTGAGGACAAGATTCTTCTCCAGGCACTGTCGCCTCCACCTGGGGCGTACTTTCCCCTGTTGACATGGGTGAATCCCGAGATCTGCGGAATGAAGCAAGCCGTACCTTGTCCCAGCCTTTCTCGGCAAACAAATCATCAATGATGGCATCATCTCCCAGGTCCGAGAGCGATTCCAGGTCGGAGGTGTCACACTCCTCCGCGGGTATGTAGCTCTTTGTAGAAACGGAGCCTCCACACTCCGCGGACTTACTAGGCCATGCCTTCCCGACACCTCCTCCCACACACCAAGTCCCTTCGCCTGGCTTACCTCGGCCTTTCCTTGAAGCAGGACGTCCGGAACCCTCGTCAACGGATCCATCCGGGCCTGGCGTAAGCGGGCGAGACGGTCCACCACCACCACTGGTCGGGGCTACCACGCTGGTTCTTTTCTTCGGTGGTGGACGCTGCGAGACAGTGGTGACCGAGTCAGCATCCTCGGATTTCTCCCGCAGAGTTTTAACGACCTCTTCCCTGGTCGCTGCAGTGTGCGCTGGGGCGACTCTCACAGCGGTGATTTCTCCTCTTTGAGTGGTAGTACCTGAAGCCCGGCCTGGGTAGATGGTTCTCGGCCTCTCTACTGCCGAATCCACCTCAAACGTGAACTCCCCACAGGCCTCACAACGTCCGAACGGCTTCAGCAGGCACACCAGTCCCGAACACCCGGGACAAATCATACCCAGGGCCTCAACGTCCATACATGAGTATAGGGCGAATCGACCCCTTGGCTTCAGTCGAATCCCCGTATCCGTTATTGGAGCAGCAGCAGTCAGTGTCGTGGTGGAAGGATGTACCGGAATCCACGAGGTGTGTCCAAACATGGCGACCTGTTGCTGATCCATCACACACTGCAGAGTTTTCGCGCCAATGTCCCACGTGTAGTCCCTTCACACGTATTGGACTCCTCCCCTTTTGCTCTAGTTCGCGGGCTTTCTTCACTTTTCCTTGGTTGAGCCACGCCCACGAACTAAGCGGCAGGGGTTGTGTCTGGTGGCGCAGTGCAATTAGAAGCCCCCACGTGCACTACTTCACACGGCTGAGCTTCCCCCCGTTCACCGCTCTTCCTGCGCGGGCCTTTCCCTTCTTGGGGTCATGTCCACGGCTTCAAGCAGGGCTGCACTTTGGCCTATTCGTTTATCTCTTCCAGCAGACACGTTCCATACAGTAATGCACAACACAATCCCGGACCCGAGCCCCCACGTGTAGCGCACACCCTCTCCCCACTCCCCTCTATTAAAGTTTTCCAACTCGCACTGTCTCTGGTCTAGGGGTATGATAGGGGAGGGAGAGGGGTGAGCTACGCCAGGCTTCCACCACAGTTGTGTATGTGGTCTCAGCAATGTCTCTTATTACCTTCGGGTCTGTGCTGTGCATCGGATCCTCCCTCCAAGAGTCTCCTTTAACCTTGTCCGCCAGAAATTGAGCCACACACCGTCAAAGTCCAACACTCCTTTATTTAGAACATAACATGGACTCCCTTGGCTTCAGAACAGAAAAGGAGGTGTGTGTACGAATAGGCCCAGACACAAGTTCTATCATCCACTCTCCTCCCTGAGAGTGATCTATGGTCTCCGCATGAGGGAAATTCTCCTTCCGGACGGTCTCCGACAAGAGACTCACCCGTCACCGGCAGTCTGCTGCACCGGGTCTTCAGATGAGGAGCTCTTCCCGGTCCATTACGCCCACCTCGGATTCAGGCATCCATCCCCGGAGTGCCCTAGGATCCTTCCCTCGTGGAACTCAGTGTTGGGCACTGAGCTCCGAACCTCCATCCAAGTACCTCACCCCAGGACTAAAGGTGCCTGAGGTGGAACACGATCTCCGGTGGTCCTCTAGGCCTAGGCCGCTTAGAGGACGAACGCGAACCACCGTCCGCAAGCTGAAGGTGCCTGGGACGAAGACCCCGTGACCAAGATGGCCGGCCCTTTTATACCCTCTCCCAGCAAGCATGGCGGGTTCCCCGCCCCACCATACCGCTGCCGAGAGAGGCCAAAAAGGAGACTCAGCACACAGCGATATCCGTCCGTCAGCCCATGGTGACAGCGCCACCCAGTGGACCGCCGAAACACACCACCGGTGTCACCGAAAGATTCAAAATTTACCCTGGGAAACTAAGTACCCGCTACATGAATATGTTAGAACCCACCGCAGCGGCCCTCTTACGCGTTCTGGCTGTTGTATTTTTGTAGGAATGTAAAAGTAAGGGTTACAGAGGGTTTCGTTGTTTTCGGTTTTGAGGAATGTCAGTGACAATTTACCAATGTACACGAATGTTGTATTGTTTGCCATTTTTTGCAGGTTAAATATGAAGGATAGAGTAATAACTTTTGTTTATAAGTATCTTTTCAAGTCCAAGGAGTTTCTGAAAGTTTATGTACATAGAAAGCAGGTCTATGTAGATAGCTGTACACAGGCATAAATACACACGCCTAAAAGAAGGTAAAAGTATCATAAGCCTGTTTCATTGTTTATTTTTTCTGCACCATTCTAAACCCTGCGTCTCTTCCTTTTTAATGTGGAAGAAAATGTGGGGATAAATGTAAGAATGACAGTTTTCAAACTAATAATACTAACCTTTCTAAAGCCCCATACACACGGTAGGACTTTTTGACAACAAACTTCAAAATGAGCAGGTTTTCAAAAAAATCCTACCGTGTGTACAATCCAACGGACAAACTTTTTCGGTTTTCCTCGGACAAAAGTTCGCTCTGCAAACGGACAAACTTTTCGGCAACAAAAGTCCTACGGTGCAAAATCCTATCGTGTGTACAGAAATCCATAGGACTTTAGTCCAATGTACAAACACGCATGCCCAGAACCAATGTTAAAATCAACCAACAATAGCAGAAGTTGACCAAAGGGTGGTGGTAAAGAGCAGAAAAACCACATAGTACGTCAATTACGTCACTACGTTCATGTTTGTTGGCTGAAAAAGTCCTGTCGTTGTTATGCTATGGGTGTTCCCGGCCAACGCCCTTCAAACAAAAATCCACGGAAAAGTTTGTTTAAAGTCCGATCGTGTGTATGAGGCTAAACTCTAACCAAGTTTGTGACCTAGTAGGATGACATGTTCCACGACTGTCTTTCTTTGATGGAATTTGAATCGGCAACCAGCAGTCTGGTGAAGGAGGCTCCCATCCCAGATGCTAACAACCTTTTTGCCAATGGTTCCAGGTATTACACCCCAGATGGTAAGCCACACACAAGTTATGCAGTGACCACAGTCATTAAGTTCCCACATGTCTGTGTTATCGCCATATGAGGTTTGTTTGGAGGTCAACCAAAACCAGAGTTGTACTTTCCTCAACAGCTGTCGCCTACATTCTCAGCTGATGGGGTAGGTGCAGTCACTGTAACATGAACTTCAAAAGGTCCACAACAGGGTTCATGAGTCCTTCCTGGACCCTGACACAATAACTGGTTTACATTCTTTCCAACCAGGTGACTGGGTCGTTAGCTTGAGGGACGAGACATTTGGATCCACACCAGCCACTGCAAGAAGCTGCTCATCTACACCAAAGGATGAGGAGTATCTTTGTTTATTTATATTTTTTAGTTTAGTATATTTTAGCAAGGGTAACGATGAAAAGCATCCGAACTTATTGTTTAAAGTGTATACTCCAACTAGCTAAGAAAGCGAACAGGACCAATTGCTGGATCTATGCTGAATCTTGACCGAGCTTTAGTAACCCAGCGATTACAGCGGTACATGCTATGTATGATGTTCATATTGGTATGAGGAGTTTTGACAAACTAGTAAAAACTCCAAAAAGACACTTGTCAATAGAACTTAACGATATATTTCTAGAGGGTAAAATTTGTTATAGTTTTAACAAATAGCTCTGGTTCTTGCCAGTATTGATATCGGGATAACTAGGTAGCCCACAAGTGTGCTTCAACTTTAGTTTGGTACTTATGAGGGTCTACAGCTTGTAAGGTAATTCCCCCTAATGCAAGAAGTTCATGCATCCTGGTGAAACTCGTCCCTGCATCTTATGTCGGGGCCGATCGTGAGGATCTGATGGCGCGAGAGAAGGTAAGAATGTCAGGAACAGCTTGAAGGGAATTGTTCACCAACCCTGACCAGGTCTGGGCATGGTTTCTTGCTTGTACAGGGTGGGGGCTTGAGCTTATGAAACGATTGAACAATTTCTCATCCATTGTGGATGGGATGTTCAATATGACTGTTGAAGCTACAAGGAAGATCCCACAGGAACAACGGCAGATCAAGACCCTCCTATTAAAAGATGGCCCATGATTATCTGTTGGCATCCAAGAGGGGTTTCTGTGAATTTATAGATTGTTGCCCCTGGATCAGGTAAACTAGTGACAAAGTTTAGGCCCATATGGATAAGGTTAGATCTCTGCAAGGCAAAGCCAAAGCTATAGCTAGTGAAGGTTGGAATCTTTTTAAGGGTCTGGGAATCTTTGGGGATTTTTTATTTTTCAGCGGATCATGGTTGAAGGAAGTAGGGGTATATATACTCATGTTGTTTTTGTTTATATTCCTTCTATATGCCGTGATGAGGTGCTACTGTTGCCTGATTGGACGAGTGAACAGAGCCCGAGCAGATGACCACATCTTCCTCGCTGAAATGAGACGCCCCGAAGCCCAACCCACGTACAAGACACAGAGGATCTCAGACCAACCAGCTTTCATGTCCTCCTCTAAGTCATCCCTCCTGAAGAACAGAGTCTATAAGTCAAGCCGTGTTTTCCTTTTCATGGACTCATATGGACTGATTTATTTCCAGATGTAAGAAGAAGATTAAGATTAATCAAGGGACACAGGGGGGCGTGGCCTGGCTATGGAGGAGTGAGGACGCGTGTCTCTCTAGCTCCTTACCCACCGCCGCACAATCAGCGATACTAAGGGGAGATATCACTCCCGGAACGCCGGGAAACATGTCTCAGGGACGGCGGGCGCTCTCCCAGCAACCGAGAGCGGACGGGTCCCGACAGGAGCAGCTGGATGCCTTCTTCAGCGGGTCCCGCGGTACGGGACAGGAGGCCTCCAAGATGGCGCCGACGCCAAAATCATCCAAGGCAGCTAAGGCTGCTCAGAAAGCATTGACACGGCAGCAGCAGCTGCTTGAGGACTCCCAGATACCCTCTTCGCAGATGGTGAGTGACAATGCCCCTCCACTCTCCCCGGGACCCTCAGCCCCCCCTGACCAGAGCCCTGATATGAATGATTTCATGGGAGACAGGGACAGGGACATAAGACGCCATATCTGGTCCCTCCCTACTCGAGAGGACCTGGAAAAGTTTACAACCAGGGTGGAGAGGGCCTTCAGGGAGGACATTGCCCAGCTCAAGGCTGACACTAACCACTTGGGGGCTAGGATGGAAACAATGGAGCAGAAACTTGATGAGGCCCTGCCTGTCATCTCTATGCTTCAAGCCAGGTGCTGCGCCCAGGATCAAAAAATTGAGACTTTGCTGTGTCAGTTGGATGATTTTGAGAACCGCAGCAGGCGTGCGAACATCCGCATAAGAGGTCTGCCTGAAGCAACAGCACCTAAGGATATTGTCCCTACTCTGGAGGATGTATTTAGAGAGATTTTAGGCCTGCCTGCTACTGCACCCATAGAGATTGACCGTGCTCACAGAGCCCTCAGACCGCCCTCTCAAGATGTGGACAACCCTAGAGATGTCATATGCAAGCTCCACAAGTATACACTGAAAGATAAGATCATGCAAAAAATGCGTGGGAAGCCATACTTTGACTTCGATGGGGCCCACCTTTACTTCTACCAGGACATTTCCAGGAGAACCCTCATGCAACGTAGGGCTCTCCGCCCCCTGCTGGAAGCAGTCCAAAAGGCAGGTCTGCCTTATCGCTGGGGATTTCCCTTCTACTTGCAAGCATCCAAAGAGGGCAGACATGCCACGCTGCGCACCAAGGACGACCTCCCACACTTTCTGAGCACCCTGGGTCTGGAGCCAGTCGACTTTCCGGACTGGAGGGCCCCGCAAGATCACCCTGACGTGCAGCTCCCTCAGCCCTGGCTGCCACCTACCCGCAAGAGTCGCAGGAGAAATCGCAGGCGCCCTACATCTGCCTCTCCTTCAGGTCCTGTGTCGCAGCGACACTGAGTGGCAGCTCCCCTCCCCTGACCTGTTTTTTTTGTTTTTGTTTTTTGACTTTCTGAAGGGTCTGTTTCCTTCAGATACTGGTATCCTAACTGCTCTCTGAGGGAGGCCCGGGCCCTCTAATTACGCTGGTACCTGGAACTGAGACCTGGCCATTCAGTGTGTTAATGTTTGTTCGCCCTCCAACTGGACCTATTGCCTTTATAGCGGTGACTGATCATAGGCCCCTGTCGTTGTCCTTATTGGAGAGACTTGAAGCTTTGGCCCCGGTCCTGTCCCGACGCGCTCACTTCCCGGATACCTTGGACTCGTTCACTATTTTTTTTTACTTACTTACCTTTCAAATTTGCACTTTGCTCCTCAGGGTTTTTCAGGTTTTTTTTGGTTTTTTTTTTTTTTTTTTTTTTTTTTTTTTTTTTTGTAGAACCTTATCCCCCCTTGCATGCTGCCTACTTGTTAGTACATGGCGGTGGATGGGGACTGACCCCCACACCCTTCCCTCCAGTGTTGGTCCACGTTCCCCACGTAGACCGTACCTTTTTAGGTATACTTCCTTGTTTGGAAATGAGGATGGGCCTCGGGCGCTCCCCTCCTGTAGGGCTGAGCCCGACGCCTGCCCCCCAGGTATTTTATGTCATGGTATTGTTACCATTGCCGTTTTTTGTGCCTTATGTGTGTTACCCTGTCTCTCACTGTTTTTTCTTCCCTCCCTTCTGTTTTTTTTTTTTTTTTTCCTTTTCCTCTTTTCTCTTCTTCTCCTCCATGCCTCTTTATAGGATCTGCCTCCGGCTCCGTCTTCCGCCCTGCGCCTGCAGTCATGCTACGCGACTCGACTACATCACAGACTTCCCATGGCATCGTTAAAGGTAATTTCTTATAACGTACGTGGTCTCTGCTCCCCCTGCAAACGTAGTAAACTTTGGTGGGAACTGAAGCGGTCAGGAGCACATGTGGTTCTTTTGCAAGAAACGCATTTTACCCCCCAGTCAACTCCTAAATTGCCCACCCATCTTTATAATCAGTGGTTCTTGAGCAACTCACCGGTCTCGAAATCTAGAGGCACGGCTATCGCAATTCATAAGTCCTGCCCCCTTCAGGTCATTGAGAGTAAGGTTGATCCCCAGGGAAGATATGTTTTCCTGAAAGGGGTCGTAGCGGGCCAAAAGCTTACAGTAGCTACGATATATGCCCCTAATTCCAATCAGCTTACGTTTCTAGACAGTGCTCTGGACAGCCTGACAGACTTTAGAGAAGGTCCTCTGATCTTAGGTGGAGACTTTAATGTGAGCCCTAACCCCCAACTTGACACCTCGCACCAACGCCCCTCACACTCTCACGCCTTCCTTAAACATTTCCGCAAATCCCTACAGTCCCATCGCCTTCTGGATAGCTGGCGACTGCTTCACCCCTCTGATAGAGATTACAGCTATTACTCAAAGGTCCACGATGTCTATACCCGCATTGACCTGATATGTGTGGACCACTTGGCTCTGGAGCTGCTGCAGGCCTCGTCCATCGGGAATATAACTATTTCGGACCATGCCCCGGTGACGGCCACTTTGGCCCTGCCTCAGGGCACCCGTAGGGCCTGGTCATGGCGCCTGAATGAATCCCTGCTGGATGACGCGGCCGCGGTCTCCGGAGTCACGGACGTCCTGTCCCACTATTTCAAGGAAAATACCACGGAAGGTATGAATGAAGGGGTTATCTGGGAGGGTCATAAAGCGGTGATACGGGGTGAGCTGATCTCTCAGGGCGCTAGACTTAAGAAGGCCCGACAAGCGGACTTTACTAGGGTTCTTCAGGCGCTACAGCAGGCGGAACTTGCACATAAACAAGGAGGGGACCCGGAGGCTCTTGGAAAACTGACAGAGTTGAGAATATTGTTCTTGCGCTTATTAGACCGGCAGGCACGTAAACAACTACGATACCTGTCGCATAAATATTATGAACACGGCAACAAATGTGGCCGCATGTTGGCCAGAGCCCTCCGGAAGAAACGCGCGCTCACGTATGTACAGAAGCTGCGCCTCCCCTCGGGTGAACTCGCGGTCAGATCTTCCCAGATTGCCTCTGGGTTCCGAGACTATTATGCCACCCTCTATAACCTAGATTCAACGCAGACCCCTAGGACCCAGACCGAGAGACTGTCTGACATCAGAACTTACCTGACCGCAGCTGGCCTTCCCCCGCTGACTGACGACCAGTGTTCCATGCTGGAATCCCCTATTACGCCTGTTGAGCTCGGAGCTACGGTGAAGTCCTTGCCTAATGGGAAGAGCCCTGGACCTGACGGGTTCACCAAGGCTTACTACAAAAAGTTTCTACCCCTGCTATCGGAGTCGATGTGCAGTTATTTTAATTCTATAGCAAAAGGGAGTGCGATCCCTGGTGAGGCCCTGCTGGCCCACATCACTGTCATTCCCAAGGAGGGGAAGGACCCCACCATGCCCCAGAGCTACAGGCCCATATCCCTTCTCAACGTAGATATAAAAATTCTTGCTAAAATTCTTGCGTCTAGGCTAAAACACCTAATCCCACTCATTGTCCACCCGGACCAGACGGGGTTTGTCACGGGCCGAGAGGCTAGGGACAACTCCATCAGGGCCATACACCTTATTCATTGGGCTCGTGCTGCTCCTGATCCCCCCCCACTACCTGATCCTGTCCACCGATGCGGAGAAAGCTTTCGATCGGGTGGACTGGACTTACTTGCGCGCTGTACTGGAGGCCCTGGGCTTGCGCAAGCATATGTTGGCATGGATCATGGCCTTGTACTCGGACCCGAGTGCACAGGTCAAGGTCAATGGCTTTCTCTCCCCTAGATTCTTGATCAGAAATGGCACGAGGCAGGGGTGTCCTCTTTCACCTCTTTTGTTCGCCCTGGTGCTGGAACCGTTTCTACGCACTATACGGGCGAACACTGATATCAAAGGACTGACGGTGGGTCATACAGAGCACAAACTTTCGGCGTACGCCGATGATGTGCTCTTCCACCTGACGGACCCCCTGATCTCTTTGCCTAATCTGATGCGGGAACTTCAACACTTTGGGTCACTCTCAAATTTCAAGATCAATTATGCCAAGTCAGAATTACTGCCCATCCAGTTGCCGCCATCCCTGGCGGGCAGACTTCAAACTGCTTTCCCCTTCACTTGGGCTAAATCGTCCTTAAAATATTTGGGTATACGGCTGACGGATAGGTTTGACACTCTGTACGCGACTAACTTCCCTTCCTTGATTGCAACTGTGAAGAATGACCTGGCCCTATGGACCAAGACAGCCTTCACCTGGATGGGGCGACTTAGTATCATAAAAATGAATATTCTCCCACGCATACTGTTCTACTTGCAAATGATACCCATGTCCTTGCCTAGGTGTTTTTTCACACAGATGTCCAGCTTGATCTCGACCTTTGTGTGGAATAATAAGAGGCCAAGAATTGCGCTCCGACTGTTGGGCCGACCGAGGGACGCGGGGGGTCTGGGCCTTCCGGATATACAGCGGTATTATAGGGCTATCGTCCTCCAGAGGATTCTTGACTGGCGCTTTCACACTAAATCCAAACTCTGGGTCTCCCTTGAAAAATATATGGCGGGCAGGAACCTATCCTATGCCCCGTGGTTGGCCCGGGAGCACAGGGGACTGTCTGATTTTGTTTCTCCGTTGACGGTTCAGGCCCTCCGGTCCTGGGATCGCCTCAACGCCACTCTTCCGATGGCGCCCCCTGTCTCCCCATTGGCCCCCCTGGGAGGCTACCTATGGTTCCCACCTGGGGAACAGACGGCCTTTTTTGGCCCTTGGGTAGATGAGGGTAGTGCCAGTTGTGGAAAACTTCTACAGGATGGTAAGCTACTCTCTTTGGCTGCCCTTAGAGACCGTAGGGGGAGATTCCCTATGGACTTTTGGCGCCATAGACAACTCCACCACTTTTTTAAGGCTCAGGGGAATTCCATAAGAGATATCTCCAACCTTACGCCCTTTGAACGTCTCTTTGTAGCGGAAGAACCGGTCCCGCATATGATTTCTGAGCTCTACCGCCTGCTCGGTTCCACGGCCTCAGTAATGAAACCTGCGTACATCAGGGCCTGGGAAAGGGATCTGGGGCTGGTCTTTTCGGCTAACCAACTGTCTTCTCTTTACCAACTGGCTCGGTCTAGCTCTATTG
Organism: Rana muscosa; assembly: GCA_029206835.1. Taxonomy (NCBI): domain Eukaryota; kingdom Metazoa; phylum Chordata; class Amphibia; order Anura; family Ranidae; genus Rana; species Rana muscosa. The sequence goes on from CM055126.1 coordinate 88,619,172, forward strand.
ACTCCAAGACGCAGGAAACAAATTACAAACTACTGCTACGCTGGTACCGTGTACCGGCGGATCTTGCCAGGATTTACCCATCTATGTCAGATCGATGCTGGAGGGGTTGCGGTCATAGGGGCACCCTTCTGCACATATGGTGGGACTGCCCGGTGATTAAACCCTTCTGGGAGGACGTTAAGGCCCAAATCAAAGAGATAACGGGTATTGACGTCCCTTTCTCCCCGGTTCACTTCCTGCTTCACGTTCCTCCCATGCCGGTAAGCCGGTACAGCAAGGGGGTACTGCCTCATTTCCTGAATGCGGCTAAGCGGTTGCTTCCCATATACTGGAGGCGTCCGCAAATTCCAGGCAGGGAGGATTGGCGTCGTAGGGTGGGTGACATCAGGGAGGCGGAGGACTGGATTGCCACCTGCAGGGGTACTCGGGACCGCTTCTCTGCTACCTGGTCCACCTGGGATGCATATGTCCTGGACCCCGGCCACGTGTCCTCCAGCTTGGATGTGGCCCTGTTGGAGCTCGCGGATCCGTCCCTTAAAGGGCGGGCTCGAGGTTCTCAGGTGGGAGCAATGGGCTGAAACGTTTTGGGAATACCACAGTGGTCCAGCTGATGGTGGGAGTTGGGTCGGGTGGTTCTCCTCTTCTTTTTCCTCTAGATACAAAATATATGTTGAGAGGCTGGCGGGGCCCGGGGCGGAGGCGGAGCTGGACGCGGGACTCCAGGTATGTTCTATTCTACCTTGTTCTTTCTCTTTTCTCAGTCTGTATCCCCCCCTTTTTGTTTTTCCCTTCCCCCCCCCCCCCTTTTTTTTTTTTTTTCCTCTCTCGGTACATTTTGGTTTCAGTCTGTACGGGCCGTCTGTTGGTGGGCGGTCCACTTGATATGCATTAGGTGACGGGTGCGGAGCTGGGGAACCGGCTGGCTTGGCGGACCAAGAAACTTTATTATCACGAGACCCCTTCCGCGGGATCCCCTGGACAGTTTGGGGGACTGACACTTTTGTGTCACCGTAGTGGGGGGGTCTCGAATAGGGGGGGCCCGGGGGGGGGGTATGTCGTGGGGGGAGGTTAGTTGGAGGTGCTCTGTCGCCCCCCTCCCCCTGCGCGCGCCCGCCTGATCCACCCTTCTATATTTGCTATGCTCTGAGCTATTGGTCCGGTCCGAGAGGCTTGCCGGCCTGGCCGCATGATTATTAACGTCTCTTTGGAGGTTGAAATTTTGTCTCATATTTCGCACCCTGGCGATTGGGGACTCGGCTGGCTCGCTGGGTGGCTGGGGTCCCCGCCGCTAACTAGTCACTTGAATTTATTTTTGTTGCATCCCTTATGCTTATGACTGATTTAACCGTCTCTCTCTTGTAAGACTTTGTCATACATGCCCTTAGTGTTTCTGTACCTTTGTTGTGGTATAACTCTAAAAACGAAAAAAGGGAATGACTGGTGCATTACTTGATGTTTTTGCCTTTAGATTTTGAAACCTGTGCTGTAATGTTCTGTCTTCCATAAATAAAGATTATACAAAAAAAAAAAAAAAATCAAGGGACACAGAGTAGGGACTGTTGTGGAAATTTTATACAGATTTATTTAATATGTTTTGTCACAGTGTCTCCCAGTGTTAGTACTCCCCCAGCCCGCTCTAAAGAGCGGACTGGGGCAGACAGACGCTGGTTGAGACCTGTCTGGTAGTGGAAAGCTTCCTGAGGTTGCAGAGAGGTGTTTGCAGAGTGGAGATATGTCTGTCAGCGAAGGGCCCCTGTGCAATGCACAGATGTTCGTCTGGGGAGGATGTGTTCACTCTGCAAAGACATTATCGGTTATGAGGGGGTGTACGCTCTTGTCGTCCCTGTTTGCCTGATCAACACATGGGGGGGGGGGCATGGCATGCCCCTGCAGATAATCTCCCATCCACAGGAACGGTAGTATAATCCGTAGAATAAGGATTCACGCCAACTGTGAAAACTGGAGTCTTTGAATTGTTATGGTCAGGGAGAGCGTCCATGATCTAAAGACCAGCCATGCGGCTTCCTTTGTCTAGTTGAAGATGATGGCTTACAGGTACAGGGGGCAGGAAATAATACACACTGTCCCTGCCCAGACACGCCCATAAGACTCCCCTAGTCATTGTTCATTGGTTGTTGTATAACCCCTCCTGCTTGCTTGTGCTTTATTGGCCGATTTGTGAAGCTACCAAGCTCTATTGTTATATAAATAAAGATTGCTCCCAGGATCAGGTCAGTTGGTCGAGCTGGGGAGCTAAGGATGTAAGAGGACGGTGACTATGTCTGTTTACTTGGGGATATGCAGGAAACAGGGTGATACTAAGATGCATTATACCAAAAGGCTGAAAGGGCGCTTATTAGCGCAGGTGAGATGGATTACGCGTAGCGTATAGTGGAATTTCCACAACAATCTACTATTATTAACCGTTTCCCAACAATGTCACGCAGATATACTGCGGCACAAAGGCTCTCCTGAGCGAAATCCCGTACGGGTACATCCTACCCGTTTTCAGCCACCAGAGGGCGCGCCTGCTGCACGGTGGGGGACCGATGCGCATGGCCGGCGGGCACTAACCCCAGTGCGGGGATTTGTGTGTGTAACCACACAAATCCCTGTGCTGTCAGAGGAGAGGAGCCATATTATTTGTTCCTACTACATAGGAAAAACGATATGTCTCCTCTCCTAGTCACTACCATCCCCAAACAGTTAGAACACACAATTAACCCATTGATCACCCCTGTAGTGTTAACCCCTTCCGTGCTAGTGACATTTACACAGTAATCAGTGCATTTTTTTAGCACTGATCGCTGTATAAATGTGAATGGTCCCAAAAAAGTGTCAAAAGTCTGCGATCTGTCTGTCGCAATACCGCTAAAAATCGCAGATCACCACCTTTACTAGTAGAAAAAAATAAAATAAAAATGCCATAAATATTTTCCATAGATTGCAGACGCTATAACTTTTGCACAAACCAATCAATATACAGTGGAGAGAACAAGTATTTGATAAACTGCCAATTTTGCAGGTTTTCCTACTTACAAAGCATGTAGAGGTCTGTAATTTTTGTCATAGGTACTCTTCAACTCTGAGAGACGGAATCTAAAACAAAATCTAGAAAATCACATTGTATGATTTTTAAGTAATTAATTTGCATGTTATTGCATGACATAAGTATTTGATACATCAGAAAAGCAGAACTTATTATTTGGTACAGAAATCTTTGTTTGCAATTACAGAGATCATACGTTTCCTGTAGTTCTTGACCAGGTTTGCACACATTGCAGCAGGGATTTTGGCCCACTCCTCCATACCCTTCAGGTTTCCGGGCTGTCGCTGGGCAATACGGACTTTCAGCTCCCTCCAAAGATTTTCTATTGGGTTCAGGTCTGGAGACTGGCTAGGCCACTCCAGGACCTTGAGATGCTTCTTACGGAGCCACTCCTTAGTTGCCCTGGCTGTGTGTTTCGGGTCGTTGTCATGCTTGAAGACCCAGCCACGACCCATCTTCAATGCTATTACTGAGGGAAGGAGGTTGTTGGCCAAAATCTCACGATACATGGCCCCATCCATCCTCCCCCCAATACGGTGCAGTCGTCCTGTCTCCTTTGCAGAAAAGCATCCCCAAACAATGATGTTTCCACCTCCACACTTCACGGTTGGCATGGTGTTCTTGGGGTTGTACTCATCCTTCTTCTTCCTCCAAACACGGCGAGTGGAGTTTAAACCAAAAAGCTCTATATTTGTCTCATCAGACCACATGACCTTCTCCCATTCCTCCTCTGAAGTCTGGCAATGACCATCTGGATGATCCAGACGGGCCTGGACATGCGCTGGCTTGAGCAGGGGGACCTTGCGTGCGCTGAAGGATTTTAAGCCATGACGGCGTAGTGTGTTAATAATGGTTTTCTTTGAGGCTGTGGTCCCAGCTCTCTTCAGGTCATTGACTAGGTCCTGCCGTGTAGTTCTGGGCTGATCCCTCACCTTCCTCATGATCATTGATGCCCCATGAGGTGAGATCTTGCATGGAGCCCCGGACCGAGGGAAATTGACCGTCATCTTGAACTTCTTCCATTTTCTAATAATTGCGCCAACAGTTGTTGCCCTCTCACCAAGCTGCTTGCCTATTGTCCTGTAGCCCATACCAGCCTTGTGCAGGTCTACAATTTTATCCCTGATGTCCTTACCCAGCTCTCTGGTCTTGGCCATTGTGGAGAAGTTGGAGTCTGTTTGATTGAGTTTGTGGACAGGTGTCTTTTATACAGGTAACGAGTTCAAACAGGTACAGTTAATACAGGTAATGAGTGGAGAACAGGAGGGCTTCTTAAAGAAAAAATAACAGGTCTGTGAGAGCCGTAATTCTTACTGGTTGGTAGGTGATCAAATACTTATGTCATGCAATAAAATGCAAACGAATTATTTAAAAATCATACAATGTGATTTTCTGGATTTTTGTTTTAGATTCCGTCTCTCACAGCTGAAGAGTATCTATGATAATAATTACAAACCTCTACATGCTTTGTAAGTAGGAAAATCGGCAGTGTATCAAATACTTGTTCTCCCCACTGTACGCTAATAGCGATCTTTTTTTACCAAAAATATGTAGAAGAATATATATTGGCCTAAACTGATGAAGATTTTTTTTTTTTTTAAATTGGGGGGATATTTATTATAGCAAAAAGTAAAAAAATGTTTTTTTTTTTTTAAATTGTCACTCTTTTTTGGTTTATAGTGCAAAAAATAAAAACCTCAGAGGTGATCAAATATCACCAAAAGAAAGCACTATTTGCGGGAAAAAAGGACACAAATTTAGTTTGGTTACAGCGTCGAACGAGCGCGCAATTGTCAGTTAAAGTGACACAGTGCCGAATAGTAAAAATTGCTCTGGTCAGGAAGGGGGTAAAATCTTCCAGGGGCTGAAGTGGTTAAAAGCCAGCAGCTGCAGTATTTGTAGCTGTGGGCGGACCTCCGCTTTAAAGTGGTTGTAAACCGCATGCGTGGAAGTGACGTCATCGTGGCTCCAGCCAATTACAGCGCGGGAGCCGCGATACCCAGAAGGAAGATGGACGGTTCGAGGAACAGGGGACAGTGGGGACATCGCAGGCTTCGGTTTCAGGTAAGAAAAAAGGGGGGAGGTTTGGGACTTTGAATGAAGCAACACAGTCATCGGTGAGGGGTCAAAGCATAATAGGTTTATTGACCAAAATTAAATACAAACAACCAATAAATAATCGCACAATATAATTTCATAAATGTACAGAAGGGAACATGATTACATGACAGTGGAAGGGATCTGCCTACACAAACTGAGAACTTCCCATTGTATCAAAATTAAAAATGCTGATCATATAAAAAGATGCATGTAAAACATGTTGGTGACTTGATCAGTATAGAACATTGCAATTACAAGGCTCTACGCGTTTCGTGAAGCATAGATATTCACTCATCAGGAGCAGCAATGTCAGTATCTAAAAAAGAATAAAAAAAAACGGTCATAACCTGGGAAATGGAACAAGCACCAAAGGAAGAAAAAAAGCCCATAGGGGCAATACTCACATCCAACATGTGGAGATGCAACAAAGAGAGCTGGAAACTCCCCATAAAGGGGACATCCTTTCCGGGAGCTATGGCAGCGTGAGGCGTAGAGGGACCTCCACATGGCCGCACTAAGGCAGGAATAGATGATGGTCTCAGGTGTGTAATCATGGGTATTGACAGCATTGTCTTGAGAGACTTCTGAAAAGAGTATAAATGATAACCATTACCATTTAGGCCCAGTGATCTGTGAGTTGGCAGAGCAATGGGACTGAGCAATAAATAGCTGAGTATTACCTCATAATGGAACACATAAGAGACCGTGATATAGTAGAAATGGTTGGACCTGCTGTGCAGAATTCCAATATGCCAAATGTGCTGACCGCAGTGCAACCTATAAAGGCCCGTGCGCCAATGACCTGCCATCCGTCACGTTAGCGTGCCCATTGTGGGGAAGGCGCCAACATCAGGGCGATGAACCGCCCAGTGTTTGGCGCCAAAGGATAATCCCCACCGGCCGCAAATGGATTGCAACTAAACGGTGTTGCGGCGTCAAATGACGTCGTACATACGCCGTGTGCAGCGTGACGCCGATGCACAGCATGGAGGAAGCCATCCGCCCCAAGAAGGGGAGGTGAGTTCCCGTGGTGTGTCATCAAACTCCCGGAAATGGATGTGGGTCAAAGCCCATAGTACCAGATCAAGGTGCACTATCATCACAGGAAGTGACGATTGTAAGTTAGGGTGGAAAGGTAAAAATGTGCTGGACAAAATTGAGGTGAATGTCCAAATCACAGGGTGACATAAAGATGAAAAAGTAAAAAATAAAAAGTAAAAAATAAAACTGATAAACGAAAGTAACAATTTCAGGTAAGTGACACATAATGGGCTACTATGCGATGCATAGTAACCCATTATGCTTTACCTTTGCAGGGAAACAAAGAGGAAGTAAAACCCATCAGGGTTTACTTCCTCTTTAACCACTTTGCGCCCAGAAGCCGTCATATGACGTCCTGGGCTTTGTGGGGCTATATCTGAATGATGGGAGCAGCTACAGGCATCATTCAGATATTGGCATTTTCAGCCGGCGATTCCCTACACCATGAGATCGGTCATAGCGGCTGTTCCGCCGCTTGATCGTTTTTACGGGCGGTGAAAAGGGACGTCCCCCCTCCAGTGCTTCTACCGACTCACCGCTGCGATTGGTGAGTCGGAGAACGGATCCGCCGGCCCCGGATGCTGATCATAGAGATTTCCGGCGGACCAGATGGTCGCCGGAGTCTAGTAAATGATCGTCGGTGGTTGGGCGCGATGTTATGAAGTCACGCCCGGCCTCTGCATTCAAAAAACGGCACCGCCTTGGCTGGGAAGCGGTGATGTTTTTTTTTTATTTCAGGCTTCCCAGCCTAGAGGTGAGATGTGGGATCTTATTGACCCCACATCTCACTGTAAAGAGGTCCTGTCATGTCATATTCCTATTACAAGGGATGTTTACATCCTTGTAATAGGAATAAAAGTGATCAATTTTTTTTTTAAAGTGTCAAAATAATTTTTTTTAAGTAAAATTAACAATAAAAAAATGTTGTGCTCGCACGCAGAAGCGTACGCATATGAAAGTCCCGCCCACGTATGAAAACGGTGTTCAAACCACACATATCAGGTGTCGCCGCGAACGTTAGAGCGAGAGCAATAATTCTAGCTCTAGACCTCCTCTGTAACTCAAAACATGTAAAAAAAAAGTTTGGCGCCATTCCACGAGTGTGTGCAATTTTGAAGCGTGACATGTTAGGTATCAATTTACTCAGCGTAACTTCATCTTTCACATTATGCAAAAAAATTGGGCTAACTTTACTGTTTTTTTTTTAAAGCATTAAACTTTTTTTTTCCCAAAAAAGTGTTCAAAAAATTGCTGCGCAAATACCATGCGAGATAAAAAGTTGCAACGACCGCCATTGTATTCTCTAGGATCTCTGCTTAAAAAAAAAAAAACATAGTGTTTGGGGGTTCTATGTAATTTTCTAGCAAAAAAATGAAGATTTTTACATGAAGGAGAGAAATGTCAGAATTGGCCTGGAAGAAGTGGTTAATGTGATGATAATGCCCTGGACCTTAGGTGATACGATATGAAGGTCTTTACGATCTACCAACCCGATCTACAGTCAATACTATAGAGTACACTTCTCATAAGTCATTAATTCCACGATGCACCACAACAATGTCCTCAACTCGCACTCCAATGTCACATCCGGCCGGGTGTTTCTCCCAGCTCTGCCCGCTCGTATAATAAGAACGGCGAAACAACCTCGGTGATAGGCCAGTCGGCTTGCGAATGGGCAGGCAACATTGGAGTCAGGAACGCGCTCCCGTGATGTGGTGGAGGGGGGTTTATCGTGTGATCAGTGCACTGTGCAGAGTGTAAGGGGTTTGCTAATAAAGCATTTGTTATTCAAAGCCAAAGCTGCAGAATCGCCGGGGCGCGCTCACTTGGTCGGCGAGAGCGCGCAGAAGGAAGGCAGGGAGTCCAGATTGGAGAGAAATGTGACCAGAGGTCCCTGTCTGTGTCCTTTGCTCCTCGGCAGACGAATATAAATTCTGCTCATTGGCAGAAGGAGGAGGGCGCCATGGCAGATAAGGGAAGGCTGAGTTTCCCCGGGGCACTGAACAGGCCAGTGCCCATGAACTTGTTTGCCACCTGGGAGATAGACGGCTCCAGCCACAGTTGTATCCCCAGGTAATACCGCTGGTGATTGAGTTCCTGTGTGTTTCCTCCTCCTAACACATCTAGAACTGACAGGTTACCACTTCATCCCTTTAGATCCGAACGCATTCATTACACATGTTCTGTGGCAGGTGGTAATTAAACTCAGTGCCTGATCAGCATTAAATTAGCCCCAGAACCTGTGTTATTAATGTGTTCTGTTTTAATGGGATGAGGTGGCAATCCTATTTGTGAAATAGCAACTGTTGTTTATTAACCAGAGATTTCATGAATGGAAAGGGCAGTGAAAGCGTTAATGAGGCTGATGTATATAGTGTGGTACCCATGGTAATCAATGTTGTCTCATGTAACAGCCATAGATTGGGATTACAATGACCTGTCCAAGAATAGTCAACTATTGGTTACAGTAAATAGTGTATTCAGTACTTGCACCTATCACTAACAACATTTTTTACTACAGTGGAACCTCGGATTGCGAGTAACGCGGGTTAACGAGCGTTTCGCAATACGAGCACTGTATTTTAAAAAATCATAACTCGGTTTGCGAGTGTTGTCTCGCAAAACGAGCACAATTCAGGACAAAGCGGTGTGCAGTACCGCGTTTGGCCTGAGGTGGGGGGCTGCCAAACGGCTGTGATCGGCGCCGTTCGGAAATGCACGGAAAGGCCTGAGGACAGCACGGCAAATCTCGGGAACTAAGTCTTTTCGAGGTTTGCCAAGGTGTCCTCGGGCCTTTTCGTCAGTTTCCGAGGCTCTCCGTCGCCCCTCTGGCCGCATGCGGTATTGCATACCATTGAAGTCAATGTGGAACAAATTATTTTAGTTTCAATTGACTTCATTGGGGAAACTCGCTTTGATATGCGAGTACTTTCGATCACGAGCATTCTCATGGAACGGATTATGCTCGTAATCCGAAGTTCCACTGTACAACCTTTGTTGGGTGGTAATGCATTTTTATCACTAAACCCCAAGGGATACCCAAGTGTAGGCTACAAAGACATGCACATTATGGTTCCGTCCTCCTGTGACACCCAGGAAATAGAATAATTTTTACTGGATTTTTTTTATAAACTGGTGTTGCTATAAAAAGTATTATTTATATAGCCCAGATAAATTACATAGTGCCTTGCGTGTTTTGTACATTCACATTCCCTTCCCTCAAGCAGTTTACAATCTTAGGTAGTAAGGCCAATTTCGACAAATCCAAGTAAAGGCTAAGTTCACCTTTTTAACCACTTAACGACCGCTCACTGTATATGTACGTTCGGCAGAATGGCACCGACAGGCACAATCACGTACGGTGTACGTGATTGCCTTTGTACAGTTGGGGGGTCCGATCGGACCCCCCTCCTATACAGTGAGCGGTCGGTATTCGTTGGGGAGCGATCCGACATGAGGGGACGGCCGTTCGATTCCGGCCACCCCCCCGCGATCGCTCCCGGCGAATGGAAATGCTTCCTCTGCTGTGTAATGTAAACACAGGCAGAGGAAGCAGGAGGAAGTGATGTCATCTCTCATGCGGCGCTCACATATACCGAGCGCCGTACAAGAGAAGACACACAGGTCAGTGCACTAACACTACACTGACACCAGGACACATAGGAACACAAATCGCCCCCCCCCCCAGATCACCCCCCAGCCCCCAGTCACAGTGTCACTGATTGCAGTGACCATTTATTTAGTGATCACTGCAATCAGTGACATTTGTGACTATAAAAGTGTCACTACATTTAGTTTTAGGTCCAGTGTAGTCCCCTAACCCCCCCTAATGAAGGTTTAACCCCCTGATCACCCCCCAGATAACCCTTTCACCCCCTAGCACCGCCGTCGCTAAGCGATCATTTTTCTGATCGCTGCCTTAGCGTCGGTGATGCAGATCGGTAGCCAGTAATTGTTTTTTAGGATCGCCGCAGGTTTTTATAGCGTCAGGTACCCCCATAAATTCTCTAATAAAGGTTTAACCCCCTTGATCGCCCCCCAGGTAACCCTTTGACCCCCCTATCACCACTGTCGCTAAGCGATCATTTTTCTGATCGCTGTCTTAGTGTCGGTGATGCCGATCGGTAGCCAGTAATGTTTTTTAGGTTTGCCGCAGGTTTTTATAGCGTCAGGTACCCCCATATATTATCTAATAAAGGTTTAACCCCCTAATTGCCCCTAGTTAACCCTTTCACCAGAGATCACCATATAAGTGTTACGGATGACGCTGGTTAGTTAGTTTGCTTTTTATAGTGTCAGGGCACCCGCCGTATATATAACCCAATAAAGGTTTAACCCCCTGATCGCCCGGCGGGTGATATCAATTAGGTTTTAGCATCAGAGAGGGTCTGCGTCACACCCCAGGCAGCGTCAGGTTAGTGCCAGTAACGCCAACACCCACGCGTGAAGCATACACCCCCCTTAGTGGTGTAGTATCTGAACAGATCAATATCTGATCAGATCTATACTAGCGTCCCCAAAAACGCAGTGTTAGCGGGATCAGCCCAGATACCTGCTAGCACCTGCGTTTTGCCCCTCCGTCCAGCCCAAGCCACCCAAGTGCAGTATCGATCGATCACTGTCACTTACAAAACACAACACACATAACTGCAGCGTTCGCAGAGACAGGCCTGATCCCTGCGACTCCAGTGCTGTAGGAGGTGATTTCACCACCACAGTTAAAAAAAAAAGCATATATGCCGAAGCATTGGGGCATCAGGGGCGGAGGAGCGATTTTGCTCCTAATGCCGCGTACATACGGTCGAAATTCCGACGGAGGCTTGCCCGTGGAAAAGTCTGACCATGTGTGTGCGGCATAACTTTTTTGCGGGAGGATGTCCCCATGCTTTGGCATATATAAATGGTGCATGTATGCCCATCATTAGAAGTGGGTGGATGAAGGGCGGTATTCTAATGGTGGGCATACCCACCGATCAGTCTCTTTTTTCGTTCAGCCAACTGGCTGCATGAAAAAAAAAGATTACAATACATGTCCAACAAGGACCAGCAACGTACTGGTATGTTGCTGGACTTTGAATGTTTATACCAGAATGATGCCTGCGGGTTTAGGTATCATCTTGGTATCATTCTTTTCAGCCAGCGGCCGGCTTTCATGTAAAAGCAATCCTAGTGGCTAATTAGCCTCAGGACTGCTTTTACAAGCAGTGGGAGGGAATGTCCCCCCCCCCCCCGGATATAAAAAGCACCATTGGGAAATTGGAAAAGCATTTTATCACACCGATCTTGGTGTGGTCAGATGCTTTGAGGGCAGAGGAAAGATCTAGGGTCTAGAAGACCCCAGTTTTTTTCAAAAAAAGAGTACCTGTCACTACCTATTGCTATCATAGGGGATATTTACATTCCCTGAGATAACAATAAAAATGATAAAAAAAAAAAAATATGGAAGGAACAATTTAAAAATAAAATAAAAAAGCAAAATTAATAATAAAAAAAAAAAAAAAAGCACCCCTGTCCTGCCCTGCTCTTGCCCAATGGCGAACGCAAGCGTCGGTCTGGCGTCATATGTAAACAGCAATTGCACCATGCATGTGAAGTATCACCGCGAAGGTCAGATCGAGGGCAGTAATTTTAGCAGTAGACCTCCTCTGTAAATCTATTGAGGTAACCTGTAAAGGCTTTTAAAAATGTATGTAGTTTGTCGCCAATGCGCGTTTGTGCGAAATTTTAAAGCATGTCATGTTTGGTATCTATGTACTCTGCCTAAGATCATCTTTTTTATTTCATTAAACATTTGGGCAATATAGTGTGTTTTAGTGCATTAAAATTAAAAAAAGTGTATTTTTTCCCCAAAAAATTTGTTTGAAAAATCGCTGCGCAAATACTGTGTAGAAAAAAAAATGCAACACCCACCATTTTAATCTGTAGGGCCTTTGCTTTAAAAATATATATAATGTTTGGGGGTTCAACATAATTTTCTTGCAAAAAAAAAATATGTTTTCATGTAAACAAAAAGTGTCAAAAAGGGCTTTGTCTTCAAGTGGTTAGAAGAGTGGATGTAAGCTTCCTAATGTTGTGTATAAAATGCCAGAACAGTTCAAAACCCCCCCCCCAAATGACCCGATTTTGGAAAGTAGACACCCCAAGTTATATACTGAGAGGCATGTCGAGTCCATGGAATATTTTATATGTTGACACAAGTTGCGGAAAAAAGAATTATTTTTTTTTTGCACAAAGTTGTCACTAAATGTATATTGCTCAAACATGCCATGAGCATATGTGGAATTACACCCCAAAATACATTCTGTTGCTTCTCCTGAGTACGGGACCCCAAAAACCAAGCACCGCCTTCAGGCTTTCTAAGGGTGTAAATTTTTGATTTCACTTCTCACTGCCTATCACAGTTTCGGAGGCCATGGAATGCCCAGATGGCACAACCCCCCCCCCCAAATGACCCCATTTTGGAAAGTAGACACCCCAAGCTATTTGCTGAGAGGTATTGTGAGTATTTTGCAGATCTCGCTTTTTGTCACAAGTTTTGAAAAAAAAAAATATATATTTTCTTTCTTCATTTTCAAAAACAAATGAGAGCTGTAAAATACTCACCATGCCTCTCAGCAAATAGCTTGGGGTGTCTACTTTCCAAAATGGGGTCATTTGGGGGGGTTTTGTGCTATTTTGGCATTTCATGGCCTTCGAAACTGTGATAGGTAGTGAGGAGTGAAATCAAAAATTTGTGCCTAGAAATCCTGAAGGCGGTGCTTGGTTTTCGGGGTCCCGTACGCGGCTAGGCTCCTAAAAAGTCCCACACATGTGGTATCCCCATACTCAGGAGAAGCAGCAAAATGTATTTTGGGGTGCAATTCCACATATAACCATGGCATGTGTGAGCAATATATCATTTAGTGACAACTTTTTGTATTTTTTTTTTTGTCATTATTCAATCACTTGGGACAAAAAAAATAAAAATATTTAATGGGCTCAGCAGGCCTCTCAGCAATTTCCTTGGGGTGTCTACTTTCTAAAATGGGGTCATTTGGGGGGGGGGGGTTTGTGCTATTTTGGCATTTTATGGCCTTCAAAACTGTGATAGGTAGTGAGGAGTGAAATCAAAAATTTGCGCCCTTAGAAATCCTGAAGGCGGTGCTTGGTTTCCGGGGTCCCGTACGCGGCTAGGCTCCCAAAAAGTCCCACACATGTGGTATCCCCGTACTCAGGAGAAGCAGCAAAATGTATTTTGTGGTGCAATTCCACATATAACAATGGCATGTGTGAGCAATATATCATTTAGTGACAACTTTTCGTAATTTTTTACTTTTTTTTTAGTCATTATTCAATCACTTGAGACAAAAAAATATATATATATTCAATGGGCTCAACATGTCTCTCAGCAATTTCCTTGGGATGTCTACTTTCCAAAATGGGGTCATTTGGGGGGGTTTTGTACTGCCCTGCCATTTTAGCACCTCAAGAAATGAGATAGGCAGTCATAAATTAAAAGCTGTGTAAATTCCAGAAAATGTACCCTAGTTTGTAAACGCTATAACTTTTGCGCAAACCAATAAATATACGCTTATTGACATTTTTTTTACTAAAGACATGTGGCTGAATACATTTTGGCCTAAATGTATGACTACAATTGAGTTTATTCGATTTTTCTTATAACAAAAAGTAGAAAATATCTTTTTTTTTTTTCAAAATTTTCGGTCTTTTTCCGTTTTTATATCGCAAAAAATTAAAATCGCAGAGGCAATCAAATACCATTAAAAGAAAGCTCTATTTGTGGGAAGAAAAGGACGCAAATTTCGTTTGGGTACAACATTGCATGTCCGCACAATTTACAGTTAAAGCAGCGCAGTGCAAAATTCTGAAATCACCTCTGGTCCTTTAGCTACCAAATGGTCGGGGCTTAAGTGGTTAAATAAAATTCAAAAAAATGCATATAAATTTTTTATTTTTTTTTTTTTTTTTCCCAGGTAAATTTTTTTGCATTTATTTTGTTTTCTTAGGAGAAGATCGCGGATGTAATGCCAGGCTCTTGCAGAGTGTCAGTATAGCTGTCTGCCTGTACCTCCGATGCAGGCAGTTACTAAGGTCCAGGAATTACAGTGGACTACAAGACCCCTTACCAGCACCCTCTCCGTTCATTGAGAACTACAAGCTGTCAGCAGTAGTTTATTCATTCACAGATCTCTGTGATTGAATGACGTAGCTCTGTGGAGAGAGCCCCGCACGGCTGTGCTGTTTTCCAATTGTGACAGCGGGTGTGTGGAGAAAGTCCCCTGCCCACTGTCAAAGGGAGGGGGAGGATCAGGGGGTGAGGTGTTGGATGCTCAACATGTTACACATTCCAATATGAACATAACATGTTGAGAAAGGTGAACTTCTGTTTTAAGTATAATTGCATATGTCCCATTGCTTGCAGATTGCTACTTCTGCTAAAAATCTGCTGTACCTCCTGGGAGCCACCAGTTGTTGCCCTAAGCGTCTGTCTTCCAGTGTTGTAGAAGTTAGCATGAGTGACTACTAGTGAGAAAAGTTACACTGCTCTCTTTACCATTCACAGAGCTGCTATTACTGCACTCCCACAATGCATTGTGTTCTGTGAATGGGCAGATACTGTCATTCGTCTGCTCCTTCTCTAATCGCAGAACACAATGCATTGTGGGAGTGTAGTAGTATGAATTCTGTAGGCACAGCAGGAAAACCCTTTAGCAGAAGTGGCCAGCTGCACGTAACGGGATGCACACCCTTTAGGCCGGGTTCACACTGGTATGACAAACGCTCCGACATTGGAAGCTCATGTCGTATGATGTGTGAAAATCAATGTTTCCCTATGGGAGCCATCTTAACTGGTCCGACTTTAACCACTTCCCTACCCAGCCATAGACAAATGACGTCCACAGATGGGATCTCCCATCCTGGGTGGACGTCATATGACGTCCTCGGCTTTGTAGGGGGATATCTGAATGATGCCTGCAGCTAGAGGCATCATTCAGATATCCTTTTGAAGTGCCAGCGATTCTGTGCACCATAAGAACGATCATAGCGGCGGACACCCCCCCCTCCCGCCGCCATCCAGTGCTTCTCCGGGCTCCCCCGTGCGATCGGGGACCCGGAGCGAATCTTCCGGCATCGTTGGTGGAGTCACGTGATGAGCATAGAGATGACTGGTGACCAGATGGTCACCAGTCATCTCTATGATCGTCGGAGGCCCGGGCGCGATGTGATGACGTCACGCCCGGGTCTCAAAAATGTAAACAAAGCCGCCGTTGCGGCTGTAAGTATGAAATCAGTGAAAAAAATTTCACTGATCTCATGCTTTCCAGCCTGGAGGAGAGATGTGGAGTCTTATTGACCCCTCATCTCTCAATAAAGAGAACCTGTCACACACATTCCTATTACAAGGGATGTTTACATTATATAAAATAAATAAATAGTGATCAAAAAAAAAAAAAAAGTAAAATCATTGTAAAAAAATAAATAAATAAGTAAAATAAATAAAAAAATAATAATAAAAAAAAATTAAAACGCCCCTGTCCCCGGTAGCTTGCGATCAGAAGCGAATGCACACGTAAGTCGCCCACATATGTAAACGCCGTTCAAACCACGCATGTGAGGTATCGCCGCGTGCGTTAGAGCGCGTGCAACAATTCTAGCACTAGACCTCCTCTGTAATTCTAACCTGGTAACCTGTAAAAAAAATTTAAGCGTCGCCTATGGAGATTTTTAAGTACCGAAGTTTGGCGCCATTCCATGAGTGTGCGCAATTTTAAAGCGTGACATGTTAGGTATCTATTTACTCGGCGTAACATTATCTTTCATATGTTCCCAAAAAATTGGGCTAACTTTACTGTTTTGTTATTTTTTAATTCATGAAACCATTTTTTTTTTTTAAAAAAGGCGTTTGAAAAATTATTGCGCAAATATTGTGCAAGAAAAAATGTTGCAATGACCGTCATTTTATTCCCTAGGGTGTCTGTTAAAAAAACATATATAATGTTTGGGGGTTCTGAGTAATTTTCTAGCAAAAGAATGATGATTTGTACATGTAGGAGAGAAGTGCCAAAATAGGCCCGGTATTGAATAGGTACAAAAAGCCCTGTATTGAAGTGGTTAAAAATGCTCCCTGTACTTCTTTGGTCCGACTTTGATCCTACTTCAGCCCATTGAATATCACTAAAATCCCTGATCCGAATTTGGCATGCGACTTGTGCTCTGATGATCTTGAGTGGGAACTCCACACCAAATGGGGGGGGGGGGAGGAGACAGCATGGGTTCCCCCTCCAAGAGCATTGGATTTTAAGGGGAACCCCCTACGCTGAAAAAAACGGCGCGGAGGTCCCCCTAAATTGAATACCAGACCCTTATCCGAGCATGCAGCCTGGCCGGTCAGGAAAGGGGGTGGGGCCGAGTGAGCGCCCCCCCCCTCCTGAACCGTACCAGGCCACATGCCCTCAACATGGGGTGGGTGCTTTGGGGCAGGGGGGGCCCTGCGCCCCCCCAGCCCAAAGCACCTTGTCCCCATGTTGAGGACAAGGGCCTCTTCCCGGCAACTCTGGCCGTTGGTTGTCGGGGTCTGCGGGCGGGTCTGCTTATTGGAGTCTGGGAGCCCCCTCTAATAAGGGGGCCCCCAGATCCCGGCCCCCCACCCTATGTGAATGTGTATGGGGTACATTGTACCACTACCCATTCATCTGAAAAAAAACTGTAAACACAAAAACTACACAGGTTTTTAAAGTAATTTATTAGGCATCTCCGGGGGTCTCTTCCGCCTTCTCCCCTCTCCGGCCTCTTCTCCGCTCTCTCCGATTCTTCTCCCCGGTCTCCTTTCGCTTTCTTTTGCTAGCTCTTGCCTGTTCTCTGTTGTCTTCTTCCCTATGCTCTTCTTCCGATGTTGACACAACGCTATCTCCCGCTGTAATGGCGTGTGTGTGGTGTGCAACGGCTTATATTGGCATGGGGCGGGGTCACCGGGTGATGTCATTCGGCGACCCCGCTCCTTATGATGTCACCGCCCGGGCTTGACATCAGGGGCGGAGTCACCGGATGACATCACCCGGTGACCCCGCCCCTTGCCAATAGAAGTCGTTGCACACAGCATTACAGCGGGAGAGAGCGTTGAGTCAACATCGGAAGAAAACGGAGAAGACCAGGCAAGAGCGGGCAGAAGAGTAGAAGAAAGCGGAGGAGACCCAGCAGAAGACACCGGACAGCGGGAGAATAACCGGAGAGAGGGGAGAAGGTGAAAGAGCTGCCTAATAATAAATTACTTTAAAAACGTGTAGTGTGTTTAATTGTTGACACTTTTTTTCAGGTGAATGGGTAGGGGTACAATGTACCCCATACTCATTCACACAGGGTGGGGGGGCTGAGATCTGGGGGCCCCCTTATTAAAGGCCCACTTGCCCCTAAGCACCCACCCCCCCATGTTGAGGGCATGCGGCCTGGTATGGTTCAGGAGAGGGGGGCGGGCGCTCACTCACCCCCACCTCCTTTCCTGACCGGCCGGGCTGCTCGGATAAGGGTCTGGTATGGATTTTGGGGGACCCCCATGCCGTTTTTTCGGCGTAGGGGGTTCCCCTTAAAATCCATACCAGACTGAAGGGCCTGGTATGCTCTTAGAAGGGGAACCTATGCCGTATTTTATTTTTTTTTATTTGGCATGGAGTTCCTAAAGATTCATACCAGACACAGTGCCTGGTATTGTTGGGGATCGAAGTCGGATTCCTGTTCTTTGAAGTCTGACGCATGTCGGACTTCAAGTCGCAGGGCAAAGTCGGATCCAAAGTAGTACAACTGTCATATCATACCAGTGTGAACCCGGCTTTACACCTAGCTGATGTGTTTGGTGCTGTATGTATCCCCCTCCCCCCAAAAACTAAAAGCTGAACTTCAGCTTTAATTACAAGTGATACTGTACAGTGAATTGTTTCTGGCCCCTCTGTTGGTCGGCATGGATATATTATCCTGGATAACTTTTGTAATGGGAAAGGATGGATTAATTGAAAAAGCAATACGGTGTATTTTCAATTTGTGAAAGAATGGGGGGGAAAACTCTGTGCTATGGTTAAATGTGTAAATTATATAAAATAAAATAAAAAGCTGCACCCCTAAAAGTGCTATGAAATAACAACTTTAGTAATGTGGGGGGTGTATGGTGATAAGGGGGCGCTGATAATAAAGTGCTATGATGTAATGATCAAAATAACATAAATAAGAAAGCAATATAAGAACTGTATAAACCAACAATACAGTATTAATCTAAAGTGCATGTGTGCTAACACACCAATTATCAAAAAGTGCAAACAAATAAATTGCAGCAATAGTAGCTCAGTATTAGGTTATTGAATAGATTTCTTGAAAGTTGACACCATCACCACTGAAACAATAGCAAGACTGGCGACACCTGGTGGGAAGTAGAGGTAAGTGCCTACTCACCAGACCACCATGACCCTTTGTATTAAGAAAAGGTCAGGTGGGGGCTTTGGTACAGTTTTTATGGCCTGAGGTCTGTACTGATATCTGGATGGGACTGGCCAAAGATGGACTCCAACAGAAGAATTTACCATGAATAAAATGAAGAGAAACGGGCCATAGTGAAGTGGTAACGTTATCCAGTTTAGCTACTTCTGGGTTTGGTGCTGCAAGGCGGTGAAACGCACGCTACACTTACCCACGCGAGTGAGACCCAGTGCGGCAGGTGCTCCACATCAGGCTGTAACACGCTCGATCCCTCAGTGCCAAGGCCTCGGCACTTGTGAAAGTAAGCGGCCACTTGGCCTGTGTTTTTACTTTGTTTTTTTAATAAATTGCGGAACTTCACTATGGCCCGTTTTTTCTCTTCATTTTATTCATGGTAAATTCTTCTGTTGGAGTCCATCTTTGGCCAGTCCCATCCAAGTATCAGTACAGACCTCAGGCCATAAACTGTACCAAAGCCCCACCTGACCTTTTCTTAAAACAAAGGGTCATGGTGGTCTGGTGAGTAGGCACTTACCTCTACTTCCCACCGTGTGTCGCCAGTCTTGCTATTGTTTCAGTGGTGATGGTGTCAACTTTCAAGAAATCTGTTCAATGCATGGACTTTTAATAACCTAATACTGAGCTACTATTGCTGCAATTTCTTTATTTGTTTGCACTTTTTGTCAATTGGTGTGTTAGCACACATGCACTGCACTTCAGATTAATACTGTATTGTTGTTTATACAGTTCTTGTATTGCTTTCTTATTTGTTATTTTGATTATTACATCATAGCACTTTATTATCAGCGCCCCCTTATCACCATACACCCCCCATATTTTCCTTGTCAAAGTATTTTATTGGACATATATATTAGTCACATACAGATCATATGTAATACATGTTGTTGATATTTGTCCAATTATTACAAATATAGAAAAATAACAAATAGGGTCTACAGAATATATCCTAATCTAAATTATAAGGACTTAAATGAGATAGAAAGTAAATAAATCCTTGTACTAATATATTCAAGACTGTAGTTGAAAGAAATATTTAACATATTAATTATAAATTGATCTGTATCTTCGAGAAAAGTAATGTAGAGTAATACTTTGTTGTAGCTTCAATAAGGTGCGTTATGAAGTAAGAATAATAGAGAAAAGAAAAGAGAAAAAGAAGTAAAGATATCAAAATAAAATAGGGTAAAATAAAATTAGATACATAATATAAAATAAAATAGATGGGATAGAATAGTAGGAAACCAGAGGGGGGGGGGGGGGTTTAGGAGTCCACCTGAATGGCATGAATGAATCGGTCCGCGGCTTGAGGGTTTAAGTAAAACACAGTGTTCACTATATTGAGCAGGGTAGCTCCCAAGCTTCAGAAAGTTGGTTTAGTAGTTAGTTTAACCGATTGAGTCCTCCGGCTACCATGGCATGAGAATCGAGTTGTCACTAATAGAAGGTAGGTGAAATCTAATCCAAGGATCCCAGATCTTTTCAAAGATTGGAATTTGATTTCTTTCTATAGCTAACATTTTGGCGTGAGACATAAAGTCATTTACTCTATTTATGGTCTCGGATATCTCCAATTTAGGGGTCCTCCATGCCTTTGTTATTGTTTGCTTTGCTGCTGTAAGAAATTGAATGACTAGTTTGAATTGTTTATGTGTAATGAGATCAGGTTTTAGATTGAGCAAGGCTGTGCCTGGGTCTGGTTGCACAGTGAAACCAAATATCTTGGAGGCAGGTTCAATATCCGTTCCCAAAATAATTGCACCAACGGGCAGGACCACCAAATGTGTAAGTGGGTGCCTGGATCTGGGCAACCCCGAAAGCATAGGCCTGTTTGGTTTGGTGTGAATTTGGCCAATCTGGAGGGAACGAGGTACCAACGAGACAAAACGTATTAATTGGTTTCAACCGCCAGGATATTTGGTGAAGAAGATTTTGTTACAGACCATATTTTGGACCAATCATTCATATTGAATGTTCTCTTCAGGTCCTCCTCCCATTTACGTGCATAAGGTGGTTTATCTAAACCGGGATAAGTGGAAATGTGGGAGTATATAGAAGATATAATGCCTCTTAAGTGAGGATCTTTCATGCATGTAGATTCAAAAATCGTAAGTTGGGTTAAGGAGACATCTGTATTTAGCAAAGGTGCGTAAAAGTTTTTTTAATTTGGAGGTATCTGAAAAGTTCAGAGTTCGGTAGGTTGTAGGTGTCACAGAGTATAGGAAATGTATGGAAGGATGAAGGAGAAGTTAAGTTACTAAGCCGAGTAATATTTAATGAATTCCAGACCTTAAATGATTTAGGAGAGACCCATGCTGGGTAGAAAGCAGGGTTTTTCAGGAATGACAAGAGAGGATTGTGAGAAGATTGTAACTGATGTTTAACTCTAAGTTTGTCCCATATAGATAAAAAGTATTTAGTAATGGGGTTACGTAGGGTTTTCCGTTCCTTAGGTAGGAGCCATAATAGATTGGAAATAGAAAGAGGGTCACATTCTGCCGCTTCTATCATTACCCATAGGGGTATTTCATATGTAGCATGATATTTAGTGAGGCTAGCAATGTGTGCGGCTCTATAATAGTTAGCGAAGTTCGGAAACCCAAAGCCTCCTTTGAGTTTTGGTAAGTGTAGTGTATGAAGCGATACACAGGGTTTTTTGGAGCCCCAGACAAATGTTGATGTTCGTCTTTGGAGAATTCTAAGATAATAAGGTGGGATAGGGATCGGTAAGAGTCTCTAAATAAGTATAGTAGTTTTGGAAGGATTGTCATTTTGATTGCATTCATTTTACCTATCCATGAAATTGGGAGATATGACCATTGTTGTAAAAGTGTTGTTATTTGTTTGAGGAGTGGGGGATAGTGTGCTGTAAAAAGATCTGAATATGAGGCTGTCAGGTGAATCCCTAAATAGGGGATTGACCTCTCAGTCCATATGAAAGGAAGTGCATTTTTGGCTGAGTCGGATTCCACTTTGGAGAGGGATATATCTAAGGCTTTGGATTTTTTGAGATTTATTGTAAGCCCCGAAATCATTGCAAATTTGTCTAAAATGAGCAGTAGGTTGGGACCAGAAACTTGTGGGGATGATAGAAATAGGAGTATGTCATCCGCAAATAGACATAAGTTATGATAGTATCCAGCAGTTTCTATGCCTGTAATTGTTGGGTCTGTGCGGATTCTTTGGGCTAGGGGTTCTATTAGGAGGGCGAATAGAAGGGGGCAAAGTGGGCAGCCCTGGCGTGTTCCTCTTTCTATATTAAATGAATTAGATTTGTATCCTGCATATTTAATATATGCGATTGGTCTGTTGTAAAGCGCTGCGATCGATGTTGGGAAGTGAGGGCCAAAGCCCCATCTTTGCAATGTGTAGTGGAGGTAAGGCCACGATATGGAGTCGAAAGCTTTTTTTATATCAAGGGATAGAAAACAGGAGGGTATACAACGGTTTTTAGCTATGTGAGCTAGCAATACAGCCCGGCGGACATTGTTATTCGCCTGGCGCTTTGGCATGAATCCTACTTGATCCTTGTGGATAAGCTTACCTATTATGCTATTTAGTCTTTTGGCTAATATTTTGGCTAGAAGTTTAATGTCTAAGTTCAGAAGGGAAATAGGGTGAAAATTTGTACATAAGGTATCGTCAGTAAGAGGTTTAGGAATCATGCAAATAATGGCGGTTAAAGTTTCTTGTCTAAAAGATTTCCCTTCTAATAATACATTGAAAGCTTCCGCTAAGATTGGTGATAGTATGTCTGCGTAGGTTCTGTAATATAAGGTTGAGTAGCCATCTGGGCCTGGCCTCTTATTAATTTTAAGATCTTTGATGGCTTCAACGACATCATTAGATGTAATATTATCTTCCAATAACTTCTTTTGGTCAAGGGAAAGTTCTGGTAAATTTATATCAGAGAAGAATGCATCTGCTGTTTCCGGGTTGAAGTTATTAGATGAAGTATATAATAAGGTCAGATGTAAATGAAATTTCTGAACTATTTTGTTGGGATTGCAAGTGTAGACATCTTTTGCCAGTTTTAGGCGAATTGGTTTGAAGGGTTTGTTCAGAGAATTGAGTGTACGTGCAAGGTAGGTACCCGATTTATTGGCTTTCATAAAATAGTTGTGTCTTGAACGTTTATAGGATTTTTCCACTGCTTCAGTAAGAAATAGATCGTATGCAACTCGAGTCTTGTCTAATCGGGATTTTGATAATGTTGATGGATTGTCTTGATGGGCTATAAAGGCTGTATTAAATTCCCTTTCCAGTTTACGAGCCAGTGTCTTTCGTTCGCGTTTAAATATGGCTGATTGTTTCTGAATTGTGTTACATATAACTGGTTTATGGGCTTCCCAAAGAGTTAGTGTGCTAATTTCTGGGCTAGAATTGAGGGTTATATATTCTTTAATGGCTTGGTCAATGGTTTGGCGATGAGATGGGTGTTTGAGTAGGATATCTGGGAGATTCCAAGTAGGGTCGTGGCCTTTGGCTAATGTTGATTTAATGGAAGTAAGTACTGCATTATGGTCGGACCATGGGATAGGGACTATATCTGCTGCTATGATTTCAGGGAGCATACCTATGGTCAGGAATATGTGGTCAATCCTTGAAAATGTTTTATGTGGGTGGGAGTAGTAGGTATATTTACGTTTAGTTGGATTAACTTCTCTCCATGAATCAACCAAGTTATATTTGGATAGAATTTGTGAAAAAGATTTTTTAGATGTAATTTGGGATGGTGTGTATGGGGATTTATCCAGAAATGGGAGGATGACCTGGTTAGAGTCACCACACAGCAGAACTGTTCCTATCTTATGATCATTCACAACTTGTAGTAAATGTGACATAAATGGATTAGGTTGTTTTATTTGGTGCATAGTAGGAAACTACTGTTATTGCCTGGTCAACAATGTGGCCCGTAAGAATTAGATAACGTCCTTCAGGATCTTTTATTTGAGATTGAAGTGTAAATGGGGTAAAGCGATGAAAGGCTATGAGAGTACCCCGTTGCTTGGAGGCAGCCGAGGCTGTATATGTTTGCGGATAGAAATTGGAAATAAATTTTGGTCTGGAGGTATTCATGAAGTGGGTTTCTTGTAAGCAAACTATGTGAGCCTTTTTGGCATGAAATATACGGAATGCCTTGGTTCGTTTCTGGGGGATATTTAGTCCCTGAACATTCAGGGACAGAATGTTTAATGGTGCCATGGCAGTCGGATGGACAAAGGGGACTTACCCGTTACCAGGTTATTCAGGTCATTCGATGCAATCCAAGTGAACTCGAAGAGGGGGAGAAAAGGAGGATTGAAGATGAGTACTATAATCGGGCTGCTCAAGTCAGTTGATACAATCCAGGTGGACTTGAAGGAAGAGGAGAGAAAAGGAATAGAGGAGTACTGAAGTGAGGAAAATAAATAAAACAGAAATGTTTAGAGAAAATAATAAGAAATTCAACAGAAAAACACATTCAAACATATCCCGTGAGTGGGGACAAAAATCACCCTCAGGGGAAAGGGTGCTTCCGTCAGACTTCCACATATTATGTGGCTGAATGAGGGAGGCAAAATAGGGCGCACGGATCTCACGTTCGTGGGAGGAGAGCCTTCTAATGAAAGCTTCTTATTAATGTACCTAACTGTAAACCACACGACTTATAATGAAAACTATTCAAGTTAACTATAATTAGTTAAAAAGGGAAAATGGGGAAATAAGAGAATGGCATCTGACTACCCCAGGGTTTCCTGGTATGGAAGTAAGATGTGCTAAGGGAGTGATTAAGGGATTTGGGGGTGAAAACTGGATCAGTTAACAATAAGGGTATAACAGAAGGATCTACCAGGAAAGGTAGAGTGAGGAATTCCTAAAATTACAGTGCCAAAACTACCTTAAAACTTCCTAATGATAGGCTAGCGGTCAGCAAAGTCATAAAAATTAAAACGAATGGGACCTTTGGTCATAATACTTCTTATGAATGCCAAAAGACCTTACAGTTATGTCCATTACTTGGGGCAAAAATTATCCAGGATATAAAAAAATAAAATACACACACACACACACACACACACACACACACACACACACACACACACACACACACACACACACACACACACACACACACACACACACACACACACACACACACACACACATATATATATATATATATACATACATACTAAAAAAAAACACACTATGCATGCAATGGGTTAAGCAAAGAACTTAAAACTATGATTATAATTTGTAAATGCAGTCTTGGTGAGTCAACTGAAACAGAGAAAATTGAAAGTAAAGGTTGAGCATGCAAATCTGGAGGACAAAAAGGGAAGCAGGATGTAGCGTCTTGAATTTGAGAACTAAAAGGGATAAGGTGAAGCCCTGAGATTCTTTAGAAAGGGTGAAAAAAGAGTCAATTTCACAGTTATAGGAGCATCCTTCAGTCCATAGAATCATTTCGTTCCTGAGGAGGTGATGTGTAGCGACCTCTCTTGTGAGTTGGATGGGTACCATTTTTCAGGTTGTGATGGAAAGGGTTTCCTGCGGATGAAAGAGATGTTGATCTCCTGCGGGTTGGGGTATTTCGTGGGACTGGTTCCATGAGATTCAGGTCTAAAAGGGTTTGCTGGAGTTCATCAAATGATCTACAGGTGTATTTCTTCCCTTTGTAAGCAAAGCGTGGGGAAAATGGGAACCCCCACTGATAGATGATGTTTTGGCGCTGTATTTCCAGGAGAAGGGGCTTCATTGCTCGCCTTTTTGCAATCGTTATCTGGGACAAGTCAGCAAATAATTGAAAGTCATTGCCATGGAAATTCAGCTGCTTTTTGTCCCTGGCAGACGCTAGGAGCTGTTCCTTTGTGCGATAAAAATGTAATTTCACTATTATATCGCGTGGGGGGCCATCAGGCTTTTTTGCAGCCAGGGCTCGGTGGATCCTGTCAAATTCTAACCTCTCAATAGGAATGGCTGGTTGCAATTCCTGGAACAAAGCAGTTATGGTGGATTGTAGGTCAGTGATAGTTTCAGGAATTCCCCTGATACGTAGGTTAGACCTTCTGGCCCTATTCTCATGGTCTTCAAGTTTGGTTTGAAGCAATAAGTTTTCCTCTTTCAGGTTCTCTATTTCCATAGAGTGCTCAAGAGAGATGTTTTCCAAATCATCTACTTTAAGTTCTAGTGTTGCTGTGCGCTTACCAAGTTCTCTTATTTCTCTGGTGAGATTAGCTGTAATTTGCTCTGATGTTTGTTTTAAGGCTTTGTTCAACATGTGTTCAAATTGCTTTAATACAGCTGGAGTTACATGAGAAATCTGTATGGGGTCTTGTGAGGTAAATAGTTCACTGTCAGAATCAGCTGGGGAGTCAGGTTGTGTCAGGCTTTGTCTGTGAGAGCGCATAGAGGTTGTGTATGAAGAGGGGGGAGGTGCCATTTTAGCTGCAGTTTTCCCCTTCATGAGGGGATTCTTTAACTTCGCACGGCCGCCTCCCAAAGCCATAGTTTCCCCCACAAATTGACCAGAATAGTCCCGGGTACTAGCTTAACCCCGTGGGTATGTCCAAATACTTGCGGGTTATGTGGAAATATTGGCTCTCCTCCCGAACGGTGTGGAGCTCTAACTCTGCATGACTGCACTGCTAGACTCCACGCATGCACCTCCACCCCTCATATTTTCAATATGTGTGGTTTGCTTACAGGCCTGATAATCCTAGTCTATTTGGTGTGGTTTAAAACCTAATACCAAAGGAAGTTAAAGCTGATCTCCATGTTTCATTTAAATTGTTTGTTTAGTCCAAGCTGGTGCAATCAAATGTTTTACTTGTGTGCTGTATAAGCTATATGTGGCCTCGGCTACATACAGTGTTGTGTTCCAGCTGCTGGAACAAAATCAAGTGTTGCACAGCCATTCAGAGGAAGCTTTTGTATACTTTCATAGAATACAAAACTTCCATGTGAATGGCTGTGGGCTACTCAGCCCTAATCAATTTTGTTGCGGGACAGTTGCCAATTAGACAGGTAGTTCTTGTCACACTGTCAGGACAGAGCTCTGAATATTGTATGTAGTTGAGGCTACATACAGCTTACACAGCACACAGTTGCTGTTGCTATTTATTAGTAAAGTAAATGGTTTGTTTGGACCAAACTATTTAAAGCGGAGTTCCACCCTGAAAAAATATTTTTCTTTAACAGACTCATGGAAACATATAAAAAACCCATTCCTTGTAATAGGAATAAAAGTGATCAAAAAAAAATAAGTAAAATAAATAAATAATAATAATAAAATAAATAAATAATTAAAATGCCCCTGTCCCCGGTAGCTTGCGATCAGAAGCGAATGCACACGTAAGTTGCCCACATATGTGAGGTATCGCCGTGTGCGTTAGAGCGCGTGCAACAATTCTAGCACTAGACCTCCTCTGTAACTCTAACCTGGTAACCTGTAAAAAAAAATTAAAGCGTCGCCTGTGGAGATTTTTAAGTACCGACGTTTGGCGCCATTCCATGAGTGTGCACAATTTTAAAGCGTGACATGTTAGGTATCTATTTACTCGGCGTAACATCATCTTTCATATTTTCCCCAAAAATTGGGCTAACTTTACGGTTTTGTTATTTTTTAATTCATGAAACTATTTTAAAAAAAAAAAGGCGTTTGAAAAATTATTGCGCAAATACCGTGCAAGAAAAAAAGTTGCAATGACCGTCATTTTATTCCCTAGGGTGTCTGCTAAAAAAACATATATAATGTTTCGGGGTTCTAAGTAATTTTCTAGCAAAAGAATGATGATTTGTACATGTAGGAGAGAAGTGCTAGAATAGGCCCGGTATGGAAGTGGTATAAAAAGCCCTGTATTGAAGTGGTTAAGGGTTGGTGAGTCCTCCGGGTATCCCCTCCTCAGCCTCCATGTAGCCAGTGGGTGGACTGTATATTCACTGTTGTAGTGTATAAGGTCTCAGAGGGTGGCGATATGGAGTCTGATACACCTGCCTCTCCACACTTGCCTGAGGCAACTGGCAGTGCTCCTGCACCTGCGGTCCTTATGGACCAGTTGTCGGCAGTCCTGGAATCATTCCTTGTCAGAATGGAAGCGGTGTGCGAGCGCAAGGGAGCTATAAAGCCCCCTCTCCCCACAAAAATCCTTAGTGGAGGAGTGCTCTGATTCAGATATGGGCCTAGCTACTGTGCTCAGGACCCTAGCTCTGAATATTTTAATGTTTTTGAACAAGACATTCCCTTGTGAGGAAGACTCCAGTTTTGTGTCAGTGAATGACAGGGCGCTTGTAAGTGAACTCATTGATGATGTGAGGAACACTCTCAAGCTGGATGCTGTGGCTGTGGTACCTCAGGCGGACGCTGTTTCCCTTGGTTCCTTCAAGCTTTTCTATTACACAGCTTCCTCACTGTTTTCCTCACACGCTGCGTCGAGAGCAGCATGGATGATACAGTGGTACACAGTGTCGTCGTCCCCCCGCCCCCTGGTCGGTGCAGCATGGTGGGGGGGGGGAAACTTTATTCATTTATGTCTCTAGTCTCTGTGAGCCTTCTGTGTGATGTCCTGAGGCAACAACAGGGTCTCTGCACCTGTGGTTTCCCGCCATTTCCTGGGGAAAGCTCTGACAGACACACGGTCTGAGGATCAGAGGTTACCTGCATGCTGCTTCAGCAGCACAGTTAAGCAGGTTGGAATGATACAGAGAAGATTGTGCGCCTCTGCGCCATAATTTAAACTCATCCTATACCTCTACACTGCATACATTCACAGTGTATGTATGTGTTATTGGTATCTGTCTGCGTAGGTGTCCCCCCACGTTCCAATGCTGTGTTTCAGTGCCATACATGATATAAACGTACACAATATGTTTATGCACGACTCTAGATACATTCACAGTATATGTATTTATTATACTCTCTGGGTCGGCGCGGGTTTCCTCCCGGGGGCTCCGGGCTTTTGGTGCAATACACAGTGTAAACATACACATTATGTATTGCATTCTCTGGGTCTGCGTGGGGTCCTCCGGTTCCTCCCACGCGCCAACGGTGTGCGCGCCTTCGGTGCTATGCACACATAGTGTTGTGCAAAATGTTTATCACACATACTATAGTACCTACATGGTATGCGTATGCAGTCTACGTGGGTTTCATCCGGGTGCTCCGGTTTCTCCCCCATGCTCCAATGGTGTGCGCATTTTCAGCGCTATGCACAGTATAAACATGTGCAATTGGTTTATTCGCAGGCTAACATACCTACACGGTTGTGTACGCAATCTGCGTGGCTGGTTTACGTCCAAGCCCCGATGATGTGCGTGCCTTCGTCGCTGGCACAGTATAAACATGTTTAATATGTTTATCCACACATACTAAACTACATACACCGTATGTGGTTGTATTATGCTCTTTGTGGCTGGGTGGGTTTCCTCCCACACTCTATTTGCGCATTTTGATGCAATACACAGTATAAACTATGTGTTTGTACAATCAGCACTTCTCAATGGGTAGCTGCTGGATGGAGCATTGTCATAAGGATCCCTGGTATCAGGGGTACCACTTTCCACCTGCCTTCAGTGGTGATCAGGAGCGCTGGCTTGGACTGTGTTCGCCAGGCTGAGGTTAGCTTTACGCCCGTTAGTGGCTGCGTCTCTGGCGTTTCTGAAGCTCAATGACTGGGCAAAAGCCTCTGCTTCATCTATCATTCGACTAGCAGGTGCACTGCAACTGCTTAAGCCTTTAGGGTCTCTGTGCCCGGGGTGGGTTTGCGCCACCTGTGGAGGCGGAGTTACTGACCCTCTGACCGAGTTTCTAAGGAAGCTCTGTCAAGTTGCCTTTCTTGGCCAACAGTTGAGGCACCCTGTACCGGGGCCTCTCTTCTCCGATACATTGTGGAGTCTCTTTTGGGTTTTTCATACATCTCGCTGCAGGACGGTCCCGTTGGCCGTGTGCATTGCAGGGGAAGGGTCCTTACATCCGGAGGTGTTTCCACCTCCTTTACCGGAGGTGGGGCACCAGGTGTGGACCTTATGGCCTCTCGACTCACTCGCAAGGTGTCAAGATTCGTGGCCAGGTCCAGGGACCCCTGGGAAGACGCGTCAGACGCGTTGGTAGCCCATGGGGGGCAGTATCGCCTGATATATGCTTACCCTCCGCTACTGTTGTTGCCTCGCCTGCTTCGCAGAGTAGGGGCCGAGGCCATTCCGGTGATCCTCATTGCTCCGGAACGGCGACATCGGTACGCCGATCTACTTCGGCTAGTCGCAGACATTCCTTGGCGACTGCCTATTTGGGTGGACCTTCTGTCTCATGATCCCACACTTCATCCTGCTTTTACAGTCCTTGGCTTTAATGGCATGGCTGTTTAAAGCCAGGTGCTGAGGGACCGAGGTCTCTCTGATTTGGTCATCTCATCTATGTTGTTGGCACGGGTATCTTCCTCCAGAAAGATCTATCACCGTACCTGGAAGGCTTACATCGCTATGTGCGAGGAACTTGATTGGCGTCCTCGGACGTATTCCGTTCCCAGGATTTTGCTGTTTTTACAGCGTGGTGTGACCCAAATGCTGGCCTTGCATACCATTTGAGGGTCGGATTTCGGCCCGGGCTTTCTTTTTCAACGACCGCTACCGGACCATTCCTTGATTAGCACCTTTTTGTGCAGGGGGTTCGCCATGTGATCCCCCCCCTGTCAAGCCTCCTCTCCCTACTTGGGATCTGAATTTGATGCATCTCGGTTCTCCAAGAACATCCCTTTTGAGAATATCAGAGATTCCTCTCTTGTCCTTGTCCCAGAAGGTGGCCTTCTTAGTGGCCATTTCTTCAGTTAGACGGTTGTCTGAGTTGGCGGCCTTGTCCTGCAAGTCGCCTTACTTGGTCCTCCATAAGGATATGGCGGTGTTGCGCCCACAACCGTCCTTCTTTTCAAAAGGTGGTCTCGGCCTTTCACCTTAAGGAGGACATTGTTCTTCCATCCTTGTGTCCTCACCCTTCGCATCCCTGAGAGTTTGTGCTTCATACATTAAGATGGGTACGAGCCTTACGGGTGTACCTGTCTGCTACTGTTTTCATTTGGAAGTCTGACTCACTGTTTGTGTCTGTCTCTGGTCCAAAACAGGGCCGAGCGGTGTCGTCTGCCACCGTTTTTAGGTGGATCAGGCAGACCGTCATACAGGCCTATGTCCTTAAGCGGCGGGCGCCTCCCTTTCCGGTTGCGGCACATTCCACCAAGGCAATTGGTGCTTCCTGGGCTTTCTGACATCAAGCGTTGGTTGCACAAGTGTGCAACATGGCGACCTGGTCGTCCGTCCATACCTTTTCAAAATTCTATAAGGTTGATGGGGCTGCATCTTTGGATGCTCCCTTCGGCCGCAAAGTGTTGCAGGCCACTGTTTAATGTTGCAACTCCTCCGTTGAGGAGCTCTGCTTGTTTGGAGTGAAGTTTTGGTTGTTCCTTTACTACTGCTCCCACCCTTCTGATACTGCTTTGGGACGTCCCACACGTTTACAGTATCCAGCTGTGTCAGTCCATGGACGATAAGAGAAAATAGGATTTTTGTACTCGCCGTAAAATCCATTTCTCTGACGTCCATGGACTGACACAGCACCCACCCTTCCTTTTTAAGGTGTGTACTGCTTTGTTACGAACTGAGGCTGCTAGCTGCAGGTGGGAGGGTAATGTCTGGAGGGACCGCCCCCCAGAGTACCCAACCTGTTGCCCAGCCGACAGTTGATTGAAGGTCTCAAAAATAAAATAATAAAATTCCCAAAGGAATACAATTTTAAAAGTAAAATCTTCCAGGAGACTGGCTCCTGAGAGAGCCACGTCTTCTCCTTCTGCTAGGCAGAAAAAAAATTGAGGCTGCTAGCTGCAGGTGGGACGGTAATTGTCCAGAGGGACCGCCCCCTGGGTGGGGCTGTTCAGCTCTGGCTTGTTCTAGAATGTATGTTTCTAACATTCTGCCTAGATCTTCTCCTGCGAGCAGGGACATATACCCACACGCTTACAGTATCCAGCTGTGTCAGTCCATGGACGTCAGAGAAACGGATTTTACGGTGAGTACAAAAATCCTATTTTTGTAGATGCTATAACTTTTGCACAAACCAATCAATATACGCCTATTGCAAATTTTTTTTTTTTTTTTTTTTACCAAAAATCTGTAGAAGAATACGTATCGGCCTAAACTGTGGAAAAAAGTTTTTTTTTTTGGGGACATTTATTATAGCAAAAAGTAAAAAATATTGAATTTTTTTTCAGAATTGTCGCTCTTTTTTTTGTTTTATAGCGCAAAAAATAAAAACCGCAGAGGTGATCAAATACCACCAAAAGAAAGCTCTATTTGTGGGGAAAAAAAGGACGTCAATTTTTGTTTGGGAGCCACGTCGCACGACTGCGCAGTTGTCAGTTAAAGCGACGCAGTCGGAAAAAGTGCTCTGTTCTCTGGCCTGCGAAATGGTCCGGGGCTTAAGTGGTTAAGTAAAACATGCAATTGTTTTAAAGGGCAACTCTACCTCCATGCACTTTTCTTTCAAAGTTGATATTGTGACGCAGAGCGTTGTATAATCATATTTGTGCATAGTACCAGGTTACGTTGGGATATTTTTTTTTCTTTTTTTTTTTTTCTTGTTGCTATGAGAGATATGTAGAAAAGTGGAATGATGACTATCAGCATTCCAGAATTAAACTTTGGACAAACTTTGTCCCCCTACTTGTCATTCAGCAATGTTAAAAAAAAAAAAAAATGCTTATGAAGCTGTCTTATTTCTAACTCACTTGCTGTATCTTTTTGGGGAGTCATTTAAAGCTACAGTTTGTGCCTTTTTTATTTTCATTGGCACTAGTCTGGATGTAATATTTTAGGAATGTAAAGACTTTTCCCATGTAGGTCAAATTGTTGCAGTCCCTTATTTATTATAGCTGCATGCATATTTTGACATCTATTGCAAGAGCTACAGTACCCACAGATCTTGTACTGATACTTTTGGGGTACTTGGAGACTGCTTTTAACATCTAATGGTCAGCACCTGGGCTGAATATGATGGGCTAGCAGTTGTTTGACGTGTACTCCACTTGTAGTTACATTTTTTTTTTTAATACCCTTGTCAGATTTGTGGCCATTCAAAATGAGGGCTTTGGAATGCTTTTGACCTGGCATAATGACACTATACACATCAGTAGCAAAGTAAACACCAGACCTTGGATATCTAAGGCTTAAAACAGAACTCCACTCAAAAGGAGGAAGTTCTGCTTTAAGTCGTCCTCCCCTCCCCCAGCCACATTTGGCTTTACATTTTTTTTTTTTTTTTTTTTTGGGGAGCGTGTAACTGAAGCTGCAAGCAGCACAGCCGGCTACCCACAATCATGATGCTGGTGACGGGTATTCAAAAGCTAGTGAAGAACTAGCCCAGGTGAGGACAGCCCTGGATCCCTGGGCCAGTAATGGTTATTTTATTAAAAGTCGGCAGCTACAGGATTTGTAGCTGTCGATTTTTATTTAACTTTTTTTCCAGAGTGAACAACCTCCTTTAAGATATGTTCCACTTGCATGCTTCCTAAGCAGGTGCTAATCAATGATACATAATCTGGAACACTGGTTTTTAATTTAGTTTTATATGAAGTGGTGGTAAATGTAGAGGTATAATTTTAGAGATTCACCGGAACATATCGGCTGAAAATGGTGTTATCTGCATTTTGTCGATCAGAGAAAAAGCTGCCGAAAACGCATGCGATTTTGCTGCACTTTTACCATGCTTATGGTGTGTTTTTTATAGGTCATGTGACTCAAATGCATAAAAAATGTAACACTGGTGGATTATTGATGCATTCTTGCTGCTTTTTCAATGGGGAGGTGCATTTTTTTATTTTAACTGACCAAAAATGCAGCAAGCAAGACTTTTAACAACACAACAGAAGCGCAACCGCCCAGTGTGAAGACCTACCTAGAATTTTAAAGTTATGCATTTCTCTTGAGCTTTTCTTGCGCTAAAGGTGCCAATGACCGATAATAAATTCATATTTATTTAAATTTATGATAATAATTAAAAAATAAAATATACTACAATTCTATATAAAATTTATATATAATTTAAAAACTGTAATTTTCGGTTTTTGGTCAAGTGCATCCTGCATTTTTGGTTTTGACACAAAAATATCCATTGGGTGCACCTTTAGTATAATTACTCCTCCTCCCTTTTTTTTTTTTTTTTTTTTTGATCCAAATGTGCATTTTCATTAATTTAGATGACCAGAATGAACATACCATGTCAATTGTTTTACAAGCTTTTTTTTTTTAATCCGTAGAAAAGTAGGGTACAGTTTGAGTTAACAAAGGCACATTATGATTCATATAACAACCTGCACAAAGAAGCGCATTTCAGTACAATACAAAAGTCAAAAATGTGTATAATGTGGTCCTGTAAATGTATTTTACGTTGAAATGTGCACATAGAGATAAAGAATGCAACTCGTGCACATCCTGCTGTGCGAGATGTCAGATAGTTGTTTCTCTGGAAGCCCAGATCCTGGATCTAGAAAACAAGGTGGGAACACTGCGCAGTATCAACAACCTGGAAAGGAGTTTGGCCCCAGCCAGCATCTGCTGGGTAATGTCCAGTGTAGATGAGGTTGGAGGAACAGGAGCCAGAGGTAGGTAGCTGGGTGACAGATAGGAGGGGTAGAGGGAAGAGTGCTAGGGAGTCTAGTCCTGAGTTGGTACACCCCAACAAATATGCCAAGTTGCGTGATGCTGGGGATATAAGCTCAGGGGTGGCAGGGGTGGAGCAGGTGCCCTCCCCTAGCTGGCAAGGGAGTGACAGAGATACAGGAACGGCTAGACAAATGCTGGTAGTAGGGGACTCAATTATTAGGACCGAGAGGGCAATCTGTCATAAAGACCGTGGTCACCGAACAGTATGTTTACCGCGCGCTCTGGTTCGGCACACCGCGGATCGGATGGACAGATTATTGGGTGGGGCTGGTGAGGACCCAGCTGTTATGGTACACGTTGGCCCCAATGACAAAGTGAGTGGAAGGTGGAGAGTCCTAAAAAATTATTTCAGGAACTTAGGGAATAGATTATGGAGAAGGACCTCCAAGGTGGTTTTCTCTGAAATACTACCTTCGCCTCGAGCCACACCAGAGAGGCAGCAGGAGATTGGGGAACTGAACAAGTGGCTGCAGAATTGGTGTAGGAAAGAGGGGTTAGGGTTCCTAGAGGACTGGGCTGACTTTGCAGTCGGTTACCGGCTCTTTAAGGACAGGCTGCGCCTTAATGGGCATGGTACAGCTCTATTGGGACGAAAGATGGCCACAAAGTTGGAGGGGCTTTTAACCACTTCCCTACTCGGCACGAAAACCCCCTTCCTGCCCAAGCCATTTTTCAGCTTTCAGCGCTGTCACACTTTGAATGACAATTGCGCGGTCGTGCGACGTGGCTCCCAAACGAAATTTGCGTCCTTTTTTCCCACAAATAGAGCTTTCTTTTGGTGGTATTTGATCACCTCTGCGGTTTTTATTTTTTGCGCTATAAACAAAAGAAGAGCGTCCAGTTTGGAAAAAAAACACTATTTTTTACTTTTTGCTATAATAAATACCCATTTTTTTAATTTTTTTTTAAAATAAAATTTTCCTCAGTTTAGGCCGATACGTATTCTTCTACATATTTTTGGTAAAAAAAAATCGCAATAAGCGCGTATTGATTGGTTTGCGCAAAAGTTATAGTGTCTACAAAATAGGGGATAGATTTTATAGCATTTTTTTTTTTTTTTTTTTTTTATTAGTAATGGCGGCGATCTGCGATTTTTTTTTTTTTTTTTTTTTTTTTTTTTTAAATTTTTTTTTTTTATTGTGACTGCGATATTGCGGCGGACACATCGGACACTTTTGACACATTTTTGGGACCATTCACATTTATACAGCGATCCCTGCTATAAAAATGCATTGATTACTGTATAAATGTGATTGGCAGGGAAGGGGTTAACCACTAAAGGGGGCTAGAAGGGGTTAAATATGTTCCATCAAAGTGTTCTTACTGTGGGGGGAGGGGACTGACTGGGGGAGGTGACCGATGGTTGTCCCTATGTACAAGGGACACACCATCGGTCCCCTCTCCCTCACAGGACGTGGATCTCTGTGTTTACACACAGAGATCCACTTTCCTGCTCGTTTCCCGGGCAATCGCGGACGCCGGGCACGCGCACCGGGGCCTTGTGAACGCGACGGGCGCGCGCTGCCGGCGGCGCACGCGCGCCTCCTAGCTCGTTTTAAAGGGAGGACGTCATATGACGTCCTCCCAGAACGAGAGTGTCCTCCGCCCGCCGTCTATTGACAGTGGGCGGGGGACAAGTGGTTAAACTAGGTGTTGGGGGGGGGGTTTTAGAGGTAGCAATAACAGTGAGCATAGGACAGAGGGGATAAGTGGAGACACTAGTGGTATTATGTCCGTAACATCTAATCCTGGGGGTTAAGGAGTTACCAATTCAAAAATGAAGCCTGAGAAATCATAAATCAGAAACTTGGTTTGACAGCTCACATGACTGGCTGGCGAACAACCATGGGTATTCCTTGTGGGGGGTGGGGTGTGTCTATATATCAGGAATAATTTTAAGGGTAGAAGAGCGGAATGGCATCAGTGAGGGGGCAAGGGGGAGGTGGAATCCGTATGGGTGGAACTTCAGAGGGTGGAAGTAAGCGGGAAATTACTAGTGGGGGGTATGTTACAGATCCCCTAACCCGAGGGAAGAGGTGGAGTTAAATCTCCTTTTACAATTAGAAATGGCAGCAAGACAGGGAAATGTCATCATAATGGGGGACTTAAACTATCCACTCATTAATGGCCCGCCATTTCTTAAGTGTTCTACAGGACAGCTTCATGTCTCAATTGGTGGATTCCCCGACTAGGAGTAGATCTTTTAATTACAAATGATACAGATCTGATTGTAGATGTGGAAATATGGGACAACTTGGGAACTAGCGATTTTTATTACATTCCATATACATAATGGGAAAGGGAGGTACAAGAGGAGTACTAGAACACTAAATTTCAAAAGCAAACTTTTCTAAACTGCTCAATGCTGCAGGATATTAATTGGCACCACATCCAGAGTGCATTCCAAGGGGTAATAAATATAGAAGAACAAAGGTTAAACCTGGGTGGCAGAACCAAAATGTAAAACATCATATAAAATACAAAAAAAAATGGCCTTTAAAAAGTTCAAAATGGAGGGGTCAGTTTCAGCATTCAAACAATACAAGGAATGTGAGGTGTAACCATAATCCCAAGAAGTTTTAAAAATATATTCATAGAAAAATAGGCAAGGATGGAACACACAGGTTTTATAAAAGACGAGGAAGGGAAGGTGGTTACAGATGACAAAAGAAAAGGCAGCTGTGCTAAATCTATAAAGTGACTTGTCCTCTTCTGTGCAAAAATGTGCAAGTAAACGCAATGGGACTTGTCTTCTTCTGTGCTAAGAGGTTATGCAAATAGACACAGTGCAAAGTGACTTATCCTCTTCTGTGGGACACACTACGATGTAGGGTGGCCTCTTGCCTTACAGCTGTAAGGTAACAGCGGGTTTATATATCATTGAAGATCGTGGGTATTCACAATAGTGCCTTCTCGTTCAACATCCAGAGAATCGTATTTATCCTGATGTGACACACTCATTATGATAGTGTGTATCTGCTCCCTTGAAGCCAGTAACGGCAATGGCGTCCCTCTCCTGGTTAGTGTATGTGAGGTGTGTAGGAAAGAAGAAAGGGGGGATAGTGTCCAGATAGTGTATTATGATTTGAACACTTAGGGTCCTTTCACACGGGGCGGATCCGTGCAGATCCGCCCCGTGAAGCTCAGCGGGGATCGCTCCGTTGATCCCCGCTGAGCCGGCGGATGACTGGGCGGTCCCCGCAACACTGTGCAGGGACCGCCCTGTCAGAGCGCCGTTCTCCCCTATGGGGAATCGGATGACGACGGACCGTAGAGTCCGTTGTCGTCCGATCCGCTCCGCCGACGGAAGGAAAAATAGGGTTTTCCTCCGTCACACTTTGGCGGAGCGGATGTCAGCGGACATGTCTCCGCTGACATCCGTGCCTCCATAGGGGTACGTGGAGGATCCGTTTCAGGTCCGCCTAAAAAACTGACAGGCGGACCTGAACGGACCTCCGTGTGAAAGAGCCCTTTATTATTTAAAAACCGCTTAAGGGTGCTCACATCTCAGAGTAGATTAAAATCCATACACCACGAACGGCAAGCTCGCACGTTCACGGTCTCCTGATGAAGTCACGTGACTGTGACGATATGCGTCAGGACAGACGGGCATCGGAAGTGACGTCAGCGTGAGAGCTTACGGTGTATAGATTTTAAGGAGCTAGTGTGTGTGTGTGTGTGTGTGTGTGTGTGTGTGTGTGTTTATTTATATATAAAAAAAAAATATATATATATATATATGAAGCAACCTAGCTATTTCACAAAACCCACCCAGGCTACCCCAATTGGTTGAATAATCTAATTAGTAATTAGTCAAAAAACAATTAAGGTCTACATCTATATTCATGCCAGCAGGCTGTAAAGTATCCAATTTGTATAATCATTCTGTTTCGTTTTGTGAGACTGCTCTTTTAAGATTGGTCCCCCTCCAGTGTTTTTTGACTCTGTCTATTCCATAAAAAGTAAGCAAAGATGGGTCCCTATTATGGAACAGTCTAAAGTGATTTGACACACTATGTTAGGGGAACCCGTCTTTAATATTGGCTATATATTCATTTATCCTAGTCCGTAATTTGTGTGTGATTCTATATTTCTATGAAATGATGGCTCCCATTTTTTGGATTAACTACTGAATTATCTTTAAACCCGCTATGCATAAATTCTTCTAAACCCATAATGGGTTGAGAACTGGGCGGGTGTCCACAAAAATGTTTTTTTATATTTAATTTTCTTATACTTTTCGATATCTATATAGGTTTCAAATTTGTTCAGATATTTTATCAGGAGCAAATTTTAGTACTTGTGCTAGAACTTCTTCTCTTTCTTCTTATGAAAATTCTACCCTTGTCTCTCTCTTTCTTTCCCCTTCCTCCTCTAGTTCACCCTCCTTTCTAAATTGTCTCGTTGGTAGTACTGTGGGGGTGGGATTCTGTAAGGCTCCTTCCAACCTCCCCCCTGTTGGTGTTGGTTTTGATAGGGTGCTGGTCTTCCTCTAAAATCACCCCTGTAACCACACCTAGGTGGTCTGGGGGATAATGATTCCTATCATAATTGTAATAATCATGATAATCTGGTGTTCCGTTTGCCAATGGGGCAAACCTATTTTGCGTGGGTACAAAATGTTGTGGGGTGCGGGGGTGATTGACTGATTGGATTTAATTTTGTTCTGTGGTTTAGTGTCTATTTTTGTTGTTTGGCATTTAGAACTATGATTAGTAGTCATTTGGGCTACAATTTTCTTGAATTTCCTGAGAATCCTCAGTAGAGAGGGAAATAGAAATTCAAGAAATTGTAGCCCAAATGACTACTAATCATAGTTCTAATTCCCAAACAACAAAAATAGACACTAAACCACAGATCAAACCTAAATCCAATCAATCACCCCCCCCCCACACAACAACATTCTGTACCCACGAAAAATAGGTTTGCCCCATTGGCAAACAGAACACCAGATTATCATGATTATTACAGTTTGATAGGAATCATTATCCCCCCAGACCACCTAGGGTGCTGGTCTTCCTCTAAAATTACCCCTATCAAAACCAATACCAACAAGGGGGGAATGGAGGGGTTGGAAGGAGCCTTACAGAATCCCACCCCCACCACCACAGTACTACCAAAGAGACAATTTAGAAAGAGGGGAAAGGAAAAGAAATAGAGACAACTAAATATAGGGTTATTTAATTTAGCAGGGGTAGAATTTTCGGAAGAAGTAAAGTCCTAGAACAAGGACTCAAATTTGAAACCTACATAGATATTGAAAAGTATATATAAAAAAAAATTGTGGACAGCCGCCGAGTTCTCAACCCGTTATGGGTTATAAGAATTTATGTGTAGAAGGCTTAAAAATAATTCAGTATTTAATCCAAAAAAGGGGAGCCATCATTTCATAGAAGTATAGAACCACACGCAAATTATGGACTAGGATAAATTAACATATA
Organism: Rana muscosa; assembly: GCA_029206835.1. Classification (NCBI taxonomy): domain Eukaryota; kingdom Metazoa; phylum Chordata; class Amphibia; order Anura; family Ranidae; genus Rana; species Rana muscosa. The sequence continues at coordinate 88,658,967 of CM055126.1, forward strand.
GCCAATATTAAAAACGGGTTCCCCAAACAGTGTGTCAAATCACTTTAGACCAGGGGTCATCAACCCCCGGTCCCCGGCCCACTACCGGGCCGTGGCTCTTCTGCAGCCGGGCCGCGGGTGCGGGCGGCCGTCAAGAGACACGCTGTGCTGAGCTGCCGGCATGAGAGCGCTGGGTGGGTGGAAGAAGCGAGCGGGCAGGCAAGCAGAGATGATATCTCTCTCCGCCCCCTGCATCACAGCTTTTCCGCCCTCAAAGTCAGTGCTCTGTCTCAGTGTCTGAGATGGGGCGGGGAGCAGAGAGATGACATCATCTCACACTGCCCGCCACGCATCACCGCTCTCCTGCGGCTCCTCGCTGTAAGAACTTGTTCAGCGGCGCAGATTGCCTGCCCCCCCGGACAGCTAATCAGGCATGGCAGAGAGGTGGAGCCAGAAAGTGACAGCCGAAGGAGACCGGCTGCAGCATGAGAAAGGAGACACCCTGCTATATCCAGAGGGGCGATCCCACAGAGATGTGACATCATCAGTGACAGGTAAGCTGTGTGTGGGAGTACAGGTGAGGTGTGCTGGAACTTGTAGTTCACCCCCTCAGCTGTCTGCCTGATATACCACAAGGGGCGCTCCACTCACTCTGCATCTGGTGACATGCAACGTGGCAAGTGACAATTCACATCTTGTGGCAGGTAATGTGGCAAGTGACAATCCACATCTTGTGGCAGGTGATGTGGCAAGTGACAATCCACATCTTGTGGCAGTAAGCGTGGCAGGTGATGTGGCAAGTGACATTACACATCTTGTGGCAGTAAGCGTGGCAGGTGATGTGGCAAGTGACAATACACATTTTGTGGCAGTAAGCGTGGCAGGTGATGTGGCAAGTGACATTACACATCTTGTGGCAGTAAGCGTGGCAGGTGATGTGGCAAGTGACAATACACATTTTGTGGCAGTAAGCGTGGCAGGTGATGTGGCAAGTGACATTACACATTTTGTGGCAGTAAGCGTGGCAGGTGATGTGGCAAGTGACATTACACATCTTGTGGCAGTAAGCGTGGCAGGTGATGTGGCAAGTGACAATACACATTTTGTGGCAGTAAGCGTGGCAGGTGATGTGGCAAGTGACAATACACATTTTGTGGCAGTAAGCGTGGCAGGTGATGTGGCAAGTGACATTACACATCTTGTGGCAGTAAGCGTGGCAGGTGATGTGGCAAGTGACATTACACATCTTGTGGCAGGTGATGTGGCAAGTGACAATACACATCTTGTGGCAGTAAGCGTGGCAGGTGATGTGGCAAGTGACATTACACATCTTGTGGCAGTAAGCGTGGCAGGTGATGTGGCAAGTGACATTACACATCTTGTGGCAGGTGATGTGGCAAGTGACATTCCGCATCTGGTGACAGGCAGCGTGGCAAGTGACTATCCACATCTGGTAGCAGGCGACAGTGGCACGTGACACGCTCGGGGCTCCCACTGATTCTACATTATGATGAGTTGAACTATTTCATTTATTACTACAATGTAATAATAGAAATAATGCACTTCAATCACCCTGACATCATATTAAGCATGGTGCCGTGACGATTGAAGCGCTAACACCAGCCATTGCCCGCGAAAAATCGAGACCCCCCCCCCCCCCGGTCCTTGGCACAATTTTCTTCCACGCAAGCGGTCCCCGGTGCCAAAAAGGTTGGGGACCACTGCTTTAGACTGTTCCATAATAGGGACCCATTCTTGATTACTGTATATACTCGAGTATAAGCCAAGTTTTTCAGCACATTTTTTTGTGCTGAAAATGCCCCCTCGGCTTATACTCGAGTCACCTTTTTGCGCCTGATCTTCCGGAATTTGGGGACCCGGTACTGGCTGGCAATAGGTCCCCTGGACCCCAAGTTTGGCACATATGTAGCCCCACTCTTTCCTTACAAGTGTGCAAAGTTTGTTGTCCGGGGGACCTACGGCCGAGGAGCACCAATTTTTCAAAGCCAGGCACCCCTTCCATAGACTCCCATGGTAAACAGTCATTTCTCTGGTGAATTTGGGGACCCGGTACTGGCCGGTTGTAGGTCCTCTGGACCCCAATCTTGGCACACATGTAGCCCCACTCTTCATCTATAAGTGTGCAAAGTTTGTTGTCTGGGGGACCTATGGCTGGGGAGCACCGATTTTTCAAAGCCAGGCACCCCTTCCATAGACTCCCATGTTAAACGTCAGTCTAGTCATGGGCACAGTGAGGCATGCAGATGGACACCCTAGTAGGCTTATACTCGAGTCAATACGTTTTCCCAGTTTTTTGTGGTAAAATTAGGTGCCTCGGCTTATATTCGGGTCGGCTTATACTCGAGTATATACAGTACTTTTTTATGGAATAGTCAAGAGTCAAAAAAACACTGGAGGTGGACCAATCTTAAAAGAGCAGTCTCACAAAAAGAAACAGAATGGTTATACAAATTTGATACTTTATATAGCCTGCTGGCATGAATATAGATGTAGACCTTAATAGTTTTTTGACTAATTTAGATTATTCAACCAATTGGGTTAGCCTGGGTGGGTTTTGTCATATAGCTAGGTTGCTTCTTTTTCTGTATATTTTTTTTTAAATTCCAGATTGTGTTCAATAAGAATATATTGTTGTATATTATACATTTTTAATAATAATGTTATGGTTGTGTAACCTTATAATAGGTGTATCACATACAGTGCCTTGCAAAAGTATTCACCCCCTTGGCTTTTTACCTATTTTGGTACATTACAGCCTTTTAGCTCAATGTTTTTTTTAAATCTGAATTATATGTGATGGATCAGAACACAATAGTCTAAGTTGGTGAAGTAAAATTAGAAAGATATACTGTATAAGCCGAGTTTTTCCAGCACATTTTTTTTTTTTGTGCTGAAAATGTCCCCCTCGGCTTATACTTGAATCACCTTTTTGCGCCTAATCTCCCAGACTTTGAGGACCCGGTACCGGCCTGCCATAGGTCCCCTGGACCCCAAACTTGGCACATATGTAGCCCCAGTTCTCCTCTATAAGTGTGCAAAGTTTTCTGTCTGGGGGACCTACGGCTAGGGAGCACCAATTTTTCAAACCCGGCACCCCTTCCATATACTCCCATGTTAAACGTAAGTCTAGGCATGGGCACAGTGAGGCATGCAGATGGACACCCTAGGCTTATACTTGAGTTAATACGTTTTCACAGTTTTTTGTGGTAAAATTAGGTACCCCGGCTTATACTCGAGTATATACGGTATACATAACTATTTTTCAGAAATAATAAACTGATAATTGGCATGTGCGTATGTATTCACCCCCTTTTGTTATGAAGCTCATAAAAAGCTCTGGTGCAACCAATTACCTTCAGAAGTCACATAATTAGTGAAATGATGTCCACCTGTGTGCAATCTAAGTGTCACATGATCTGTCATTACATATACACACCTATTTGAAAGGCCCCAGAGACTGCAACACCTAAGCAAGAGGCACCACTAACCAAACACTGCCATGAAGACCAAGGAACTCTCCAAACAAGTAAGGGACAATGTTAAGTACAAGTCGGGGGTTAGGTTATAAAAAAATATCCAAATCTTTGATGATCCCTAGGAGCACCATCAAATCTATCATAACCAAATAGAAAGAACATGGCACAACAGCAAACCTGCCAAGAGACGGCCGCACACCAAAACTCACGGACCGGGCAAGGAGGGCATTAAACACTTCCCACCCGGCCTATAGCAAAATGACGGCCGGGCGGTGATTCAGTTATCCTGACTGGGCGTTATGACGTCCAGAAAATCTGTGGTCAGACTTAAAGATTGCTGTTCACAAGTGCAAACCATCCAACTTGAAGGAGCTGGAGCAGTTTTGCAAGGAGGAATGGGCAAAAATCCCAGTGGCAAGCTCATAGAGACTTATCCAAAGCGACTTGGAGCTGTGATGGCTGCAAAAGTTGGCTCTACTTTAGGGTGGTGAATAGTTATGCACATTGACTTTTTCTGTTGTTTTGTCCTATTTGTTAAAAAAAATTTGTTAAAGAAAGTTAACGCGCCCCTCTACCTTCTCAAACCACCACTGCACACAGGAAAATGAATAAACCTAAAGCTGCTACTTGAAAGTGATGATATCTGTGATGTGATTTTAAATGACAAAAATAGTAGCGCTGTGTTCGCGGCGATCGGTGGTGCGGTGTGTCAGTCTGACACGCCGCAACACCGATCTTGGTAAAGAGCCTCCGGCGGACGCTCTTTACCACGTGATCAGCCGTGTCCAATCACGGCTGATCACGATGTAAACAGGAAGAGCTGTTGATCGGCTCTTTCTCCCTCGCGTCTGACAGACGCGAGTAGAGAAGAGCCGATCGGCGGCTCTCCTGACGGGGGGTTCGCGCTGATTGTTTATCAGCACTGCCCCCCCCTCGGATGCCCACACTAGACCACCAGGATGCCGCCCAGGACCACTAGGGAAGCACCTAACATGTGGATGGCCAGGTAAGTTCCCCCATGACCATCCACATGTACAAATGTATAGCTAACATGCCAATAAGTGCCCACAAATGGGCACTGACTGGCACCAACAAAATTAGTGATGCCCAGCAATGCCACCCATAAGTACCCATCAGTGCCGCCTATTGGTGCCACCTCATCGGTGCCCATCAGTGCCAGCTTGCCAGTGCAGCCATATCAGTGCCCGTCGGTGAAGAAGAAAAGGTACTTTGTTACTTTTTTTGTAAATAACAAAGACTTATTTTTTTTTTCAAAATTTTCGCTCTTTTTTTTTTTTTTATTTGTTGCACAAAAAATATAAATCACAGAGGTGATCAAATATCACCAAAAAGCTCTATTTGTGAAAACAAAATGATAAAAAAAAATTTGGGTACAGTGTAGCATGACCGCGCAATTGTCATTCAAATTGCGACAGTGCTGAAAGCTGAAAATTGGCTTGGGCAGGAAGGTGTATAAGTGCCTGGTATTGAAGTTGTTAATCAGAGAGGCAGCACAGAGGCCTAAGGTAACCCTGGAGGAGCTGCAGAGACTGCAGTATCTGTACATGGACGAAGGTGCTCTGGTCTGATGAGACTAAAATTTTACTTTTTGGCCATCAAAAAAACGCTGTCTGGCGCAAACCCAACACATCACATCACCCAAAAAACACCATGATGGCAGCATCATGCTGTGGGGATGTTTTTCAGCAGTCGGGACTGGGAAACTGGTCAGAGTTGAGGGAAAGAGGGATGGTGCTAAATACAGGGATGTTCTTGAGCAAAACCTGTACCGCTTTGTGTGTGATTTGAGGCTAGGATGGAGGCTCACCTTCCAGCAGGACAATGACCCCAAACACACTGCTAAAAGCAACACTTGAGTGGTTTAAGAGGAGGCATCTAAATGTGTTGGAATGGCCTAAGTCAATTCCAAATGTGTTGGAATGGCCCAGACCTCAATCCAATAGAAAATCTGTGGTCAGACTTAAAGATTGCTGTTCACAAGTGCAAACCATCCAACTTGAAGGAGCTGGAGCAGTTTTGCAAGGAGGAATGGGCAAAAATCCCAGTGGTAAGATGTGGCAAGCTCATAGAGACTTATCCAAAGCGACTTGGAGCTGTGATGGCTGCAAAAGTTGGCTCTACTTTAGGGTGGTGAATAGTTATGCACATTGACTTTTTCTGTTTGACCAATTTTTTTTAAACAAATAGGACAAAAGAAAGTTAATGCGCCCCTCTACCTTCTCAAACCACCACTGCGCACAGGAAAATGAATACACCTAAAGCTGCTACTTGAAAGTGATGATATCTGTGATGTGATTTTAAATGACAAAAATAGTAGCGCTGTGTTCACAAACTATATGAACATTATCTATCTATATAATGTGTGTAGCGCCCCTTTACTTTTCAGGGGTGTTATGCGCCTGAATTTAGGGGTTGGTCTGAGCTGGTAGTAAGGCTCGGACCGCTTTTATTGTTAGGTTTTTGCTTCTGCCTAAGTGATGCTGCCTGGTGTATGGTTCCCTGTGGCCTGTAGGTGGCACTGCCATATCAGGTCAGGGTAGAGCCATGGGTGGCATTGCTGCGCCTTAGGGTGTCCTCTCTCGGCAGCGGTACAGTGGGCGTGGTCGGCCTGCTGTGCATGCCGGGAGAGGGTACATGAGGGGCAGACGCCATCTTAGAGAGTAGTGGAGGAGCGTTGGAGTGGAGGAGCTGGAGGGGTGAGCCCCTCGGGGGGGTGCGATGACTGGCCGAGGAGTCTTGGGCACCTTTTGGCCCGAGGCTGCAGCGTTCCAGGTAGGCCCAGTACCTTTAACTGGGTCTACAATTCGCCCATTGGTGTCCCAGGGTGCCCAGGTGAGGGTACTCGCTCTGACCGAGAGGAAGCCAGGGGAGGATCGGTCCCACAGAGGAGATGAGTGATGGAAGATCGCTGTCTCGGTAGAGGCCTGGTGACCTGTCGGAGGGAAGGATTCTTTACTCCGGAAAGCTAACCTGTAGAGTGCCCATTGGCATTGTCCTGTTCTTTAAATTCTACAGAGGTTAGAGGATCTCCTGGACCCGTCCCTGGAGGGGATAGGGTGACAGAACTGTTTGAGCTCCACACCGGCTGCTAGGACTGTGAGAGAGGACTATCCGGGTGAGCTAAACCCACTCGGGATCGAATGGCGTCGAAGTTGTGCTTGGACCTAATCCCTCACACTTATTCTTTCTTTCATCCATCTGTCTCTGTCTACTATGCAGCAAATGGAAAATAAACTCTTTGTTGGCGTCAAAGTGTTTCTGGACATTGGCCTTCTTTGGGGGGAGAAATAGAGACTTGTCCCCATACGCTGGGGATGTGAACCAGTGGAAGAAGGTAACTCGCTGCAGGACCCAAAATTTGTGAACACAGCTTAACCTCTTCAAACAGGAGGATACGGGCATCTAGCACGGTGTGCCTTGACTTGCAAGTGAGCCAGGCAGGGAAAGGGTCCGTCCGTGTGTGTGTGTGTGTGTGTTCAATAACGTTCATCCGGTAACCATACTACAAAGTGGTTAAAAAAATCAAGTGCAAGTCCATAAATAGTTGTGCTTATCCAGGTGATTAAATTCAAGCAAACAGGCAATCTTCTTTAGATAACTTGAAAATAAATCTTCCACCACATGTGCTTTGCGACTCCGCTCCCTTAAGAATTGCACTCGCCAAAAAGGTATGCCTTGCACTCTCATGCTCGGCAATAAGGCTTGGTACACCACCAGGGTCACCAAACGATTTCAATGGTGTTCAGCAAACAAGGACACTCCACATGTAAAAATAAAGGTGCTTCCAATAGTGAAGTATGTGTAAAACCTTTTATTTAAAAACGCACGTAACCTTCACACATTGCACGTACTTCCTTCAAAACAAACGGAGGCACTTCAAAGTAAACTTTCTAAAAGCAGGAGGCTTGCAGCGGTACACGCGATGTATTGCGGTCACGGCGGACCCAAAGCAAACTTTGCTAGTCTCACCCTCCACTCGCTAGTTCGCTCCTCTGCTCCCAAGTAACTTCACACACGGTAACCGGCAAATCTGAACATCAAACAATACAAGTAGTTGCCGTGTATCCACACCCAGACATGTTTCATCACTTGGACTTCTTCATTGGGATTCGCTACACGGCACGGTAACATCCCCTTTATACCCCGCCCGTCATTTAGTGCGGACGTGTTTCCGCCTGCGCACGCTCCATGACTGCAATACAACGGTATTGACCCCACTTAAAATGGTCTATTAACCGCTGCACGCACTATATAAAGCGAGCGGATGCTACACAATGACAGGATTGGTGTGCATACTTTTAAAATCAACACTACCTAAAAACATTAGTTAAAAGTGAATAGGTATCAAGTGGTTGGAGTAAATCTATACTTCTAAACTAATATGCTAAAAAAAAATTGAAGTTACTTGGGAGCAGAGGAGCGAACTGGAGTCTCCTTGATTGCTGAACACCGTTGAAATCGTTTGGTGACCCTGGTGGGTGTACTTAGCCTTATTGCCGAGCATGAAAGTGCAAGGCATACCTTTTTGGTGAGTGCAATTCTTAAGGGAGCGGAGTCGCAAAGCACATGTGGTGGAAGATTTATTTTCAAGTTATCTAAAGAAGATTGCCTGTTTGCTTGAATTTAATCACCTGGATAAGCACAACTATTTATGGACTTGCACTTGATTTTTTTTAACAACTTTGTAGTATGGTTACCGGATGAACGTTATTGAACACACACACACATTATATATATATATATATATATATATATATATATATATACATTTTCTCTTTTCGTCACAGCTCCTTAATTCTTGACCATTGGGTTATGTTCCTGTTCTATAGGAGAGGACTAGGCAGATCATGTTAGATATTTAATACATGTTACTCCGGACATAACCCCCCACCCTGCAGTCGGCAGCCTCAGTTTTTTTTTTTTCTTTCTGCCTAGTAGAGGAGAAGGACCTGGCTCCCTTTTGGGCCCAGAGTCCTGAAGACATTTTTACTTTTTGTACTTTATTTATTTTTTCGAATCTTCTATCAACTGCCTGCTGGGCATGACAGGCAGGATAATATAGATCCTTGTAGTCCCCCCCAGTCTGGCCATCGAGCGTGAGCAGGCCTTAGCTACTTGCGGGGTCGGCCACAACATACCCCATGGCTCCAGGGGTGGCCGGTGAGCTATGCTCCAGGGTTCACATATGACCGGGCTGCTTGCTGTCTCAGTCACAGTGGACTGGACCGACAGCTACTCCATACTGCTCGGTTGTAGGTCTGTCAGGAATGCACCAGCAGGTCCTCGCAAGGACGGGTAAGTACAGTTCCTCCTGCTTCGGTGGGATGGAACAGCTGGGCATTTCTAAGGGGGTCGTTAGGGTTTTTTTTTTCTGCCTTCCCCTCTCTCCCTCTGTCATCCTTTTTTTCCTCCTTCCTTTGCGGGGCTCGCTGCGACCGGGGATTACCTTAGGGGGACTCCAGGTCCCAGCAGGGGGCTGTGGGGGTGTCCATGCCTGTTCTCTGTGGAGGGGGTAGTAAAATGCTTGGAAGCCTCTGCTGCGGCCTTCTCGTCCACCTCGCTGCTTGGCGCCATTTTTTTAAATTGCCGACGCTTTTCTGGGGCCTGTGCATTGCATTGCAAATCCCATTGGCGGCCGTGGCCGCGCTATGATGCAGGTCTGCATTGCGGGCGGCCATTTTCTTGTGGTCCGCACGCCTTTCTCTAGGGCACCCGGTGGCCATTTTGGAGCGGGTTTTGGCCTCTAGTGCTGACTGGCTTCCTGAACGGTGCCATTCCCCTCAGAGTTCCTCAGTCACACGCTGTGTGCGGATGGAGAGCGGGCAGCGAGGCTGGACAGTCTCTTGCTAGGTGGTGAGTCCCCTGAGTAACCCCCCCCGGTCAGTGCAGCAAGGAGTGTGGACATTTTTTTATGTCAGGTTCTTGACCAAGTCCCTAAGGGCTGTCAGTGGGCAATATGGAATCAAAAGCTGGCGTTTTTTTTCCCCAAATATTCCAGGGGCAGCAACCGGTGCCCCTGCACCTATGGTTCCCATGGACACTTTGTCGGCAGTCCTGGAGTCATTTGTTGCCAGGGTGGAAGCGGCGTGCAGGTGTAGGAAGGGGGTACTAAGCGCCCTCTCCCCCCGCCATCTCCTGGGGAATGTTCTGACTCGGATTCAGGCCTGGCTGTGGCTCAGGACCCCGTTTCTAGTATGTCAGAGGTGGACCTGGACCTTCCCTGTGAGGAGGACCCCTCGTCTGGGTCAGCTCAAGACAGGGCACTTGTGAGTGCACTTATCAATGCTGTGAGGGACACTCTCAAGCTGGAAGATGCAGCTGAGACTTCCACAGCAGGGTTTGCCCCTTTTGGGTCGCACAAACCGACCCGCTCTGTTAAGGACCCTACTGATAGGAGGTCTAAAGCGGTGAGCCACTCCATGTTCACCATGCTGGGGTCAGCATTGCGGCCTATATTGGCTGCTACCTTGGTGTCCCAGAAACTCTCACTGAGTGGGCAAAAATATTGCACCAGACTGTGGAGGAGCATCAGCTCCCTCCAGAATGCGTGTCACTGGCCGAACAGTTGGTGCAGGGACTCGTGTACGTCTGTGATGCAGCCCCTTTGATCTCCAGGGCCTCCGCATCTGCGGTGGTATTGCGCCGCCTAATATGGCTGAAATGTTGGTCCGCTGACCAAGCTTCTAAGAAAACTTTGGCCGATTTGCCTTTCAAAGGTGGGAGGCTTTTTGGTGCCTCACTGGACGACATCATTAAGGTTGTCACTGGAGGTAAGAGCACACTTCTCCCTCAGTCCACTAAAGGGAAGGAGCCATGCCGTAAGCCGGGGCCCTCCTTTCCCACACAGAAGCGGTATTTTTGTCAGTCAGGACCTGCCGGCAGACCCTCCCATGCGGACAAAGGTCCAGCTGGGGGGCAGAAGCGTCCCTGGGTGCGCAAGCCCAACAAGCCAGCAAACAAGCCTGCTACCGCATGAAGTTTTGCCCCCGCCCGACTCCAGGGTGGGGGGATGGCTTTGCAGCTCGGTGGACCTCCCTGCTCTCCGACCAGTGGGTCTGCGAGGTGGTCACCTCGGGGTACAAGATAGAGTTCCTTTCTTGTCCACCAAACAGATTTTTTCTATAGCCAGTCAGACCCTCTGGGAGTTTGGTTGGATACGGAACCTCTAGAAGCCGGTGTTAGTACTGACCCAGCGCCTAGAGTACCTGGGGTTGATTCTGGACTCCTCGGAGGCCAGAGTCTTTGTTCCCTTGGAGAAGTTGCAGACACTCCAGACTGCGGTGAGGTTGTTGACATCCTGCAAATGATCGTCTCCGTTTTTTGCATGCGAGTCCTGGGCCTCATGGTAGCCTCTTTCGAGGCAGTACCATATGCCCAATTCCACACTCGGGTCTTGCAGAAGGAGATTCTCTCCAAGTGGAACAGATCTCCGTTGTCTCTGGATCGTCGGATTCAGATAAATCATCTGGTCAGGTCCTCTCTGAGTTGGTGGCTGAGATCCCCGACTCTTCGGTCCAGGAAGTCGTTCCTCCCCCTTTATTGGACTATGATCATGACGGACGCCAGTCTGGCCGGTTGGGGGGGGTGAGTCTGGGGGTTCAGGCAGCCCGGGGCTGCTGGACTCCGACCGAATCCCAACTGCTGATCAACGTTCTGGAACTCCGGGCGATCAGGCTGTGCCTCTCCAAGTGGTCTCAGAGACTAAGAGGGCATCCAGTCAGGATCAAGTTAGACAACGCCACGGCTGTGGCATACGTCAACCATCAAGGAGGAACAAGAAGCTTGGCTGCAGCATCGGAGGTCGCTCATCCTATGGTGGGCGGAAAGGACCGTGCTGGCCCTATCGGCAGTTTACGTTCCGGGCGTGGAAAACTGGCAGGCGGACTATCTGAGTCGCCAGATGCTGGACCACGGGGAATGGTCGTTACATCCGGAGGTTTTTCAACTCCTTTGCCGTAGATTGGGCACGCCAGACGTGGATCTCCTGGCTTCTCGACTCAATCGCAAAGTGTCGAGGTTCGTGGCCAGGTCCAGAGATCCCTGGGCAGATGCGTCAGATGCGTTGGTGGCCCTGTGGGGTCAGTATCGGCTAATTTATGCCTTTCCCCCACTGAAGTTGCTTCGTCTACTCTGCAGAGTAGAGACTGAAGGAATTCCAGTGATTCTAATTGGCCCAGGTGTCCCTGGTACGCCGATCTCGTGCGGCTGGTGGCGGATGTGCCCTGGCGACTGCCAATGAGGGAGGACCTTCTCTCGCAAGGTCCCATTCTTCATCCTACTTTACAGTCGCTGGCTTTAACTGCATGGCTATTGAAAGCCAGGTACTAAGGGACCGAAACCTGTCGGATTCGGTCATTTCAACTATGTTGAGGGCACGGAAATCTTCTTCAAGGAAGATCTACCATCGCACATGGAGAGCCTTCATCTCTGTGTGAGGAGATGGAATGGCGTCCACGGACTTATTAGGTCTCCTGGATCTTGCTGTTTTTTACAGCGCGGAGTAGACCAGAAACTTGCCTTAAGCACCATTAAGGGGCAGATTTCAGCCTTGGCTGTTTTTCTTTCAGTGACCCCTGGCGGCTCATTCACTGGTAAGTACGTTTGTACAAGGGGTCCGACATCTGGCTCCTCCGGTGAGACCACCACTACCTCCATGGGATTTGAATCTGGTGCTCTCGGCGCTTCAGAAACCTTGTTTTGAGAACATCAGGGAAATTCCGTTTTTGACGCTCTCTCAGAAGGTGGCCTTCCTGGTGGCCATCACATCCGTCAGGAGGGTTTCTGAATTGGCGACCTTGTCTTGCAAGTTCCCATATTTGGTCCTCCTATAAGGACAAAGCGGTGCTACGCCCACAGTCGCCTTTTCTTCCGAAGGTGGTTTCGGCCTTTCACCTGAATGTGGACATTGTACTTCCATCCTTGTGTCCTCGGCCATCGCATTCCAAGGAGGTTGCGCTGCATTCTTTAGACGTGGTACGTGCCTTGCGGGTGTACCTGTCTGCTTCGGCTCTGTTCCGGAGGTCTGACTCACTGTTTGTGTCTGGTCCGCAGAAGGGCCTGGAGGCTTCGTCGGCCACCATTTCTCGGATCAGGCAGACCGTCATCCAAGCCTATGCCCTTAAGGTGCGGGCGCCTCCCTTTCCCGTTACGGCGCATTCGACCAGGGCTATTGGTGCCTCTTGGGCTTTCCGACATAAAGCGTCTGTATCTCAAGTGTGTAAGGCAGCGACCTGGTCGTCCGTTCACACTTTTTCAAATTTTACAAGGTTGATGTGTGTGCATCTTTGGATGCTAGCTTCGGCCGCAAAGTTTTGCAGGTGGCTGTTTGAGGTTGCAACTCATCCGTTGAGGAGCTCTGCTTGTTTGGGGTGAAATTGTTTTTTTGATTGCTGTGCCCACCCCTCGTTTTTTGACACTGCTTTTGGGATGTCCCAATGGTCAAGAATTAAGGAGCTGTGTCCGTCCATGGACGACAGATAAAAGAATTTTAAGTTGAGTACAAAAATCCCCCCCCAAAAAAATTGTGTCTATATATGTGTGTATGTGTATGTGTGTGTGTATATATATATATATATATATATATATAAAATTGATTAATTATAACGCACATACAGATCCAACTACTTTTAGCTGATCTCCTTGCAGGCTAATTCCCAGTGCAGCTACCAACCACTGAAAAAATGGATAGCAGGATACAAAAAACACACAAAGGCAGGGCTTGATGGGAATAGCATTTAAAACTTTTATAATCTTCAAGTAGGTAACAAAATAAATATTGCACTGGAGATAAAATCTAAAAAAGCGAGGAATACCTAACGGTAGCAAAAGCAGTCATAAAAACATGTAGCTAAGTATGATACTGGTATAAAAATATGTACAATGATACCACTGCTGAATCCAGATGAGGAGGGGTTAATATCAGTCCATCGGCATGTAGATGTCCCGTGAAGGGAACTATCACAAATCCCAGTGGATGGCTGTAGAATCCCAGGTTGATAGAGGGAAGTGTAACAGCCCTTGCGTGTGGCATATAGTAAGGTCCCGCCAGCATGCCGATATGAAGGCACAGCAAAGGAGCCCTTCAGATGGACACAGCAAGCCCCGCCGGTGTCCGTGACATCACCGGATCTCCGACGGAACTCCCTGAAGACCCGGAAGCCGGCGGAGAGGTGAGTACCGATCAAAATAATTTGATTAATCGAGGAATTAATAGTTAATTTCCGCGAGAGACATAGAGATATACATATATATCTCTATCTATCTCTCATTTATTATAGATGGATATGTTCATATAGTTTGTCCTATTTGTTATTTGCTTCACAATAAAAAAAAAAAAAATCTTCAAAGTTGTGGGCATGTTCTGTAAATTAAATGAATCAAATCCTCAAACCATGTTAATTCTAGGTTGTGAGGCAACAAAACACGAAAAATGCCAAGGGAGTTGAATACTTTAGCAAGGCACTGTAGAACCTGATTGATTGTTGTTGTTGTTCTGGTTCCGCTATATCTAAGCTAGTAGTCACTACTATCCTTCTGGGCTAAAGCTAGTTTCCCATTAGACAGGTGGGTGGGTATTAAGAACTATCTTCTCAAATCGCATCCAACCTAGGGGATATAAAACGCAGTACTGAATCGCTAAAAAATGGCCCTGTCATTGGGCAGCCAAATCTTCCCGGGCTGAAGTGGTTAAAATGAATCAAAACAATTTTGAAGTGGTATTTTTTTTTTTTTTTTTTATTCTCCAGGTATTTCTATTTCTAACATAAGAAGTATACCGAATACTTGTGGGTTGTGCTATTTGCGATAGGAAGAATCAATAATTCAACAAGAGTTTTAATTGTCAATTAAATTCATAGGAAAAATGCACAGGCTACAAATGCCATTAGTATGTGGAACAATAACCACCACCACTTATCAACTGCTCTTGCTCTCTTGGCATTGAAAATTTGACAATGGAGGAAAATATCACCCTAATAAAAGAGAAAAATAGATCAGTAACGGTCAAAAAGGGCAGCCTTATGTGGGTGTCCTGTGCCAGTATTCCTTTTTAGTGTGATATTTACCTCCTATGTTCATTGTGAATGCTGAGAGAGAAAACGAGAGGAGTTGATAAAAGTGGTGACTGTTGTAATCCACACACTAATGGCATTACTGTAGACTGAACTTTTTATTTGAATGTATTACAACTGTTGAAATCTGATTCTTGTAGAAATAAGAATTACCCTAAAGCACAGGTGTCAAACACAAGGCCCGTGGGCCCAATCAGGCCATTTCATGTGGCCCTCGCATCTCTCCTGCAGCTGCAGGAGAGCTCCAGACCCTTACTTTATGCTTTCAAGCAATGCATTTGGCGTCTTCCCAGCAGCAGCATAAGGAAAGGGGGGTGCACTGTGATGTAAAGGGGAGTGGGAGACTCAACTTCTGATGGTGGGGTGGCTCTTGACATCTAATGTAAGGGGAGGGGATGCGCTGGACATCCAATCTTACAGATACAACCGGCCCTTTTGAGGGCAATCGTAATGCTCATGTGGCCCACGATGAAATTGAATTTGACACCCCTGCCCTAAAGTTAGTTTATTATGCTGTGCCAGGCTGGCAGTGACCACGCCTGTGCAGTGTGCTGTCTGTGTGTGCTGTGCTTGTATATGTACAGCTGTGGCCAAAAGTTTTGAGAATGACACCAATAAAAATACTCACAAATTCTGCTGCTTCAGTGTTTTTTAGATCTTTTTGTCAGATGTTACTTTGGTATACTGAAGTAATAATTACAAGCATTTCATAAGTGTCAAAGGCTTTTTATTGACAATTAATTTATGCAAAGAGTCAATGTTTGCAGTGTTAAGTTGATGACCCTTTTTCTTCAAGACCTCTGCAACTCACCCTGGCATGTTGTCATTGTCAATCAATCCTGAGTCTGATTTGATGGCAGCCTGTTCTTGCAATATCAATGCTTTTGGAGTTTGTCAGAATTTTTTTTTTTTCTCACCTCTTGAGGATTGACCACAAGTTCTTAATAGGATTAAGGTCTGGGGAGTTTCCTGGCCATGGACCCAAAATGTCCATGTTTTGTTCCCCAAGCCACTTCGTTACCTTTTTTATTTTATTTTTGTATGGCAAGGTAATCTATCATGCTGAAAAAAGGCATGGTTTATCAACAAACTGTTCTTGGATGGTTAGGAGAAGGTATCGGAGAATGTTTTTGTACCATTCTTTATTCATTGTTGTGTTCTTAGGCAAAATTGTGAGTGAGCCCACTCCCTTGGCTGAGAAGCAACTCACCACACACATGAATGGTCTCAGGATGCTTTACTGTTGGCATGAGTATGACACAGGACTGATGATAGTGTAGCGCTTATCTTTTCTGGACAACAAGGTTTTTTCCGGATGCCTCAAACAATCAGGGGATTCATCAGAGAAAATTACTTTACTCCAGTCGTCAGCAGTCCAATTTTGTACGTTTGCAGAATATCAGTCTGTCACTGATGTTTTTAATGGAGTGAAGTAGTGGCCTCTTTGCTGCCCTTCTTGAGGCCAAGCTGCTGAAATGTTTTGTTGTGTTCTGGTCAGTTTCTTGGACTGTTAAAGTTCATGTAAATGTGCACTGCATGGTGGCATCATCACGCAACAAGTTTTTTCATTTTATTTTAACGTTACCCTTTTTAAAAAAAAAAAAGCAATATTCTTGTAATGAAACTTGGTTTTACTTAACCACTTCCATACAGGGCTTTTTATACCACTTCAATACCGGGCCAATTCTGGCACTTCTCTCCTATATGTACAAATCATCATTCTTTTGCTAGAAAATTACTCAGAACCCCGAAACATTATATATGTTTTTTTTAGCAGACACCCTAGGGAATAAAATGTCGGTCGTTGCAACTTTTTATCTTGCACGGTATTTGCGCAATAATTTTTCAAACGCCTTTTTTGAGGGAAAAAAATGGTTTCATGAATTAAAAAATTAAAAAACAGTAAAGTTAGCCCAATTTTTTTGTAAAATATGAAAGCTTATGTTATGCCGAGTAAAAAGATACCTAACAACATGTCACGCTTTAAATTGCGCACACTCATGGAATGGCGCCAAACTTCGGTACTTAAAAATCTCCATAGGCGACGCTTTGAAATTTTTTACAGGTTACCAGGTTAGAGTTGCAGAGGAGGTCTAGTGCTAGAATTGTTGCACGCGCTCTAACGCACACGGCGATACCTCACATGTGTGGTTTGAACAGCGTTTACATATGCAGGCGGGACTTGCGTGTGTGTTCGCTTCTAAGCGCAAGCTATTGGGGACGGGCGTTTTAAAAAAATATATATGAATTTTTATTTTATTTTACTTTATTTTTGTAATTTTTTTTACTATTTTTTTTTTTTTACACTTTTTTTTTTTGATCACTTTTATTCCTATTACAAGGAATGTAAACATCCCTTGTAATAGGCTGTAAAGCATGAGATCAGTGAATTTTTTTTTTCACCGATCTCATACTTACTAGCCGCAATGGCGGCTTTGTTTACATTTGAGAACCCGGGCGTGACGTCATCACATCGCGCCCGGGTCCTCCGATCATAGAGATGACTGGTGACCATCTGGTCACCAGTCATCTCTATGCTCATCACGTGACCCACCAACGGCACAGACGATCCTCTCCGGGTCCCCGATCGCACGGGAGAGCCCGGAGAAGCACCGGATGGCGGCGGGAGGGGGGGATGTCCCCTCCCGCTGCCTATAAGAATGATCAAGCGGCGGAACCGCCGCTATGATCGTTCTTATTGTGCGCAGGATCGCCGGCTGCAAACAAGGATATCTGAATGATGCCTCTAGCTGCAGGCATCATTCAGATATCCCCCCTCAAAGCGGAGGACGTCATATGACGTCCACCCGGAGGGAGAGGGGGTTCCTGCCGGCGTCATTCTGCTATGGCCCGGTATGGAAGGGGTTAATGATGTTCTATATCGATTAAATCTGTGTCTGTAGTGCATGTTCAAACCTTTAATAGTTAATACCAGAAATAATAACATATTCGATTTTTCACTCCAGCAGTATATGAGTTTGGAAGTTGTAAAGAAATGATTAATGCATTACAATTTAGCTACACCTATTATATTTTGACATAGTTGGTGAGGTTGAAATATATATATATAAATGATTTATGCTCCCTGCTGAAACAACTGCTTGTGGAAGAGAATTCCACATCCTTACTGCTCTTGGGCACTCCCAAAATCTAAATATTGCATGTGCAATTCTCCAGGTCTTAACAAAAGTAAGAGTTTGGGCGCAATCTTTTCTGTGAGCTTTAGTAAATTAGAGTATAATATGATTGCCTAAATCGGGGGTAGTCAACCTCGGCCCTCCAGCTGTGGTCCAACTACAAGTCACATGAGACATTGCAAGACCCTGACAATCACAGGTATGACTCCTAGAGGCAGAGGCATGATGGAATTATAGTAGTTTCAAAACAGCTGGAGTGCAAAGGTTGCCTACCCCTGGCCTAAATGGTACTGAAATATGCGGTATATTTTTTAAAGATAATCTGCTTTTTAAAGTGTGTGAAAGTGATTTCTACACTGAAATATCTTTAAAAGTTTGAGAAGAGATAAATTTCCAGTCTCTTTACAACTAGGCGCCAGCACAACTGAGCATGCTCAGACATACAAACTACTCTCATTTTAACTCCCATGGCTTTTTTTTTTTTACCAAGAGTTATAGTAAATACCAAAATGAGCGCTGGGTTAAAAACCATTTTTTGGGAGTGAAAAGGAGCGTTCTGTAGCCCAATGCAAGTTTCAGCCATTGATTCTAATGGTACAATTGTAACTTCCCCAAATAAATCCTTTTCACGTTGAGATGAAATGTATCTTTCTCTCAAAGAAATTTGTACTTGCAACAATGTTGCTTCATCATCTATTTTGTTTTTAAAGCGGAGTTCCACCCTGAATTTTTTTTTTCCCCCCAAAAAATGTCAATAATTGGGAAAAAAAATTTTTTTTCACTCGCCTTAAATAGCGGTTGCTATGCGGAAGTCCCTAATCTTCCTCTTTATCGTCCGCGGCAGGTCTCCTTACTCCATCCTACTCACGGTGTCTTCTGGTGAATGGGGCGTGCTGCCTTCTGGGAACTGTGTGTATCCCAGAAAGCAGTCGGCCCATTCACAAAACGCTGCACGGCTCGCGCATGCACAGTAGGAAACGGGCAGTGAAGCCGCACGGCTTCACTGCCTGTTTCCCTTACTGAGGATGGCGTCGCCAGGAGCTGCCAGCGCCGTGGGATCGGCCTCTGGGGGGGGGCCCTGACATCACAGGCGAGTAGGACAGGTAAGTGTCCTCATTAAAAGTCAGCAGCTACAGTGTTTGTAGCTGCTGACTTTAGAAAAAAATTAAAATTGCGGGTGGAATCCCACTTTAACAATGCTTGAATTTTTTTCTTTGTCACTTTCACTTGTTGCTCTCCATCTCACAAAAATCTTTACCCAAACTCGCACAGGTGTATTTACAAACCACAGACAATACCATTTGCTGATGCAAATTTTAAATGAGTCACAATTTTGGGTGTTTTTTATTATTTCCAAATGATCCTAATTTGAGCCCAAACAAATTTGATATGTGTACCAACATGAGAAAAAAAAGTAATTCCCGAAAATCAGAGGGTAACATCACTATTCTACACTCGCACACCAAGAACCACCAAATATCACAGAATAAATCAAGAAGAATAACTCCTGACTAATGTAATTCCACCACCTATATGTCCAAAGAAATGCAGTTATATGTGTGTTTATGTGTAGGAGGGCTCCACATGTGGCAGCTTGGTTGCTTACAGATTAACACTTCTGCTTAGCAGCACTGAGGTTCTGGGTTCAAATCCCAAACATGCCACTTCATGTAGAGAAGTTTTCTGTTCTCCCTATGTTGTTAAACATAACTCCTGACTCAGGTCCTTGCATAAATGTGTAGGAGGGTTCCACCACCATTGCAAATTTTCATATGTTTTCTATGGACCAAGGACTCTAATCAGCCTTAACATTTCCCCACCAGCACTAATTGCAGCCTCTTACCCAGCCAAAACCCACTAAATGACAGCTGTTTAGCTCTCAGCATGGTGACAGTAATCAGCCATAACCAGCCTTCCAAACAGATGGCATATGCCAGAAACAGGTTGTTCACTGGCTCTTTGGTCTTCCACAGTACATCTGCATTGATTAACTTCTTGCACCCTTCGGACTTAGGATAGTTTGCCACCACAGAGATGCAGCCTAAAAACATGTGGCCGCACAGTGACTAATGGGTTAGCACTTCTGCCTACCAGCCCTGAGTTCGAATCCCATTCCTGCTACCTGGCTAGAGGTTTGTGTGTTGTGGTGTTAAACTTTCTTTCTCTTATCGTCCATGGACTGACACAGCTGGATACTGTAAACGTGTGGGTATATGTCCCTGCTCACAGGAGAAGATCTAGGCAGAATGTTAGATGTTAGAAACGTACATTCTAGAACAAACCAGAGCTAAACAGCCCCGCCCAGGGGGGCGGTCCCTCTGGACATTACCCTCCCACCTGCAGCCAGCAGCCTGTTTTTTTCTGCCTAGCAGAAGAAGAGGTGGCTCTCTCTGAGTACACGCTAGCGGTGTTTCTTTATATGGGGGGTTTCTCCCTGTCTCCCCCCTGTTATGCTGCTCTCTGCACCCTGTATTGGTCTAGCGGTGGCGCTGCGGTGCGAATCTCCTCACAGATTCTTCACTCTCCTCAGGCTCACAGCGCGGGCAGAACTGAGCGGCCCTTAAGGGTTGGTGAGTCCTCCGGGTATCCCCTCAGCCTCAGCGTAGCCAGTGGGTGGACTGTATATTCACTGTATAGTGTATAAGGTCTGAGGGTGACGGTATGGAGTCTGGTACACCTGCTTCTCCACACTTGCCTGAGGCAACTGGCAGTGCTCCTGCACCTGCGGTCCCTATGGACCAGTTGTCGGCAGTCCTGGAATCATTCCTTGTCAGAATGGAAGCGGTGTTTGAGCGCAAGGGAGCTGTAAAGCGCCCCCTCCCCACACATTCTCCTGTAGGGGAGTGCTCTGTCTCAGATATAGCTACTGCTGCTCAGGACCCTAACTCTGAGAATTTTGATGTGTTTGGACAGGACATTCCTTGTGATGAAGACTCCAGTCCTGAACCAGTAACTGACAGGGTGCTTGTAAGTGAACTCATTGATGCTGTGAGGGACACTCTCAAGCTGAATGTTGAGACTGAGGAACCCCAGGTGGAAACTGTCTGCTTTGGTTCCTTTAAAACCGTCTCTTCAAAAAAGGTCTTTCCATATGATTTTTTAATACATTCATTGACCAAATCTGAGATAAGCCGCAGAAGACTTTGACGGTCCCGCGGCGCTTAGCCCTAAGGTACCCCTTTGAAGAGGACCTGGTTAAGAAGTGGGCTCACCCCCCAGTGGTCGAACCCCCCCCCCCGGTCGCCCGTTTTGAATAAGGCTACCACGCTCCCAATGGAAGGGACTCCTGCATTTAAGGATCCCACTGATAGGAGGTCTGAGGTGGTGAGTAGAACTATGTTTGCCTTATTGGGGTCTGCCTTACGCCCTATTGTGGCGACGACGCTTGTGTCTCAGACACTCACGGGATGGACAAAGATTTTGCACCAGATGGTACAGGAGCATAATCTCCCTCCTGAGACCATTGCCCTGTCTCATCAACTTGTGCAGGGCCTAGTCTATGTGTGCGATGTCACTTTGGATGCGGCTCCCTTAATATCTGGGGCCTCTATCTCTGCTGTGGTGCTGCATAGCCTTATCTGGCTAAAATGCTGGTCGGCCGACCTAGCTTCCAAAAAGCTCCTGGCTGACTTGCCCTTTAAGGGCGGTAGACTGTTTGGGACCGCCCTGGATGACATTATTAAGGATGTCACAGGGGGTAAGAGCACCTTCCCCCCTCAGTCTGTTAAGGGAAAGGAGCCCCTCCGCAGGTCGGGTCCTGCCTTTCCGGCGAAGAAGTTTTTTCGTCAGTCAGAATCCACGGGTAAGCCCGCCCAAACTGAAAAAAGTGCGACGGGGATACACAGGCTTCCCTGGGTGTGTACACCCACCAAGCAAGCTCCCAAGCCCGCCACCGCATGAAGTCTTGCCCCCGCCCGCCTCTGGGGTGGGTGGACGTCTTTGCAGGTTGACGGTTCGGTGGACCTCCCGGATCTCCGACCGGTGGGTTTGCGAGGTTGTCACCTCCGGATACAGGATAGAGTTCCGCTCGTGGCCCCCAAAACAGGTTCTTCCCCTCAAACCTCCCTCTCCTTCCTTCCTGCTGGACGGCCCTCTTGGGGGCCGTACAGGATTTGCTCGGGTGTGGAGTGATTGTGCTGGTTCCATCATAGGAGAGGTTTCAGGGGTTTTACTCGAACCTGTTTGTTTGTTCCAAAGAAGGACGGGGTACGGCCAATCCTGGACCCCAAGGCTTTGAATGCCTACGTGAAGGTACAAAAATTCCGGATGGAATCCATTCGCACGGTCATTGCGACCCTCATCCAAGGGGATTTCATGGCATCGATGGATATCAAGGACGCTTACTTGCACGTCCCAATCTGCGCAGGTCACCAGAGGTTTCTGCGCTTTGCCATAGGCGAAGTCCACTATCAGTTCGTGGCTCTTCCCTTCGGCCTAGCATCGGCACCATGGGTTTTCACCAAAGTGCTTGCTCCGGTTCTAGCTTTGCTGAGACAGCGAGGAATTGTTCTCGTGGGCTCTGGACGACCTCCTTCTAAGAGCAGACCCTGGCTCAGAATTGGAGGAAAATGTGACAATAGTCAGTCAGACCCTCCGGGACTTCGGGTGGCTTCTGAACATGCAGAAGTCGGTTCTGGTCCCGACTCAACGTTTGGAATATCTGGGCCTGATCCTGGACACTTCGGCAGCGAAGGTGTTTCTACCCGCAGAGAAGTTTCTGACACTTCAGTCGGCGGTTCGGGTCCTGACGGCCCGAAAATGGTCATCTATCCGTTTCTGCATGAGGGTCCTGGGACTAATGGTGGCCTCCTTCGAGGTGGTCCCGTATGTAATCACACACTCGGGCATTGCAGAAGGGAATTCTGTCTGTTTGGGACAAGTCCCCATTGTCATTGGATCTTCAGCTCTGAGTCAGTCACTCAGTCAAGGAATCCCTGATGTGGTGGCTGAGATCCCCGGCTCTTCGGGCCGGAAAGTCGTTTCTCCCCATTCAGTGGACGGTGGTCACGACGGACGCCAGCCTGACGGGCTGGGGAGGAGTTTGGGGAGTCCTGTCAGCTCAAGGGCTCTGGACTCCGGACGAATCTCGTCTACCAATCAACGTCCTGGAATTGCGGGCGATCAGACTGTGTCTCTCCGCATGGTCGAAGAGGCTACAGGGCCACTCGATCAGAATTCAGTCGGACAACGCCACGGCCGTGGCGTATGTCAACCATCAGGGGGGCACTCGGAGCTCGGTTGCGGCCTCCGAGGTCACCCACATCCTAAGGTGTGCGGAAAGAAGCTTGCCGGCGCTGTCGGCCGTCTACATTGCGGGTGTAGAAAACTGGCAACCGGACTATCTGAGACGCCAGTCCCTGGACCAGGGGGAGTGGTCCTTGCATCCGGAGGTGTTTCAACTCCTTTGTCGGCGGTGGGGCACACCGGATGTGGACCTGATGGCATCTCGACTCAATCGCAAGGTGTCGAGGTTTGTGGCCAGGTCCAGGGACCCCTGGGCGGATGCCTCAGACACGTTGGCCCCGTGGGGTCAGTATCGCTTAATGTATGCTTACCCTCCGCTGCAGTTGATTCCTCATCTGCTGCGCAGGGTAGCGGCTGAGGGCATTCCGGTGATCCTCATTGCCCCGGATTGGCTTTTGCGTCATTTGGTACGCCGATCTGGTACGTCTCATCGCGGACGTCCCTTGGCGACTGCCCATGAGGGAGGACCTTCTGTCTCAAGGTCCTATCTTTCATCCTGCTTTACAGTCTCTGGTTTTAACGGCATGGCTATTGAGAGCCAGGTGCTGACGGATCGAGGCCTGTCGGATTTAGTGATTTCAACCATGCTTAGGGGACGGAAGTCTTCTTCTAGAAAGATCTATCACCGTACCTGGAGAGCTTACATCGCTATGTGCGAGGAGCTAGACTGGCGTCCACGGACGTACTCTGTCCCCAGAATCCTGCGGTTCTTGCAGCGTGGTGAAGCCCAAAGGCTGGCTTTGAGGACTATTAAGGGTCAGATTTCGGCTTTGGCCGTTTTCTTTCAACGACCCCTAGCAGGTCATTCTTTAGTTGGCACTTTTGTGTAGGGGGTTCGCCATGTGATTCCCCCTGCCAAGCCCCCGCTCCCTCCTTGGGATCTGAACTTGGTGCTCTCGGTTCTTAAGGAACCTCCATTTGAAAATATCAGAGATATTCCTCTTTTAACCTTGTCTCAGAAGGTGGCTTTCTTAGTGGCCATCACTTCTGTTAGACGGGTGTCTGAGTTGGCGGCTCTGTCATGCAA
This sequence comes from Rana muscosa, assembly GCA_029206835.1. NCBI lineage: Eukaryota > Metazoa > Chordata > Amphibia > Anura > Ranidae > Rana > Rana muscosa. The sequence goes on from CM055126.1 coordinate 88,682,941, forward strand.
GTCGGCTTGCCTGGTCCTCCATAAGGATAAGGCGGTGTTGCGCCCGCTACCATCTTTCCTTCCAAAGGTGGTTTCGGCTTTTCACCTTAATGAGGACATTGTCCTTCCGTCCTTGTGCCCTCATCCACTACATCCTAGAGAGGTTGCGCTTCACAATTTGGATTTGGTACGAGCCTTACGGGTGTACCTGTCTGCTACTGCTTCCATTCGGAAGTCTGACTCACTGTTTGTGTCCGTCTCGGGTCCAAAACTGGGTCAAGCGGTTTCGTCTGCCACCATTTCTAGGTGGATCAAACAGACCGTTATACAGGCCTATGACATTAAGGGGCGGGCGCCTCCCTTTCTGGTTAAGGCGCATTCCACTAGGGCAATTGGTGCTTCCTGGGCTTTCCGACATCAAGCGTCGGTTACACAAGTGTGCAAAGCGGCGACCTGGTCGTCCGTTCATACCTTTTCTAAGTTCTATAAGGTTGATGTGGCTGCATCTTCGGATGCAAAGTGTTGCAGGCCGCTGCTTAATGTTGCAACTCCTCCGTTGAGGAGCTCTGCTTGTTTGGAGTGAAGTTTTGGTTTTTCCTTTACTACTGCTCCCACCCTTCTGATACTGCTTTGGGACGTCCCACACATTTTACAGTATCCAGCTGTTTCGGTCCATGGACGATTAGAGAAAATAGGAAAATCGTTTCTCTGACGTCCATGGACTGACACAGCACCCACCCTTCCTTTAAGGTTTGTACTGCTTTGTTACGAACTAAGGCTGCTAGCTTAATTTGGTAGGGTAATGTCCGGAGGGAACGCCCCCCTGGGTGGGGCTGTTCAGCTCTGGTTTGTTCTAGAATGTATGTTTCTAACATCTAACATTCTGCCTAGATCTTCTCCTGCGAGCAGGGACATATACCCACACATTTACAGTATCCAGCTGTGTCAGTCCATGGATGTCAGAGAAACGGATTTTGCGGCGAGTACAAAAATCCTATTTTTTTTCACCAGTGCTAACATTTATGATGGGTTTCACATAATGGAACCCCAGGAAATAACATTATAAATCAAGCAAGTGTGGGTTTGCACCAAATCTATAATTTGGGTGTTTTGGCCTAGATATGGATGTCTAAGTCTGGTGTGATGCTGCACACATTTTAATTTTGTATGCTTATGATATCCTGTTTTGGACCCTCCACATGCCCAACAATGTACAAGTTTGATTTGGAGATTTTTGTGATCACTAATCATGGGCAGAGCTTTGGACATGTGTTATTTTGAGCTTTACCCTGCACAGATCTACTGAGGCATTTTTTTCATTTGTAAAGCGTGTGTATTCCTAATAAACAGGTGTGGGCACTCAAAGTGGTTGTATACCCGCTGAAGGGATTTTTTTTTTTTTTTTTACCCTGTAAAGCAAAAAGCATAATGAGCTAGTATACACCGCATACCTTGAAGGCTCATTATGAAATACTTACCTTAGAACGAGGCGTTGGTAACTTACCTGGTCCACGCTGAGGTAGCCGACATGTTGCCTCGGCATGTCTTCCGGGTATCGCGGCTCCAGCGCTCTGAGTGGCTGGAGCCGCAATGTCGTCACTCCCGCGCATGCGCGCGGGAGACTTCTTTCTGGCGAGGTCTGGCAGGTGCCGGGCCTTAAGCCTAAAATCCCCTGTGCGCATGCGCCTCTGCATTCAGCGGCTCATTGCGAGGGGAATATCTCCTAAACCGTAAAGGTTTAGGAGATATTTTTTTTTTTTTTTACCTACAAGTAAGCCTTATTATAGGCTTACCTGTAGGTAAAAGTTAAAAAATTTGCTATACAACCGCTTTAAGAGACAAATAATTACACTGGTGGGTGTGTCCTTTACTGGGTGGGTGAGGAAGCTTAGCTAGGTTATTTAAAGGCCTGCATTTGTGGCGGGTGTTTGGCCTAAGAACAGGCCTAACTTTTTTTCTTTGCAATGTGTTTATTGGGTTACAAATGGATATGGTTTTGGGGGTGCATAATTCCTGACCCTCACCCCACTAAGGCTGTTAGATTTACAACTGCTATGTAGTGGTTGAGATGCAAAGGAAGGATCCTGCTAATTCATTCCTGCTGTGTGTCAATGTAGCTTGTGCGCTGCCTTTTTGGCTTTTGTATTAATTTTGTCTGTTTTTGCTTATGATAATTCTGCCATGTAACTTTTTGGGGGTTTGGGGCGAGGATTTCTAATCACAAAAGGTTATTCATGCTTGTTAGCGCGATTTGTTTCCCTGTTTTTCTAATGCGATTTGTTTCCCTGTTTTTCTAATGCGATTTGTTTAATGTGTCAAATTTTATGTGGCATACCCTTGTAGATTGTAAGCTCCTTTTGAGCAGGGTCCTTCTAACTAAATTGTCAAATGCTGGAGCATCATTTCTATGCCCCCTGTGTGTTTTTTTTTTTTTTTTTTTGGCCCAAATACATGTATGTATCAAATGTTTATACTAATGTTAAAATAAAAAGTTGATAGTTTTTTGGTCTAAGTTTGATTTTTGTAGACTCAAAATGCATATTTCTCTTACCGTCCATGGACTGACACAGCCTCTTCATACTTGACAAAGTGGGTTATGTTCCTGCTCATAGGAGAAGACTAGGCAGAATGTTAAATGTTATACTATACATTACCAGAGCTGAACAGCCCCGCCCAGGGGGGCGGTCCCACCGGACATAACCCTCCTACCTGCAGCCTCAGTTTTTTTTTCTTCTTCTGCCTAGCAGAGGAGAAGACATGGCTCTCTTCGGAGCCAGTCTCCTGAAGACTTTTTCTTTTCCTTTTTGGAATTTTATCATTTTATTTTTGAGATCTATCAACTGTCGGCTGGGCAACAGGTTGGGTACTTGGATATCCTCATAGTCTTCCCAGTCCGACCATCGAGCGCGCTGATCCTCGCTATGCATGAGATCAGTTCACGACATACTCCAGGGGTGGCCAGTGAGCTTTTGCTCCGAGGTCCACATACGATTGAGCAGTTCTGCTGTATCTTTCACGGTGGACTGGGCCGACAGCTACTCGGTACCGAACTGTGATAGGTCTGTCTGGAACACACAAGTGGGTCCTTCTGGAACGGGTAAGTAGTATCTCCTGCCTCCGCAGGTGAGTACATGCTGTTTGTTCCTCTGTATGGGGGATTTTCCCTGTCTCCCCCTTGTTTGTTGCTCTCTGTCACCTTGCCCTGGCGTTGTGCTGTCTGGGGGTTGCTCTGTCCCGGGGGGGGGCTCATGGGTGTCCGCATGGAGCTGGGGATGTTTTTCTGTGTTTTGGGCCTCTGCGCCATTCGGTGCCATGTTTTTTTGTCACTTTATATGTTTTTTACATTGGTGCGCATGGTGGCCATCTTGCGGTGGATTTTATGGCGCAGTTGCGCTGCGACGGCCGTTTTTCTTGGAGCCGCGCACGCTTTTGTATACTGTTTGGCCTCGATCGCTGCTGGAACGGCGCGATTCTCCTCACACTCTCCTCACACCTCACTCGCGCTGTATAGCACAGCACAGGCAGCGGAACCGAGCGGTCCTTACCGGGTTGGTGAGTCCCCTGGGTAGCCCCCTGCAGTCAGCGCAGCCAGAGGGTGGGTTTTCTTTTATTGCAAGTTCCAGAGAGTGGCAAGTTATGGAGTCTGGTTCACCTGCTTCCCCATTCATGTCAGAGGCTCAAGCACCTGCGGTCCCCATGGACCAGTTGTCGGCAGTCCTGGAATCATTTCTTGTCAGGATTGAAGCGGTGTGTGATCGCAAGGGAGCTATAAAAGCGCCCTCTCCCCACACAATCTCCAGTAGGGGAGTACTCGGATTCAGATATGGGCCTGGCTGCTGCTCAGGGACCCTAGCTCTGAATTTTTTGATGTTTTTGAACAGGACATTCCTTGTGAGGAAGACTCCTGCTCTGAGTCAGTAAATGACAGGGCGCTTGTAAGTGAACTCATTGATGCTGTGAGGGACACTTTCAGCTGGATGCTGCGGCCGAGGAACCTCCGGTGGAAGCTGTCTCCTTTTTTTGGTTCTTTTAAAACCAGGCCTTCTAAAAAAGTTTTTCCTTGCATGCCTTTCTTTGACAGGTTCATAGGTCAGGTTTGGGAAAAGCCGCAGAAGACTTTTGCGCTCCTGCGGCGTCTGTCTATTAGAAACCCCTTTGATGAGGCCCTGATTAAGAAATGGGCCTCTCCTCCAGTGGTCGACCCCCCCGGTCGCCCGTTTGATTAAAGCCACAACTCTCCCGATGGAGGGGACTCCTGCCTTTAAGGACCCCACTGACAGGAAGTCAGAAGTGGTGAGCAGAGCTATGTTCGCCTTACTGGGATCCGCCTTACGTCCTACTGTAGTGGCGACCCTAGTGTGTCAGACACTCGCGGAATAGGCAAAGATTTTGCACCAGACCGTGCAGGAGCATAATCTTCCTCTAGAAACCATCGCACTTGCCCACCAAATGGTGCAGGGTCTAGTGTATGTGTGCGATGCCACTTTGGACGCTGCACCCTTAATTTCTAGGGTCTCGGTGTCTGCAGTGGTGTTGCGTCGTCTTATCTGGTTAAAATGCAGGTCTCCGCAGGTGTGTACATGCTGTGTTCCTGTGCTATGGGGGATTTTCCCTGTCTTCCCCTTATTATTTTGTTACTCTCTGTCACCATTACGCTGGCGCTGTGTTGGCTGGGGGTCACTCTGTCCCAGGAGGGGCTATGGGTCTGCATAAGGCTGTGAGTTTTTTTGGACCTTGTGCACTGTTCGGCACCATGTTTTGTTATATTTTTTTTTATTATTGCATTGGAGCGCATTGCGGCCATCTTGCCGTGGACTCTATGGCGCAGTTACTATTGTGGCGGGCATTTTCTTGGCGCCGCGCGCGCTTTTGTGCTGCTTGGGCCTCTATAGCTGCCTGAATGGCGTGATTCTCCTCAGTTATCTCACTGCTCACTCGCGCAGCATTGGCAGCAGAACCGAGCGGTCCTCTCTGGGTTGGTGCGTCCCCTGGGTAACCCCCCCCCAGTCAGCGCGGCCGGAGGGTGGGCTTTTTTTAAAATTGTTTTTCTTCTTCTTTTCTGACAGTCTCAGAGTGGCGAATTATGGAGTCTGGTACACCTGCTTCCCCATACATGCCAGAGGCAACAGGCAGTACTTCTGCACCTGCGGTCCCTATGGACCACTTGTCCGCAGTCCTGGAATCCTTTGTCAGGATGGAAGCAGTATGTGAGCGCAAGGGAGCTAAAAAGCGCCCACTCCCCACTACATCTCCAGGGGAGTGCTCGGATTCAGTTATGGGCCTGACTGCTGCACAGGACCCTAGCTCTGAATTTGTTTTGTGTTTTTGACCAGGATATTCCTTGTGAGGAAGACTCCTGCTCTGAGTCAGTACATGACAGGGCGCTTGTAAGTGAACTCATTGATGCTGTGAGGGACACTCTCACGCTGGATGCTGTGGCTGAGGAACCTCAGGTGGACACTGTCTCCTTTTGGTTCCTTTAAGGCTAATCCTTCTAAAAAGGTTTTTCCCTACATGTCTTTTTTTGACAGATTCATAGACTTTTGCAGTCCCGCAACGTCTGTCGGTTAGGTACCCTTTTGAAGAGAGCCTTCTTAAAAAATGGGCCTCTCCTCCGGTGATCGACCCCCCCCCCCGTCTCCCGGTTAAATAAAGCCACAACTCTCCCGATGGAGGGGACTCCTGCCTTTAAGGACTCCACTGATAGGTCGGAAGTGGTGAGCAGAGCCATGTTCACCATGCTGGGATCTGCGTTGCGTCCTATTGTAGCGGCGACCCTGGTGTCTCAGACACTCAAGGAATGGTCTAGACTCTGCACCAGACTGTGCAGGAGCATAATCTTCCTCCAGAATGCAGCACACTGGCCCACCAACTGGTGCAAGGCCTGGTGTATGTGTGCGATGCCACTCTGGATGCTGCCCCCCTGATATCTAGGGCTTCAGTGTCTGCGGTGGTGTTGCGTCGTTTGATCTGGTTAAAATGCTGGTCTGCTGACCTGGCCTCTAAGAACCTCCTGACTGATTTGCCCTTTAAGGGCGGTAGGCTTTTTGGTGCTGCCCTGGATGACATTATTAAAGATGTCACCGGGGGTTAAAAGCATCCTTCTTCCTCAAACTACTAAGGGAAAGGAGCCCCGCCGCAAAGCCGGGCCCTTCCTTTCCAGCACATAAGAGATTTTTTCGTCAGTCAGAGCCCACGGGTAAGACCTCCCAGACTGACAAGCATGCGGCTGGTGGACAGAAACGTCCCTGGGTACGTAAGCCGAGCAAGCCGGCTACCAAGCCCGCCACCGCATGAAATCTTGTGCTCCGCCCGACTCTGGGGTGGGGTGACGACTTCGCTGGTTCACGGATCGGTGGAACTCCCGGATATCCGACCGGTGGGTGTGCGAGGTGGTCACCTTGGGGTACAGGATAGAGTTCCTTTCCTGGCCACCAAACAGATTTTTTCCCTCAAATCTCCCTCTCCTTCCAGCGCATCGGGCTGCTCTCATGGGGGCGGTGCAGGACTTGCTGAGGTGCGGAGTAATTGTGCCGGTACCGTCAACGGAGAGGTTTCAGGGACTTCATTTGAATCTGTAGGTGGTCCCAAAGAAGGACGGAGTCCGTGCAATTCTGGACCTCAAAGCCCTAAATGCCTTTGAAGGTTCAAAGATTCCGCATGGAGTCCATTCGCACGGTGATTGCTGTGCTTCATCCAGGGGATTTTCTGGCGTCCTTGGACATCAAGGACGCCTACTTGCATGTCCCAATCAGAAGTTTCTGTGCTTCGCGATAGGCGAAGACCACTATCGGTTTGTGGCTCTTCCCTTCGGCCTGGCATTAGCACCGCGGGTTTTCACTAAGGTGCTTGCTCCGATTCTAGCTTTGCTTAGACAGCGAGGCATTGCTATCGTGGGACGATCAGAAGTCGGTCCTGGTTCCGACTCAGCGTCTGGAGTATCTAGGTTTGATCCTGGACTCCTCGGAGGCAAAGGTATTCCTACCTTCGGAAAAATTACAGACTCTTCAAGCGGCGGTGCGGGTGCTGACGTCCCGACGGTGGTCGTCGATCCGTTTCTGCATGAAGGTCCTGGGACTCATGGCGGCCTCCTTCGAGCCTGTTCCGTATGCCCAATCACACACTCGTGCCTTACAAAAGGAGATCATGTCCATTTGGGACAAGTCACCGTTATCCTTGGATCGTCGGATACAGGTGAGTCACCCGGTCAGGGCATCCCTGACGTGGTGGTTGAGAACCCCGGCTCTTCGGTCTGGGAAGTCGTTCCTTCCTATCCAGTGGACGGTGATCACGACGGACGCCAGTCTTACGGGCTGGGGGGAGTTTGGGGAGTCCTATCGGCCCGGGGGCTTTGGACCCCGGACGAATCCTGTCTGCCCTGAGTTCCAGAACATTGATCGGCAATCACTGTGCCTCTCCTCTTGGTCGGTGAGGCTGTAGGGTCGATCGGTCAGGATCAAGTCAGACAACGCCGCGGCGGTGGCTTATGTCAACCATCAGGAGGGAACTCAGAGCTCAGCTGCGGCGTCCGAGGTCGCCCACATCCTAAGGTGGGTGGAAAGAAGCGTGCCGGCTCTGTCGGCCATTTTACATCCCAGGAATAGACAACTGGCAGGCGGACTATCTGAGCCACCAGACGTTGGACCACGGGGAATGGTCCTTGCAACATTTGCCGGCGGTGGGGCATGCCGGATGTGGACCTATTGGCCTCTCGTCTCAATCGCAAAGTGCCGAGGTTTGTGGCCAGGTCCAGGGACCCCTGGGCAGACGCCTCAGACGCGTTGGTTGCTCCGTGGGGTCGGTATCGCCTGATGTATGCTTACCCTCTGCTGCAGTTGCTTCCTCGCCTGCTTCGCAGGGTGGAGGCCGAGGGGATTCCGGTGATCCTCATCGCTCCGGATTGGCCACGGCATCATTGGTACGCTGATCTTGTGCATCTCGTATCGGACGTTCCTTGGCATCTGCCAATGCGGGAGGACCTTCTTTGTCAAGGTCCCATACTTCATCCTGCTTTACAGTTGCTGGCTTTGACGGCGTGGCTATTGAAAGCCAGGTGTTGAGGAATCGAGGTCTCTTGGATTCGGTCATTTCAAACATGCTGAGGGCACGGAAATCTTCCTCCAGGAAGATATAACATCCTACCTGGAGGGCCTACATCGCCATGTGCGAGGCGCTGGATTGGCGTCCGCGGACGTATTCCGTTCCCAGAATCCTGCTGTTTTTACAGCGTGGTGTGACCCAAAAGCTTGCCTTAAGCACCATCAAGGGTCAGATTTCGGCTCTGGCAGTCTTCTTTCAGCGGCCGATGGCAAATCATTCCTTGATTATCACCTTTGTGCAGGGGGTCCGCCATGTGCTCCCCCCTGTTAAACCACCTCTTCATCCTTGAGATCTGAATTTGGTGCTCTCGGTTCTTCAAGAACCTCCGTTTGAAAACATCAGAGAGATTCCTCTCTTAACTCTGTCCCAGAAGGTGGCTTTTTTAGTTGGCATTACTTTTGTCAGACGGGTGTCTGAATTAACGGCCTTGTCTTGCAAGCCGCCATACCTGGTCCTTCATAAGGATAAGGCGGTGCTCCGTTCACGGCCTTCTTTTCTCCCGAAGGTGGTCTCGGACTTCCACCTTAATGAGGACATTGTGCTTCCGTCTTTATGTCCTTGTCCATCGCATCCCAGAGAGTTTGCGCTTCACACATTACATGTGGTACGTGCTTTGCGAGTGTATCTGTCCTCTACGGCTTCTATTCAGAAGCTGTTTGTGTTTGTGTCTGTGTCTGGTCCAAAACAAGGCCAAGCGGTCTCGGCTGCCACCATTTCTCGGTGGGTCCGGCAGACTGTCATACAGGCCTATGCCCTCAAGGGGCAGGCGCCTCCCTTTTCCGGTTACGGCGCATTCAACCAGGGCAATTGATGCTTCCTGGGCTTTCCGGCATCAAGCGTCGGTTGCGCAAGTGTGCAAGGCGGCGACCTGGTCGTCCGTTCATACCTTTTCTACGTTTTATAAGGTTGATGTGGCTGGATCTTTTGATGCTTCCTTCGGCCGCAGGGTGTTACAGGCGGCTGTTTTAATGTTGCAACTCCTCCGTTGAGGACCTCTGCTTGTTTTGGGTGAAGTTTGGTTTTTCCTTCAAATACTGTTACCACCCCTCTTCTTTGACACTGCTTTGGGACATCCCACTTGTCAAATATGAAGAGGCTGTGTCAGTCCATGGACGGTAAGAGAAAATAATAGGATTTTTGTACTCACCGTAAAGTCAGTTTCTCTGACTTCCATGGACTGACACAGCACCCACCCCTCCTTTTTAAGGTTTGTACTGCTTTGTTAAGAACGGAGGCTGCTGGCTGCAGGTAGAAGGGTTATGTCCGGAGGGACCGCCCCCTGGGCGGGGCTGTTCAGCTCTGGTAATGTAATGTATATTATAACATTTAACATTCTGCCTAGTCTTCTCCTATGAGCAGGGACATAAACCCACTTGTCAAGTATGAAGAGGCTGTGTTAGTCCATGGACGTTAGAGAAACGGATTTTACGGTGAGTACAAAAATCCTATTTTCTCTTATCGTCCATGGACTGACACAGCTCTAATACTGAAACACGTTGTTTATGTCCCTGCTCGCAGGAGAAGATCTAGGCAGAATGTTAGATGTTAGAAACATACATTCTAGAAAAAAACAGAGCTGAACAGCCCCGCCCAGGGGGGCGGTCCCTCCAGACATAACCCTCCTACCTGCAGCTAGCAGCCTCAGTTTTTTTCTGCCTAGCAGAAGGAGAAGACGTGGCTCTCTCAGGAGCCAGTCTCCTGGAAGATTAAATTTTTATTCCTTTGGGAATTTTATTTTATTTTTGAGACCAACTGTCGCCTGGGCAACAGGTTGGGTACACTGGTATCCTCGTAGTCTTCCCTGTCCGACCATCGAGCGTGCTAATCCTTGCCTTGTGTGCGTGAGACTCAGTTTACGACATGCCCCATGACTCTAGGGGTGGCCGGGTGGCTTTTATGCTCCCGCGGTCCTCACAAGATTGAACAGTACCTGGTGTATCTTTTGCGGTGGACCGGGCCGACAGCTACTCAGTACTACTCTGTGATAGGTCTGTCTAAAACAAGCCAGTGGGTCCCTATGGGACAGGTAAGTAGTCTCTCCTGCTTCAGGTGAGTACATGCTGGCGTTTGTTTCTCTGTCTGGGGGGTTTCTCCCGGTCTCCCCCCTGTTATGCTGCTCTCTGCACCCTGTACTGACGCTGTGCTGTGTGGGGGTACTTGGGGGTCACTCTGGCCTGGCGGGGGGCGCTCATGTCTGTGTGCTGGGGCTGTGAGGTGTGAGTGTTTGGAGAAGCCACTAGCTGGCATGGCTATTACTGTTTAAGCTGCGCTCGGCGGCCATCTTGCCGCAGATCAATGGCGCTGCTTACACGTGGCCGGTGGCCATTTTCTTGAAGCCGCGGCACTTTCACTTTCGGTTTTGGCCTCTATCGCCGCTGCTGCGGCGCAAATCTCCTCACACTCTCCTCAGACTTCACTCACGCTGGCAGCGTGGTGACATGCAGCAGAGCCGAGCGGTCCTTACAAGGGTTGGTGGGTCCTCTGGGTATCCCCGCCTCAGCACAGCCAGTGGATGGCCTGTATTATTCACGTTATAGTGTATAAGGTCTCAGAGGGTGGCAAATATGGTTCACCTGCTTCCCCACTCTTGTCAGAGGCAACTGGTAGTGCTCCAGCACCTGCGGTCCTTATGGACCAGTTGTCGGCAGTCCTGGAAAAATTTCTTGTCAGGATGGAAGCGGTGTGCGAGCACAAGGGAGCTATAAAGTGCCCTCCCCCCACACAATCTCACACATGGGGAGTGCTCTGATTCAGATATGGGCCTAGCTGCTGCTGCTCAGGACCCTAGCTCTGAATATTTTAATGTTTTTGAACAGGACATTCCTTGTGAGGAAGACTCCAGTTCTGAGTCAGTAAATGATGGGGGGGGGGGGGGGGGTTGTAAGTGAACTCATTGCTGGATGCTGTGGCTGAGGTACCTCAGGCGGACACTTTCTCCTTTGGTTCTTTTCAAGCTTTTCTTTCACACAGCTTCATCACTGTTTCCTCACGCTGCGTCGAGAGCAGCATGGATGATACAGTGCCCCCCCCCCCCCGGTTGGTGCAGCATGGTGGGGGGGCACTTTATTCATTTATTTCTATAGTCCCTGTGAGCCTTCTGTGTGATGTCTCTGAGGATACAACAGGGTCTCTGCACCTGTGGTTTCCCGCCATTTCCTGCGGAACGCTCTGACAGGACCACGGTCTGTGGTGTCAGAGGTTACCTTTTACCTGCATGCTGCTTCGGCAGCACATTTAAGCAGGTTGGAATGATACAGAGAAGATTATGCGCCTCAGGGCCATAATTAAAACGTATCTTTATAACTCTACACTGGATACATTCACAGTGTATGTATGTGTTATTGATCTCTGTGTCTGCGTGGGTTTCCTCCCACGTTCCAATGCTGTGTCTTCAGTGCCATACACGATATAAACATACACAATATGTTTATACACGACTCTAAATACATTCACAGTATATGTATGTATTATACACTCTTTTGGTCTGCGTGGGTGTCCTCCGGGTGCTCCGGTTTCCTCTCACGGTATGTGCGCTTTGGCTCTCTGCGCAGTATAACCATGTTCGATATGTTATTACACATGCTATAAATACTTACAGTATGTGTATGCTGTCTGCGTGGGTTTCCTCCGGGTACTCCGGTTTCCTCCCACACTCCAAGGGTAATGCACAGCATAACCATGTGCAATATGTTTATTCACATGCTATCATTCCTACACAGTATCTGTGTGCTGTCTGTGTGGGTTTCTTCCAGGTGTTCCGGTTTCCTCCCTCGCTCTGACGGGATGGGCGTCTTTGGCTCTCTGCACAGTTTAAACATTTTCCATATGTTTATCACGCATACTATAATACCTACGCAGTATGTGTATGCAGTCTGATACTTGTGCGATTTTGATTATCCGCATGCTAACATACCTACACGGTATGTGTGTGCAGTCTGCGTGGGTTTCCTCCGGGTCCTCCGGTTTCCGCCCACGCTACATGACATGCGTGCTTTCGGTGCCATACACAGTATAAACATATACATTCACAGTAGATGTATGTATTGTATTCTCTGGGTCTGCGTGGGGTTCCTCCGGGTACTCCGGTTTCCTCGCCTTCGGCGCTATGCACACATAGACATGTTCAAAATGTTTATAGTACCTACACGGTATGCGGTCTGCGTGGGTCTCATCCGGGTGCTCCGGTTTTTCCCCCACGCTCCAATGTTGTGCGCATTTTCAGGACTATGCACAGCATAAACATGTGCAATTTGTTTATTCGCATGCTAACATGCCTACACGGTTGTGCTGAGGGACCGAGGTCTCTCGGATTCGGTCATCTCATCTATGTTGTGGAGACGGAGACGGAAATCTTCCTCCAGAAAGATCTATCACCGTACCTGGAAGGCTTACATTGCTATGTGCGAGGAGCTTGATGGCGTCCACGGACGTATTCCATTCCCAAGATTTTGCTGTTCTTACAGCGTGGTGTGACCCAAAAGCTGGCCTTGCTTACCATCGAGGGTCGGATTTCGGCCCGGGCTGTCTTTTTCAATGACCGCTAGCGGGCCACTCCTTGGTTAGCACCTTTGTGCAGGGGGTTCGCCATGTGATCCCCCCTCCTTGGGATCTGAATTTGGTGCTCTCGGTTCTCCAAGAACATCCCTTTGAAAATATCAGGGAGATTCCTCTCTTGACCTTGTCCCAGAGGGTGGCTTTCTTAGTGGCCATTACTTATGTTCAACGGGTTTCTGAGTTGGCTGCCTTGTCCTGCAAGTCGCCTTACATTGTCCTTCATAAGGATAAGGCGGTGTTGCGCCCACGACCGTCTTTCCTTTCAAATGTAGTCTCGGCCTTTCACCTTAATGAGGACATTGTTCTTCCGTCCTTGTGTCCTCATCCATCGCATCCATGAGAATTTGCGCTTCATACATTGGATGTGGTATGAGCCTTACGGGTGTACCTGTCTGCTACTGTTTGCATTCGGAAGTCTGACTCACTGTTTGTGTCTGTCTCTGGTCCAAAACAGGGCCAAGCGGTGTCGTCTGCCACCTTTTCTAGGTGGATCAGACAGACCGTTATACAAGCCTATGCCTTTAAGGGGCGGGCGTCTCCCTTTTCGGTTACGGCGCATTCCACCAGGGCATTTGGTGCTTCCTGGGCTTTCCGACATCAAGCGTCGGTTGCACATGTGTGCAAGGCGGGGACCTGGTCGTCCGTTCATACCTTTTTTATAAGTTCTATAAGGTTGATGGGGCTGCATCTTCGGATGCTTCCTTCGGTCGCAAGGGTTGCAGGCCGCTGTTTAAATTTGCAACTCCTCCGTTGAGGATAAAAAAGAGAAATGACCTAGTGGAACCCATAAAATAACATATCCATGCCTCCATCCCTGTTAGTTTGAAAAAATAAGAAGCAGGGGATTTTGGGACTTTAAATGAGGCGTGGATAAGTGTCTAGGAAAGTTTAGGATACCAGAAATGCATATATTGTCACAATCCCCTTTGGGAAATCTCTGTGACCAATAGGAGACTGCTAAATAACCAATCCAATGAATGAAATACAATAGACAGATATGAAAAATCATATAATGTATCATAAATATAATGCTTTGATCATGCATACAAATAAGGGTATCTGAAAAGAAGGGGAGGATGGAAGTGAATGAAAATGAATGAATGAATGGACACAAAATGAAATGAATAAAATAAGAAATGTGTAAAAAATATGTGAAACACTGATACTAAGGAAATAAATGTGAAAAAACTACTAAAAAATGCCCTTTCTTGATAAGTGAGAGGGTTTGGGCTCAAGCAGCATTGGGACTACAAAAAGTGTTGGACAAATGAATGTGAATAAAACCTAGGAGTGAACATGGACTATATAAGAATGGGGAGTGTTGGAGTGAATGCAAGTGTGAAAGGGAAATGTGTATACTGCTAGATTAGAAGAAACCAGCAGTGGGAGTGAGACCAGAGCAAAACTAACCCTAAATACCTGGAATGAAGACTGTATGACTGCGTGGAGCCTCTCCTCAGATTGGAAGGTGTGGAGTGAACTGCCGGTGCCGACCTGACTGAAATACCCCCAGCCTGGGGCGTGTCACTGCCAGCGTCATGCATCAGCGTAGGTGTGGGGGCGGACGGAGTGGACACCCGCCCGGAGCGCCGGTGTCTCAGCGGGAGTCCATCCCATCCCACAACCGTGCGGGATGTAAAAGGCTAGTGGACGCCGTGCGTGTGTCGTGCTGACATGACGCCGATGAGCCAAGGTCTGACCCCGCCCCCATCAACAGAATGGATGGGTGGAGGAGGAGGAACTGGGCTCATCGCAACCCCAGGGAAGGAAGACCAAAAAAAAGAACCAACTCATCAACTGGGGGAGGGGGCAAGCCAAGAAAATGATGAAATCATCAAAATTGATGATCGGTCAAATAGTATATTAAAAGGAGACTAAGGTATGTACTAGGCCTACTTACTAGAGAAAAGGATGTATATAAAAATCAACGGTAAGGACTGTAGAAAGAATGCCAAATTGAGAATGGTCTCATAGATCAATAACTGAGAATAAAAGATTGTTGAAGAGTAGAAGGGTCCAACAGGTCATAAGGGGAACGGGTGTCTTCCACCCAGGTAAATACGATAAAAAAAAAGAATGACCTAGTGGAACCCATAAAATAACATATCCATGCCTCCATCCCTGTTAGCTTTAAAAAAGAAGACCCAATGCTGCCTGAGCCCAAACCCTCTCGCTTAACATCAAGAAAGGGCATTTTTTAGTCGTTTTTTTTCACATTTATTTCCTTAGTATCATTGTTTCACATATTTTTACACATTTCCTATTTTGTTCATTTCATTTTGTGTCCTCATTCATTTTCATTCACTTCCATCCTCCCCTTCTTTTCAGATACCCTTATGGTGTCCCACATGTTTCTCAACCTCATGTTTTGGTATTGTGCTGTGACTGTCCGGATCTCTCCTTGGCTGATGCCTCACCGCCACCCCTCTCTTTGGCTCTCCTGTTTGGTGGAAGTGTCCTTGGATAGTGTTTGGTTTTTGGGGTTTTGTCCCTGCCTCAACCCCGGGGAAGACAGTTCATCCAGGGCCTTCATCCCACTCCCACTTGGGGGCCACTGGGCTACTCATTTGGGCTTCGTCATCGGTAATGTATTAGATTCTTTGAACTCTGCTCCTTGAAAGCATTACATTTAATTTTGAGACACATCTGACCTACTTATCTATATATATTTATTTTTTAGTTAAATTCTATGCATCCCACTCCTGATGACTGGCTGATAACGCCAAGAAACGCGTCGAGTCCACACTCAGAGATGCCAACCAAAACTCACCCCAAATCTCGCATTCTACCAATTGTATATTATTTTCTACCCATTGCATAGGATAACCATGCTCACATTATCTGTATGTCCATTTTATTGTGATTGCCTTTTAATCATGTCTATCCATTTTTTGAACTTCAATTATGTCAACGTGAATACCTCTACGTGTATTATGCCTTTTGTATGCATGATCAATGTATTATATATATGTGTATATGTATCATATATATATGATTTTTCATATCTGTCTATTGTATTTCATTCATTGGATTATTTATTTAGCAGTCTCCTATTGGCCACAGAGATTTCCCCAAGGGGATTGTGACAGTATATGCATTTCTGGTATCCTAAACTTTTCTAGACACTTATCCACGCCTCATTTAAAGTCCCAAAATCCCCCTCTTCTTTTTCTTCTTCTTTTTCCTCCGTTGAGGAGTTCTGCTTGTTTGGAGTGGAGTTTGGTTTTTCCTTTACTACTGCTCCCACCCTTTTCTGATACTGCTTTGGGACGTCCGACGTGTTTCAGTATTAGAGCTGTGTCAGTCCATGGACGATAAGAGAAAATAGGATTTTTGTACTCCCCGTAAAATCCTTTTCTCTGACGTCCATGGACTGACACAGCACCCACCCTTCTTTAAGGTTTGTACTGCTTTGTTACGAACTGAGGCTGCTAGCTGCAGGTAGGAGGGTTATGTCTGGAAGGACCGCCCTGTATTAAATCTAGTTGCATACGAAAGTCCTTGAGCAGAAAGTGTAATGGGGGAGGGGGAAGAAAGAACCCCCCCCCCCCAAAAACAAAAAAAACCTGCTCCAAAGCTGAAATTCAGGGCTCTACTAATTATTTTATGGACTAAGAAATATGTCAACTAACTAAATGTGAATTCCCCAAAAACTATTGTCTACAAAACCCAATGTCAAATAAAAAAAAATTGGCATAGGATCTGCAACCTGGAGGTCAGGACAGGGGGGACGAGCCAGCACTCCCCCCTCCTGAACCGTACCAGGCCACATGCCCTCAACATGGAGAGGGTGCTTTTGGGCCAAGGGCCTCTTCCCGACCACATGGCCGGTGGTTGTTGGGGTTTGCGGGTGGGGGGCTTATCAAAATCTCGAAGCCCGCTTCAACAAGGGGGTCCCCAGATCCTGGCCCCCCTATGTGAATGGGTATTGGGTACATCCCCCCCACCCATTCACTAAAAAAAATTACATGTAAAAAAAATACAAGAGCCGGTTTTTGACAATTCCTTTATTGTAAGATAGCTCTGAGCCGTCTTCTTCCCTGAGCCGTGTCTCTCGCCGCCGTCTTCTTCTCTTGCCACCATCTTCTCGCTAATATAAAAGAGGGGGCAGGCTCTCCAGGTGACGTTATCAGATGGCCATGCCCCATGGCTATGTAAGATGCCAGACAGCGGGTGACAGCACAACGGAGGAAGACAGCAGCGAGGAAGAACACAGCAGCGGGAGAAGTAGGTGGTGGCAGGAGTGACGGCGACAGGAGATAGCGGCGAGAGAGACAGTACCAGGAGAAGATGGAAGCAGGAGAGACAGCTCAGGGAAGAAGACTAAAAAAATCTAGTGAAGTTCCCTTGGCCTTCTTTCACTATCTCAGCGCAATAATGCTCACAGATGACCTATAACATACTCAATGATAATGTCACCATAATCATTAATCCCATATACAATCAGCAGCTGCTTTAAAGCAAAATAATTTGCAGTACATATGAATAAAAAATATAAAAAACTATCACAAGTCCCTGGGTAGGTGATTGTCAGTTTTCTACAGCAGCGCTAAAATAGTCAGCCCACAACAGTGACCACTCTTTCCTATTTAAAGTTCATAAGAGAAAATAGGAAGAAAAAACAGGAACATAGAGGAATCCAAAAATCTCCAGGTGTCTTCAAAATTCACATATAAAATCCACTTCTGATCCTTATCCTATTCCCCTTTCGGGTTGGTACTCACCACAAGGTGGATTTGCACAGGCACCTGATAAATCCCATCATCCAGATCCTAGTCCTGCTCAATCCCTCAAATCCTTTTAGGAAATCCTCCGATATCCACAAGTGTATTTATGGGTGACGAGAGAGACAGGACATAGTGTAATCCCATAAACAAACTTCTTTAATCAGCAGGCTTAAAA
This sequence comes from Rana muscosa, assembly GCA_029206835.1. Classification (NCBI taxonomy): domain Eukaryota; kingdom Metazoa; phylum Chordata; class Amphibia; order Anura; family Ranidae; genus Rana; species Rana muscosa. The sequence continues at coordinate 88,700,476 of CM055126.1, forward strand.
TTGTTCCAAACGTTTCATTCCAAAACAGGTTACAGCAGTAAAACACAGCCCCAGTGTTCAAATCAACCGCGCTGTTCCCAGCCCCCACCAGCACAACGTGTCACCTGGTCACCGACGTGATCTCTTTACTGCTGTAACCTGTTTTGTAATGAAACGTTTGGAACAATTTTAAGCCTGCTGATTAAAGAAGTTTGTTTACAGGATTACACTATTTGAGGGATTAATGCTGTTGGCTAATATGTCCTTAATCCCGAAACCAAATAAAGACCACACACTACCCCAAAATTATAGGCCAATTTCAGTAATTAACAATGATCTTAAAATTTTTAGTAGACTTCTAGCAAATAGACTAGCAACAATAATCCCCTCTCTGATATCCCCCTTTCAGTCAGGCTTTATCCCCGGCAGGCAGATCACAGACAACATTCGTCTAGTAACTAATATAATTCAGGAAGCAAATATCAAATCTCACCCAATCCTACTATTAAGTCTAGACATTAATAAAGCTTTCGATAGTGTCACCTGGAGATACTTAGATTTAGTTTTACAAAAGTATGGTTTTAATGGTGAATTTATTCATGCATTTCATGCCCTATACCATAACCCTGCCACCAGAATAAAATTGCCAGGCTGTAACTCAGAATTCTTTAAAATCGGAAGAGGCACTAGGCAAGGCTGTCCCCTTTCACCTCTATTGTTTGCCCTAGCAATCGAACCCCTAGCTGCTGCCATCCTACAACACCCAGATATAAAGGGTTATACTTCTAATAACAAAACGTACAAACTCAGTATGTATGCGGATGACATGATACTATTTCTTACCCAACCCATAATAGCCTTACCAAACTTACTAGCCACACTCAAAAAAATTTCTGCTCTATCAGGGTTATCGGTAAATGTTTCAAAATCAGTGGGAATGCCAATAAATATTCCTCCTTCCCGATTTGATTCAATTCGCACATCCTTCAACTTCACGTGGTCCAATGATACTTTACCTTATCTCGGTATCCACCTTACCCCAGACCCCAAAGATTTAGCCACCAAAAATTATTTACCCATGTTACAAAGACTGAGATTGGTGTTAAAAACCTGGAAATCCTTCAATATTTCATTTTTAGGTAAAATTACTGCCATCAAAATGTCAATTCTACCAAAATTATTTCTATTTAGAGCACTCCCAGTTAGAATAAATAAATTGATACTTACTAAATTTCAATCGGAAGTCAATAAATTTATATGGTCGGACTCCCACCCAAGAATTGCCCAATCTGTATTATATATGTCCACGAAAAGAGGTGGATTGGGACTTCCGAACTTTTGGTCATATTATCTAGCTGCAAGATGGGCACAGATTGCTCAATGGCATTTACATAACCCGAAAATCCCATGGGTAGTATTTGAAAAATATTCAATACTACCCTACTCTATATCAGGATTACTATGGGGCAACAAAGTTTCCAATCATACTTTGGAAAGGCTAAACCTCTTAGTGGCCCATTCATACCAATTATGGAAACTGCATAATAAAAAATTTACATTGACCTCTCCCACACCACCCCTTCTTTTTTAGGCGACCCTAAGTTCCTAAAAAGCTACCAAAACACTGATGAATTTGTTTGGTGGATTGACAATAATCTAATCACCCTTAATAGATTTATTGAGAATACTTCATTAACTTTGTTCTCGATACTAAAAACCAAATACGACATTCCCAATACAGAACTCAGAAGATTTTTCCAAATTAGAAACTTCTATAATTCAAATTTCCCATTGTTAGACAATACATCGCCCACATTCTATGAGAATATCTGTACTAAATACCAAAGAAGAACAGGCCTAATATCAGAGATATATCTAAACTTGATCAATAACACCAACCAGGATAAATTACCATACATGCTCAAATGGGAACAGGAATACGATTTTGTATTGCCCCTCGAGAAATGGTCTGAATGTATTGACAATCTTCTTAAATGCACTAAATCTATCACAATTAGGGAAACTGCAATTAAACTATTTACCCTGTGGTATTATACTCCAGCCAAACTCCATTCTATATTTCCCACAGTTCCCAATACCTGCTTTAGAGATTGCACCTCAATCGGCTCCTTCTCTCACATTTTTTGGGACTGTGAAAAAGCAGCCCAATTATGGAAACGACTAGAGAAATTTTCTTCTAAAATTTCAAACAAAATTATAACCCTTACCCTTCCCAATTGTCTCTTGTTCGCCCCGATTTTGGGTTTGAACACGTTTCAATTAAGAATAGTCCATACAATTTGTGTATCCATCCATTGGCTAATAGCTTATCATTGGAAATCCCCATCGTTACCAATTTCCCAATTGAAAATTAGAATAAACGACATTTACCTTATGGAAATTTTTTTGCATACCTTGCATAATACCATGCACCTACTGGATAAAAAATGGAACCTATGGTTCAAATATTCAGACTACCTTTTAGACCCATATTAGAATCCCCTTTTCACATCCAATTCTTTTATACACAAAAACAACCCTGCATTTCAAAATACTACTGAATCATTTATTTTTTATATGTAATAGATGTTGTCATAAATAAAGGCGGTTACTCTGTCATAAATCATTATAATTATTGATTGAAAATACTGTAATTCTCTGATGTCATGACCTAATGTTTGTACCATTATTTTGTACACAATAAAAAAGTTTGTAAACAAAAAAAAAAAAAAATTAAACGCAATAAAAACACCCAAGTGCTATAGTGAAAATCCAAATGAGTGAATGAAGAAAGTCTTAATAAATAAAATTCAAAGTTCGATTGAATAGAAAACGTATTTGAAAAGTCTCTGATAGCAATTCAAAAATGGTGAAACCTTCCAAAATAAACTGGTGACTTCAAAGAACAAGTGACTGTGAGATGACCACCACCATACAGAAGGGAGGCTTACCGAAATGAGTGGACCCAATAAACGTACGTCTATGGGGTCGACTCAGGCTTGGTATATATGTATCCCGGCTGGTGTTTCACACATGTGAATCCAAGATCTAGGTAGGTTGATAGCAACGGATCTCCAAGACCAGTCAGGTAATGACAATGGTTCACCGCAGGACCATAATGGAAGAAAGAAGGAGAGGGCACATAGCGTAATACAGTAGGAGCTGATTTATTAAATGTAGGTAGGAACACTTACATTCTATTTGAAGAAAAGCGCTTTGTGATATAATTAGTGGCAGCAGTAGAGTCTTCCGATGCGTTTCGCAATACCTGGCGTCGTCTGGTCCACTAATTATATCACAAAGCGCTTTTCTTCAAATAGAATGTAAGTGTTCCTACCTACATTTAATATATAAAAATAGATACCGGAATCGTAGTGAAAGCCAGGCCAAGGTCATACACAAGGGGATGGAAGCAGATGGGTATGGACGGGAAACAGACAGGAACAGGGAATGGACGGATGCATTGGCTGCAGAGCAGGGATCCAAGAATCCAGGTAACAGGAGGACAAGGGACCGTGGTAATCGGGAGACAGGAGGGACAGAAGCAGGATGGGTTAAAAATGGGGATCAGGTTGGATCGGGTCAGGCAGGATGCAGGTTCAAAGTCCCGATCACAGGTCCTAGGTCAGGGAGAGAGATACCAGGGCAAGAAGTGTTTGTACTTGCCGGGTATTTATAGGAAGGCTTTTAATTGGCTTCAGGTCACAGCTGAGAGCAGGAAGTGCTGCCTGCCCCACACTGCCGGAATACACCCGCTGGTGGACGCCGGTACTACAGCCCATGGATCAGGCATTACCTGGTGGTGGACACTAGTACTGCAGTCCATAGGACCAACCGCACCACCAGCGGGTGAAGCCTTTCCCCAAAGAACCCCCCATGTTGAGGGCATGTTGCCTGGGGTACAGTTAAGGAGGGGTGTGTTCACTCGTCCCCTCCCTTTCCTGACCTCCAGACTGCATGCTCGGATAAGGGTTTGGTATGGATTTTGGGGGGGACCCCGTACAAAAAAAAATTGGTGTGGAGGTTTGTCCCCTCTGAATCCATAATATTTTTGTACATTCAGTTGTCAGCGGGGAACCCTGCTGATAGCTGATGACTCATCGTCATCGGTCGTTAAGGACGCGGCGGCCAGCTTCCCGGCCATTTGCTTAGCAACCAGCTATATACTGTGAAAATAAAAAGCTTGCATCTTAATCAGCAGCATATGCTGACAATAGGCGAATACCTAATAGCCAATGCCACATGAGCATGGTTGTTACCATAATATTAATGCCTCAAATGCAAAACATTATTGTATAGAATGAAACATTAGTAATTGTATTTTCTATGTATGATTGTGCTCAGCTATGTAGCGTAGTGGTATAACCTGTTACCTTCAAGGATTCGAATCCCACTGATGGTAGCACCTAGTGAAAACTTGCATTATACTCAGCAGCACAATTGGCCAATGCACATCAGTTTGGTTGATTCCACAATTTTAACTCTTCAAAATGCATGCAATGGTATGTAAGTATTCAATAGTATGGTGTGTAATTCCAAAAATCCGGCTGTTCAAAAATCAAGACAAAACTGCATGTGGCCCCCCAGTCCATACTAGGCCCTTCGGGTCTGGTATGGATATTAAGGGGAACTCCACGTCAAATAAATAAAAATAAAAAATTACGTGGGGTCCCCCCAAAATCCATACCAGACCCTTATCCAAGCATGTCAGGGAAGAGAGGGGACGAGGGCGCACCCCCCTCCTGAATTGTACCAGGCCACATGCCCTTAACATGGGGAGGGTGCTTTGGGGACAAGAGCCTCTTTCCAACAACACCTGGCCATTGGTTGTTGGGGTCTGCGGGGGGCTTATTGGAATCTAGAAGACCCCTCTAACAAGAGGGCCCCCAGATCCCACCCCCCTATGTGAATGAGTATGGGGTACAACGTACCCCACCCATTCACTAAAGTAGTGTAATGTGACAAAAGGCAATGGCCAGTTTTTGACGAATCCCTTTAATTCATATTCAAATGGCATCTTTCCCCGCCGCTTCCTTCGGCTTCTTCTTCCCCCGCTTCTTCCTCTGGTCTTCTTCCTCCGGGCTTCTCCTTCCCCCGCTTCTTCCTCCGGGCTTCTCCTTCCCCCGCTTCTTCCTCCGGTCTTCTCCTTCCCCCGCTTCTTCCTCCGGTCTTCTCCTTCCCCCGCTTCTTCCTCCCTCCGGGCTTCTCCTTCCCCCGCTTCTTCCTCCGGGCTTCTCCCTCCCCCGCTTCTTCCTTCTTCCTCCGGGCTTCTTCTTCCTCCGGGCTTCTCCTTCCCCCTCTTCTTCCTCCGGGCTTCTCCTTCCCCCCGCTTCTTCCTCCGGGCTTCTCCTTCTCCCGCTTCTTCCTCCGGGCTTCTCCTTCCCCCGCTTCTTCCTTCGGGCTTCTCCTTCCCCCCCCCGCTTCTTCCTTCGGGCTTCTCCTTCCCCCTCTTCTTCCTCCGGGCTTCTCCTTCTCCTTCCCCCCGCTTCTTCCTCCGGGCTTCTCCTTCCCCCGCTTCTTCCTCCGGGCTTCTCCTTCCCCCGCTTCTTCCTTCGGGCTTCTCCTTCCCCCGCTTCTTCCTTCGGGCTTCTCCTTCCCCCGCTTCTTCCTCCGGGCTTCTCCTTCCCCCGCTTCTCCTTCCCCCGCTTCTTCCTTCGGGCTTCTCCTTCCCCCGCTTCTTCCTTCGGGCTTCTCCTTCCCCGCTTCTTCCTCCGGGCTTCTCCTTCCCCGCTTCTTCCTCCGGGCTTCTTCTTCTTGTCTTGTTCTTCAATAAAATTAAAGACTCAAAGACGTATATGTAATTGCCATCATCCCTTTGGAATAGAATATAAGAATGAACCTCAAGTTGTGAGATTTTATAGGCAATTGAAAAATAAAAAAATCATTGTTTTATAAAACGTATATTTCTCTTACTGTCCATGGACTAACACAGCATCTTCATTCTTGACAAAGTGGGTTATGTTCCTGCTCATAGGAGAAGACTAGGCAGAATGTTAGATGTTTTAACATACATTCCCTTACCAGAGCTGAACAGCCCCGCCCAGGGGGCGGTCCCTCCGGACATAACCCTCCTACCTGCAGCCAGCTGCCTCCGTTTTTTTCTGCCTAGCAGAGGAGAGGACGTGGCTCTCTTCAGAGCCAGTCTCTTGAAGAAATATTTTATTCTTTTTAAATGTTATTATTTTATTTTTGAGATCTTCTATCAACAGTCGGCTGGGCAACAGGTTGGGTAGTTCGCTATCCTCGTAGTCTTCCCAGTCCGACCATCGAGCGTGCTGATCCTTGCTCTGCGTGAGATCAGTCCACGACATACCCCACGACTCCAGGGGTGGCCGGTGAGCTTTTTTTGCTCCAGGGTCCACATATGACCGAACAGTTATGCTGTATCTTTCACAGTGGACCGGGCCGACAGCTACTCAGTACTGCACTGTGATATGCTTGTCAGGAACACACCAGTGGGTCCTTGCGGGACGGGTAAGTACTGTTCCCCTGCCTCAGCAGGTGAGTACATACTGTGTGTTCCTACTGTAGGGGGGGTTCCCTGTCCCCCCCTTGTTGTTTTTAATACTCACTCGCCTTGTTGTTTTTAATACTCACTCGCCTATATTTCTGTGGGGGGTGCCTGAGGGTCACGCAGTCCTGGGTGGTGTCGGGGGTCTGAAATCTGTGGGGGGATGCCCGCTAGTCAGTCCTGGGTCTTATCGTAGTTTTCGCGCTGTCAGGCACCATGTTTTGTGTTTCACTGTTTTGCTGTGTGAATCCGCTTGGCGGCCATTTTGCGGGGGCCCGCGATGGCGCACTTATAATTGCGGCGGCCATTTTGTTGGAGCCACGCGCTTTTTGGGCACTTTTTTGGCCTCTTGTGCTGACTGGAGTGGCGCGACTGATTCTCCTCACATCCTCTTTTCTCTATTTCTTGCTGTGGAGGTTCGGGCAGCGGCGCTGAGCGGTCCTGCCTCGGTCGGTGAGTCCCCTGGGCAAACTCCCATTCAGTCAGTGCAGCAGGAGGGTGAACTTTTGTTTATTAACAATGTCACAGAGGGCAGATTTATGGAGTCAGTTTCACCTGCTTCCCCTAACATGTCAGGGCAACTGGCAGTGTCTCCGCACTTGCGGTCATTATGAACCGGTTGTCAGCAGTCCTGGACTCATTTGTTTCCAGGATGAAAGCGGCGTGCGAGCGCAAGGTGGCTAAGAGGTGCCCTCTCCCCCCACCATCTCCTGGGGGGGGGGTGCTCTGATTCAGATATGGGCCTTGCTGTTAGTGAACTCATTGATGCTGTGAGGGACACTCTCAAGCTAATTGCTGCGGCTGAGGAACCTCTGGTGGCGGCTGTCTCCTTTGGTTCATTTAAGGTTCATCCTTTTTTTTTTAAAACAAACAAAAAACAAAAAAAAAAAAAGTTTTTTTCTGTACGCCTTTGTTTGACAAATTCATAGACCAGGTATGGGAAAAGCCGCAGAAGACCTTTGTGGTCTCGCAGCGTCTGGCGGTTAGGTACCCCTTTGAGGAGAGCCTAATTAAAGAATGGGCCTCTCCTCCGGTTGTCACCCCCCCGGTCGCCTGCTTGATTAAAGCCAGGGGACTCCTGCCTTTATGGACCCTAGTGGTAGGAGGTCGGAATGGGTGAACAAGGCCATGCTCTCCATGCTGGGATCCGCTCTACGTCCTCTTGTAGCGGCGACCCTGGTGTCTCAGACACTCGCGGTATGGGCAAGATTTTGCACCAAACTGTGCAGGAGCTGATCTTCCTCCAGGTTGCTTCGCAGTGGCCGACCAACTGATACAAAGCCTGGTGTATGTGTGCGATACCACTATGGACGCTGCCCCTTTTAATATCTGGGGCCTCAGTGTCTGCGGTGGTATTGCGTCGCCTTGTTTGGTTAAGTTCTCGTCTGCTGACCTAGCCTCTAAGAAGCTCCTGATGGATTTAACCTTTAGGGGAGGGAGATTATTTGGTGCTTCCCTGGATGACATTATTAAAAATGTTGCGGGTGGTAGGAAAACGGGCCCTTGTTTTCTCTCACAGATGAGGTTTTGGCGTTGGTTAAAGCCACGGGGAAAATTTTCTCCCAGACTGACAAGGCTGGGGGACAGTGGCGTCCCTGGGTGAGTGAGCAAATCATGCCGGCTAACAAGCCCACCACCGCATGAAGTCTTGCCCCGGCCTGACTCTGGGGTGGGGATGACGACTTTGCAGGTTCACGGAACGGTGGACCTCCCGGATCTCCATCCGGTGGGTATGCGAGGTGGTCACCTCGGGGCACAGGTTCCTTTCCTGGCCACCAGACAGATTCCTTCCTTCAAATCTCTCTCTCATTCCGGCGCGTCGGGCTGCCCTGTTGAGGACAGTACAGGACTTGCTGAGGTGCGAAGTACTGTTGCCAGTACCGTCAAGAGTGATTTCAAAAGAGGGATGGGGTTCGTCCAATTCTGGACCTCAGGACCCTAGAATGCCTTTGTGAAGGTTTAAGAAATTCCGCATGGAATCCATTCCCTCGGTGATTGCTGCGCTACACCCAGGGGATTTCTGGCGTCCTTGGACCTTGAGGACGCCTACTTGCATGTCCCGATCTGCGCGGGTCACCAGAAGTTTTTGCGCTGGGTGTAGACCACTATCGGTTTGTGGCTCTTCCATTCGGTTTAGCATCAGCACCGCGTGTTTTCTCCATGGTGCTTCCCCCGATTCTAGCTTTGCTGAAACAGCCCACGATACCAAGTCTCGCTATCTGGACGTTCTTCTAAGAGCAGACTCCGGCTCAGAATTAGAGGAAATTGTGTTGTTAGCCAGTCAGGCCCTTCGAGATCGGTTGGCTGCTAAACATTCAGAAGTCGGTCCTGGTTCCGACTCAGCGTTTGGAGTGCCTAGGTTGATCCTGGACTCCTCGGAGGCGAGGATTTTTCTCCCCTTGGAAAACTTGCTGACTCTTGGATCTGCGGTATGGGTGCTGATGTCCCACAAAGGGTCGTCTCTCCGTTTTTGCATGAGGGTCCTGGGACTTATGGAGGCTTCCTGCGAGGCTGTACCGTATGCCCGATTCCACACTCGAGCCTCCCAATAGGTGATCCTGTCCTGCTGGGATGGGTCTCAATTTTCACTGGATCATCTGATCCAGCTGCGTCACCTGGTCAGGGCGTCCCTGACATGGTGGCTGAGATCCCCGGCCCATCAGTCAGGGAAGTTGTACCCTCCTATCCAATGGACTGTGATCACGACGGACACCAGTCTTTCTGGCTGGGCAGGGTCTGGGGAGTTCTGTCAGCCCAAGGGCTTTGGACTCCGGACAAATCCCATCTGCCGATCAATTTCCTGGAACTTTGGGCGATCAGACGGTGTCTCTCCTCGTGGTCTGGGAGACTACAGGGGCGCTCTGTCAGGATTCAGTCGGACATCGCCACGGCGGTGGCTTATGTTAACCATCAGGGGGAACGCGGAGCTCGGCAGCAGCGTCCGAGGCCGCTCACACTCTCTAAAATGGAGTGCCGGCTCTGTCGGCTGTTTCATTTCAGCTTTCAGGTTTAGCTGTTTTTTCTTTCAGCGGCCGATAGCGGGCCTTTCTTTGCTTAGTACCTTTTTGTACAGGGGGTCCGCCATGTGCTCCTTCCTATTAAACCACCTCTCCCTCCTGGGGATTTGAATTTGGTGCTCTCGGTTCTTCAAGAACCTCCTTTTGAGGACGTCGGGGAGATTCCTCTCTTAACTTATCTCAGAAGGTGACTTTTCTTGTAGCCATTACTTCTGTCAGAAGGGTTTCTGAATGGCGGCATTGTCTTGCAAATGGTCATACTTGCTATTTCATGACGATGAGGTAGTGCTGCGGCCACAGCCTCCCTTTCTTCTGAAGGTTGTCTCGGCCTTCCGCCTTAATGAGGACATTGTACTTCTGTCTTTTTTTTTTTTTTTTGTCCTCGTCCATCGCATCACGGGGAGTTTGCACTTCACACTTTAGACGTGGCACGTGCCTTGCGGGTGTACCTGTCTGTTACGGCTTCGTTTCGGAAGTCCGACTCGCTGTTTGTGTCTGTGTCTGGGCTAAAACAGGGCCTAGCGGTTTCGTCTGACACCATTTTTCGGTGGATCAGGCAAACCGTCATACAGGCCTATTTCGTTAAGGGATGGGCGCCTCCCCTTCTGGTTGCGGCGCATCAAGCGTCTTTTTTGCACAGGTGTGCAAGGCGGCGACCTGGTCGTCCGCACATACCTTTTCATGGTTTTATAAGGTTGATGTGGGTGCATCTTCTGATGCTTCCTTTCTACCGCAAGGTTTTGCAGGCGGCTGTTTAAAGTTGCAACTCCTCCGGTGAGGAGCTCTGCTTGTTTTGGGGTGAAGTTGGTTTTTCCTCTCGTTTTTGACACTGCTTTGGGACGTCCCACTTTGTCAAGAATGAAGATGCTGTGTCAGTCCATGGACGGTAAGAGAAAATAGGATTTTTTGTACTCGCCATAAAATCCTTTAATCTGACGTCCATGGACTGACACAGCACCCACCCCTCCTATTTTAGTTTGTACTGCTTTGATACAAACTGAGGCAGCTGGCTGCAGGTAGGAGGGTTATGTCCGGAGGGACCGCCTACTGGGCGGGGCTGTTCAGCTCTGGTAAGGAAATGTATGTTAAAACATCTAACATTCTGCCTAGTCTTCTCCTATGAGCAGGAACATAACCCACTTTGTCAAGAATGAAGATGCTGTGTCAGTCCATGGACGTCAGAGAAAAGGATTTTACGGTAAGTACAAAAAAATCCTATTATAAAAATTCCAAATTGGAAGTAAGAAAACATGACAACAGGTAATTTATCACACTACATGAAGTAGAATATAATCAAAAAGTGGTAGTCCCCAGCTACTTGATATTTCTTCATCTGTGACTGTACTATGAAAATTAGTACATGGGGATAACAATGCGTTTTCGAAATATGCACATATAAGCAAAATCTTCGGGAATAATACCACTTCTGAAAAACGTTTTCAATTGAAAAACAGAATATATAT